>OY744523.1:155136055-155221055 GCA_963556195.1 Sepiola atlantica
GAGCTGAATAACGCAGCATACAATCCACACTAAAATGCTCAATATCCATTCCGATAGAGCTTTATAACAATAGCTACTACATGTCGCACATCTTAACATTTTCCTACTTTTTGTAAGGTTTATAGGCTTCATTTTTTAAAAAGTAATTATGTTTAGGAATTTTTTAGATGAGCAATGGTAATTTGTATTACTACTATTGTCATTTTACACAACGTTTCGGCCGATGTAACCTCCGACATTCTTTTGATGTAACTTTTCGAACTATGAATTATGTTTATGTCGCGACATTGAGTAATAATCAGTTTTAAGTGACACATACTTCTGCAGGTTGAAGGTTCAATCCTAACTACAAACGATAATAATTAAGAATAATGACTGAAAGAACGAGAAAAATCCACCGCCTAAGATCAAATAAAGGGTTCAGTTCGAAATTCCGTAAAAGTTTCTGCGTTCGACATAAAGATTCCTGGATTAAAAATATACTCCTGAAAAGTGTCGGAAGTTACATCGGCTGAAACGTTGTAAAAATAACAATCAAGATGAGAATAGTAGTCCGAATAATGGTGTCTAAGGTGTTAACGACGCAGACTGTGGAATGGGTGTGTTAGGTTCGAATCCCGTTCGTTTCACAGAAATACTTTCATCAAAACTCACACCTGACTTTAGTGTCTAACCTCCAGAAGAGAAGGTAAATAAAAAATAAAGTAAAAATTATGTTTAAGCCATTTTTAAAAATTAATTTTGGAAAATCTTTACTTTAGGGTTAAAAACTCATAGCACTTTCAAAATTTAATATTTTTGGAAACTTTTTTCAGCCGAGGACTTTTGGAACCATAATGAATCATATTACATGAAAAAACAATCCTATATAAATCTAACGTAAATTGACAACCCACTTCTTGGCCAAGGTCAGTGTAAAATAGCTCATAGCACTGTCTAAAATTTATATTTTTGGAAAAAAATGTTTATATTTGTTTTTATTCGAACTACTATTCTCATCTTGATTGTTATATTCACAACGTTTCGACATATGTAACCTTCAGGTACATCTTTTATTTCTTTGGGACCTGTACGGAATCTCTAACCGAACAGTGAACCCTTTATTTAATAAACGGGAGCAGATTGTTCTAATTCCGTCAACATGACCTCATGTTTTAACGATTAAGAGCGTCGGTTGATCAGTAATCGTCTTTTGAGGGGGTTGAAGGTTCAATCCTTACTACAGGCGATACTAACTAATAACAAATTAGCACTAGCACTTCTACTCGATCATGGCTGGCGGAATGAGAACAATCTGTAAGATAACGAAGAGTGGCAAAAATGAATCGTGGACGAGTCCATTGTGGGTGGGACGTCGAGAAAGAAAGAAAGAAAGAAAGAAAGCGACTTGATAACTGTTAAAAAGGAGAAGCTTCCGCAGTGTAAGCGAGACTCGAAAGGCGTCGGTTTGAGAAACGCGAAGAGCCGGAGCGCTTGGTGATCGGAGTATTGAAGTATCGGAAGAATGGGAGTTTACCGATGTTTATGGGACCGATGAAGCTTTATTGGCTATGGTATCCAAGCCCGTCTTGCTGTTAGGCTTTCGTGTCCGCTGACTAAAAATGCGACTGATAAGCAAGTTTGTATGTGAACTACTCCTCTGACTTGTATTTCATCAAACAGAAAATTGGAAGTGCTTGTAGAACAATTCCTCCAGTTTACGCTCGGATAGACAATGCTGAGCAAATTGCTTTCCAATCGGATGTATATATGAACGAGTTTCTAGCGGAAACCAAGTCTGTGAACTCAGCAAGAAAAACACTTTCATGAGACAAAAGTATGTCAAAAGATGGTTATATATGTGTGCGTAGCCGGCGTAAACCATCCGGTGATGGGAAATAAAGAAAACCAAAGTTTTTCCATACACGTTCTGTTCTTTGTCATTCTTGTTGGATCTTACCGGGTACCTCGAAAGAACGGGTAATGCAACAAATCTACCTCTATGGATTAAATAAAGGGTTCAGTTGCAAATTCTGTTTGTGTTACCAAGTTCGACTAGAAGGTTCCTAGGATCCTGAAGAAGGTTGGGGTTACAGCGGCCGAAGCTTTGACCAAAATGTTTTTTTATGTCCAAAAAATAAATTTAGAAAATAAGCAGAAACAAATGTAATATTTTTGAAAATTTTGAATTTTTATATATGATTCACTATGGTTCTAAAAGTCCTCCTCTGAAATTTTTTTCCAAAAATATAAATTTAGACACTTCTATGAGCTTTTTTATCCTGAACTTGGACAAGAAGTGGGTGGTCAATTTATGTTATATTTACATAGGAAAACTAAAATAATAAGAAATTAAAATTTTTTTTGATGGAATATGATTCACTATGGTTCCAAAAGTTCTCAGCTGAAAAATGTTTCCAAAAATATTAAATTTTGAAAGTGCTATGAGTTTTTAACCCTGAAATATAGGTTCGCCTTAATTTTAAGTAATACATAAATCCCCAACGAACAGTGATGAGATACATTTCTTGTAATTTATACAGACACATAATCAGGATAATTATAAAATTAAATTTAAAGTATAGAACATTTAGTTAAACTAATAAGATTGAAGGTATTTTACTTCTGTAATAATAGTAACACCACAGACCACAAAGTCATAATGATACCAACAACAACAACGACTACAAAAACAAAAACCTTGGATTTTCAAATATAAAATAACGACCCATAAGTAAAGAAATTAACAAGATATGAAAATGATTCAACATATTTAAAAATAAAGAAACATTTTCAGAATAAGTTAAATTACGATATAAAAACTGTTAAATAACTGACATAAAACTGCTAAATAACTGTAATAAACCATTAATATTGAAGAAGTTTTAACATAAAAAGACAAACAATTAGATATAACACACCATAAACCAAACAGAGAAAATGAGATTGTTGCAATACCCGTTCGTTCGGGGAACCCGGTAGCATCAAACAAAACACACCGATAGAGACAAGAACATGCTCGAGAGACTCTGTTTCTTTATTCTTCACCACCAGCGGGTGTAAGTTGGGTATACACATATATATAATTAAATATTGATTTTTTAGCAAAAGTCCTTTGGCATTATTGTTCTTTTCCCTTGTCTTATGAAAAAACCTCTTTCTTTACCTTGACGGCGGTTGGTTTCCGACTCTACCCAACGTAGGTTTTCACGAAAACTAGGTAGTATTATAAACCTTCCAACCTAGAGGGAAACACGACACTACGTTCTGTAGTATTCTGCTCCCGGAATCTAGGGAAGGCTTGTGGTCCCCACGCCAGTTGTTTACGACAGTTTGGCCGTGGTGGGGTACCTCTCTTCAGGGCTGACCCACAACGAGTTTTTCTCTATATCCTTCCAACTAGATCTCTGCTATGTAAACGCCCTTTCCTTCGTTTAAAACCACCGTTTTTAATTTCTGACTTTGCACTTCGGGTGCCTTCTTCTTCTAGCCTCGGGCACCTGACTATTTTAAAAGGTTACCGAATCGTTTTTTACGACGTCATACTCCGAAATGAACTCGTCGACCTCACACACCTGGGCTCGTTCTAAGGTCACCGATTCATTTCTGTTGTTCTTTTATGCTTAATTGACAATCTATCTAGTCTTCGTCTTTTCTTCATTATTGCGGGGTCATGCTGTTAACCTCCCCGTGACGTCTTATGCGTTATTACTCAACATGTCTGCATCATTATTTTACAATATCATCTAAGTTAAATTTAGATAACAGATTCAAATACATAAACAAGATAGAACCCTTCATTATTTTGAAAGATCGAAAACATATTTGTTTTATAAATTAAGCTGCTTGCAGATTATTGCATGAAATGGAAGACTTTCATCAAATCTGTTTCTAAGGTCGCTGGAAAAATGCTTGGATCATTCCACTGCCCCGGAAAGTATTGCACTCCTAATGCAATCCTCTACCAGTATAAGGGTCAGATATGTCCACATCTTATGAGGTGCCGCTTATATCACTTTTTCCTGTTTTTACAGAGTAAAAAATCGACTTCTAAATCTAGTGGGAGATGTTCTCTTTTCTTCTCCCAGAAGAGATGTTGCTACTCTTTCTCTACTCTATCGTTATTTTCATTTTAGTGGCTGTTCGAATGAGTTCCAATCTCTGTCAATCATTCACAGCAAAAACTTGTCTAGCTACAGCCACTGTAAATAATGCCCCTTTCTTTCTCTGTTTACCTAAAATGAAACGGAACTTCTATGAGCAAAGTTTAATTCAAAGTTAACTGAATATTCTTCAAATCAATAAAACGAATATCAATTTTTGAAATATGTTTATTTAAAATTGTACTATTTTAGTCAACGGGACGACGTTATCTGATTTTTAACAATTAATTTTAAAAAGGATCAAGTCGGAACTGTTTATCTTAGTGACATACAATTAATCACCATCTTTGCTAATCAAACGATATCATTTTTAATGTGCGTGAAAGGCGATAACGTACGTACAAATATGTAATTCGTTAGCGTATTATTATTTATATTCTGGAAAGCATATCGAAATAAAAACATTGTAGAAAATGTATATTATACCATAAAATTAATATATGAATTGAAAGAAAAATGTTGATGTGACAATAGAGAGTGGAGCTGAAAACAAACAGATTAACAGGAATGTAAACTAATTAATAAACTCTTTTCAATAATTAACAGAAAAATATTTGTATTTGCAGGGATGATAGTCTTATAATATTTCAAAATACATCACCAGAAATCGGTTATGATTACTGAAATAAATACTTAGTAACAGTTTTAATATACATGACGCTCTTTTCAATGTAACACAATATTACTATGAAGACAGTTGATGAGATAACTTGACCAGTTTGTTTTTGGTTTTAATCAGTTTTTATTGCAGTTTTATTAGCAATATCATTTTGTATTTCAGATATTTTGTTAATGGAAGGACAACTGCTAAGTGAACCCCTATAAAATGGCTACACCCCAAGAGAAGCCACAACTTGTATCCTGGTTTATTGAGACAAGATCGGATGTGCAGACTCGGCGAAACTACAGAACTGAGTATGGAAAAGATTCATCATCGCGTCTTTCAATTCATGAATGACACAAGAACATTATGAAGACAGGGTCAATGTAGGATGAAAGGAAGAGTGGACGACCAAGAAAATCTAAGGAAGACTTCGAGTACTGTCTTGATGTGTTTCTTGCAACTAATGGTGCCCTTATAGAGTTGAAATATTTTTTAATAAACATTAATTAAAACAAAAAAAATGTAGTCAAGATATCCATACAATCTCCTTCATAACAAACCTTTTTACATTGTAAAGAGAATTTATAGACACCCTGTATTATTTTTTAATTGAAGAGATGATCGGCGCGGAATGTGATATCGACGTGCATACTCGAGTTCTGTTGGGAATATGGCACCACTTTCACTAGTCTATGAGAAGGAATACTATTAATACATTTGACGAGGTCGGTTAATGGAACATGGAATATCGGTCACCCGTACATATATTACTGGCCTGATGGGCAGAGTCAGTCTTATTCTCCACAATGCATGATCTATTGTAAGCGGTCATCCTTCGGAGTCGTTTGATAATCGTTCTTGACGGGAGAGTCCATCACAAACACACGCCCCCCCCCGCTTCCACACACAATCGCGCTTTATGACCGTCTGTAATGATCACTCTACCTACACTGATGAGAGTAAAAAAGCTCGGAACGACGTCTGTAGGTAAATATGAATTAATATTTATTTATAAATATTATTAAAGCCCATCTAAAGAAAATTAAAGTTTAGCACTGTTAGGAGATATTTAAAATAGACATTTACTTAGCTACAAAGCAAGACTCCGGGTAAGTTCGTTGAGTTCTCTAGTCTCTCTTAATGTTTACGCTGTATTCGGAATAAATACAACTTAATTTCTCCATATCACGTGATTATTTCGTATGGCCGCGAGAATAGAGTGAAAGCGTGCGGAATATAACGTGGCTCTATGAACCGGGTTCGCGCTTGGTGACCGTCTGAAATAATCACTTCCCTACACCGATGAGAGTAAAAGCTCAAAACAACGTCGTAGGTAAATATAATTAAATATTTATTCATAAATATTATCATCATTTTATATATCATACATATACTAACATATTCTGCTAGTATATGATCACTCCCTTGGTATGATGATAATGAACACAGAACAGTTATACACTACCCTCTAAAAAAGAAACTAATCTCTGGGAGGATAATATCATAAACAAATATTTACTACACTACTCCCAAAGGAGGTGATAATGCATGGGAGCGTGGTCTCATGAAAGCAGAACATATATTATACTACCTTCTCCCGAATTGAACTTTGAAAGGCAGCATATGAACTTGCTGCTCTGGTGCCCCCTCGATGTAGTTTCACTAGACCAACCCGACAATCTGCCAAATCCCATCCATACACTGTGGAGGTCCCCAGATGCCGAAGAGCTTTCTACTCCAAAAGCTTCTTTCCTCGTTCTGCTGGACTCTGGAACTCCCTCCCTGCTCCCTGCTTTCCTGACGTTACTGACATGCAGAAATTTAAAACTAATGTAAACAGACATCTCGCTGCGCAGCTCCCAAATTAGGTTGACCCTTCAAAAAAACCTTCACCCTTTTTTTCTCAGTAGCCCCTTACGTCTACAGTGGCGGTCTGCCTTATTTGGGGTGAACTATGTTTAAGAAAAAATAAATTAGTGTAAAATTGTATGATAAAACCAATTAAGCATTAAAAGATAGTAAGAGTATAATTTCGGCTTGAAATAAAAAAAATTAATATAATAGTTCCGGCTTCAGACGCACATATACCTAATCTCCATTAATAATACAGAATTGATTTCTTCATTTTGTAACTTTTCTTACTAAGCCAGTTTGACTTTATTTAGTTGAACATTTGTATTTGCGTGGATTTGCTTCTATAAATAAACCTTCATATTAAATAAATATACGGCTGTATTTGTTATTTAGCACTGTTATATGAACACATTACACTTCATAGTATTGTTCAAGCCAATATCAAAATCTCAAACTAGAAAGAAATTTCGAACATGGAATCAATGCATCAATGAAAAATGAGGGGTTTTCCTTAAATAATATCATATTAAATCGATTTGCTTGTAAATCTGGAGACTTATTTGTTGATAAAATTATGACTTTCTTTTAATTAATGTTCTGTTTGCATTAGCAATGAAGAGCAACTGTCTTCTTACAAAGCAGCGTAATACATAACATAATCTCTCTCTCTCTCTCTCTCTCTCTCTCTCTCTCTCTCTCTCTCTCTCTATATATATATATATATATATATATATATATATATAAGAGGTTTATGTAGTTTGCTTGAAGCATTGTTTATTAGTATATAGAAATGTGATACTTAGAAGGCAATACAATGCAGAGGTGTGACGGATAGACACAAGTTGGAGCAAATAAGACATATAATGGTGGAACAAATTAAGTAGTTTTACCCTTAATACAATGTATACATACACATATATATATTTATTTATTATTATTTTTACTTTTTTTTCACAAATACACATATATCTGTCTATCTACACAATGTTACAATGTTATGTAATACCTGTATCAAGATGGTCTGGTGGAAACTCCGTATGATATAATATTTTTAATATTTCGGGAACTCTTCATTTCATCAGAACCGTGCTCAATTCAAGTTCAAGCGTGCATATGAAGGAAGGGTGAAACTATTTAATTTGTTCCACCATTATATGTCTTATTTGCTCCAACTTGTGTCTATCTGTCACACCTCTGTATTGTATTGCCTTCTAAGTATCACATTTCTCTCTCTTCCTCTCCCTACCTCCTCTGTCTCTCTCTCTTTCTCTCTTTCTCTCTCTCCCTCTCTCTCTCTCTATATATATATATATATATGTACATTATGTAGTACGCTGTTTTTATTGATCGCGCAGATAATATTACATAATAAGCGATTATTTAGTCTGCAGAGCTAGAAATAAGGAGAACATACCACAAAGGGAAAAACGAGATCTGTGCAGGATGTTTCATGTTATGTTGTTCTTTGCTCATATGACTAAATAGTAGCATGTTTAGTAATTTTATCCGTGCAAACAATAGTACTAACTGTTGTGAAGTTGTCCAACAGTAAATAATAAATAAAGGAAGTCAAGTCGAGGGTTAGTTTAACAAGTGTATTAACAAAGTAAGAAAGTGACTAGCACTTGGATAGACAGTTACAAGACTGTGTTTTGTCTTCTCTGTGTCTCTGGTGACTCGCACTATTTATAGTGACAACCGGTGCAGTTTCTCCTGTGTAAGAACGGCCGGTGTAACACTAACAATAACGCAGTTTAATGTATAACATACGTCGAGATAACATTCAATATAAAACACACACACACATATATATATATATATATATACATATATATTATATTTATAAATAAAGATTAAATTAGTAATACCTAAAGACGCTAGCGTTTCAAGTTTATTGCTCTCATAAGTGCAAGAATGTAACAATTTCAGACGGTTGGGAGAGTCAGCCTAGAATCTGCAAGCAATCGTCATATCCACTCGGCCACCGGA
The DNA here is from genome assembly GCA_963556195.1 of Sepiola atlantica. Taxonomy (NCBI): domain Eukaryota; kingdom Metazoa; phylum Mollusca; class Cephalopoda; order Sepiida; family Sepiolidae; genus Sepiola; species Sepiola atlantica. The sequence goes on from OY744523.1 coordinate 155,144,645, forward strand.
AACTGTCCGGTAATTAAGGGAAATTAGGATATATATGCACCTAGAAGCGGGCAGAGATAGAAGACTAGTCGAGAGTGTTCGATGAACGTATTCAGAACTTTGCATTAGAGCTTTTTTGACAGTATATTTTTAACATCCCCGAGAGTGCTCAACTTTAATTTCTTAAAGGGGCTTAGTATAATATTTATTAATAAATATTAAATTATTAATACCTACAGAGCTAGCGTTTCAATATATATATATATATATATATATATATATATATATATATATATATGAGAGAGAAAGAGAGAAAGAGAGGAATTATATCAAGTGTATTTATTATATATACTAAATATATACACTAAATATATCTATATACATATTTTTTATTGTGGTATCCTATTCTCTTTACTGTGCCTCGTTGTCTGTTCGTTCTTTGTTTAACTACTTCTCATTGGAGTCTTGCTTGATGTTGTTCATACATTTCTTCCTGTTTTGGAGTTGTAGCTTGTCATGTTTGCATCCGTACTTCATCTCTTCCTGCTGCGCTCCATCCTGGGATTTCGTTTATCAGCAGAAGAACTTCCATACAAATCACGTTTTCTGGGGACATCAACTGTAAAAGAAAATGAATTTCCAGTTTCTAATCCAACCAGAAGTGAAAGAGTTATATCAAAAACATGTGAAAATATTTATGTTAATCTTATTTTCAAAAAAAAATAATTGACAAAATAGGTCTTGAAAATGTTTTTAAATTTACGTTCTTAGATCAAACAAAAGTTTAATATTTAGAAAACTATTTTTACAACTTTATTAAAAAACCCTTTTTGCAATTCTATTAAAAGCATTTTTACAATTTTATTAAAAAATCTTTTTCAAAAGTATAGTGCCGTAGTTTTTTCATGACAACATTTAATTTTTAAAACAATTCAGAAAAAAAACGATGTAAAACAACAATGTCTTCGGATTTTTTTAGCAATTACTTTTAAAAGTGTGCTTAAAACATATATCTACTTAGAATGTTTTGTCAGTAAATTAAAAATGTTGAAATTTAATACTTAAAAAAAAACGGGAAGTAGTTGCCAAACGTAATTTAAAAAAAATAATTGAAAATCGCAAATGTAAAAGAAAAAAATACGACACCACGAAAAGAAAACGAGGTGAATCATTGGAAATACGTTTGTTTAAAAAGAAAAAGGAATCAATTTTAACCAAGAGTTAATAATTTTCTTTTCACATCGACCTTTATAGTTTTATGCAGGATTTTCTATTGGATATTTATATATTAGCGAAAATAATTATTTTAATTTTTAAAACTAATAAATCTCTCAATATATATATATTATATTTTTTATGTAATTATTTTTATTGGTGATTGTAGCGTTCGTTGTTATTTTGCTTACTATTATTTCCATTGTCTCACTTCCTAAGTGATTAAGATGCAGAAAATTGCATTATTAGTCGCCCTTAACTTCACAGGACGTATTCTTCGTTAATATATACATATTTACTTATTTTTTACGTGCATAAAAGTAATCCATGGACACGTGCTTCTTGCTCACAGCCGTCATCAGCATGGCTAACTTACACATTTTGCTTACTATTATTTCGATTAAGAGCGACTAATAATGCAATTTTCTGCATCTTAATCACTTAGGAAAGTGAGACAATCGAAATAATAGTAAGAAAAATAATAACGAACGCTACAATAACCAATAAAAATAATTACATAAAAATACATTAAATATTTAGGTTATAAAAATCGTACATATTTCTATCCACAGCGTCTAGGTCCAGTGGTAGAACACTGGACTATAGACATCAATATCGAAGGTTCGATCTCTGTGTAAGTTAGCCAAAAACACGTGTCCATGGATTACTTTTATGTACGTATAAAATAAGAATCCTTAATAATAATTATTAATAATAATCATTAATAATATATGCCCATAGATGTATTAACGCGTGAGTGTATATGTGTTGCAATACCCATCCGTTCGGGAGACCCGGTAGCATCAAACAAAACACAACGATAGAGACAAAGATGTGCTCGAGAAACTTTGTTTTTTTATGCTTCACAACCAGCTGGTGTAAGTTGGGTATACACATATATATAATTAAATATTTCATTGTTAGTAAAAGTCCTTTGATATTATTGTTCTTTTTCTTTTCTCGAAGAGAGGTACTCTCACCACGGCCGAACTGCCGTAAACAACTGGCGTGGGGATCACAAGCCTTCCCTATATTCTGGGAGCAGAATGGTACATAACGCATTGTCGTGTTTCCCTCTAGGTTGGAAGGTAAATCACTCTGCCTGGTTTTCGTGAAAATAACATACGTTGGGTAGAGTCGAAAATCAACCGCCATCAAAGTAATGAAAGTGATATCTTCGCAAGACAAGAGAAAGAACAATAATGCCAAAGAACTTTTGCTAACAATAAAATATTTGATTATATATATGTGTATATTCAACGTACACCAGTTGGTGGCGAAGAATAAAGAAACAGAGTTTCTCCAGCACGTCCTTGTTTCTATCGTTGTGTTTTGTTTGATGCTACCGGGTCCCCCGAAGGAACGGGTATTGCAACACTTAGATATTTGTTATCTATCCATATGCTGGTTCATATATTTTTATATATTGTTATTTTACATGCATATATATTTTTATTTTTTTATTGTCTGTTTTTCTTTTTCTTTATTTTTCATTATTATTTTAATCATTATTATTACCATTATTGCTATTTTTATGACTATTTTGAACTTTTTTAACTTTGTACTTTTGTTATTTTTATGATGTCTTTATATATAAGATCTTTTGTATATGTGACGATTTACAGAAGATATTCTTCGTCCTCCTCCACCCACTTTACCAATCACTTTTGATGTTGATTAATACTGATATGTTTGTGTTTTGTTCGATTTCAACTCTGCTTGTCTGAAATCTGTGCTGATGACTACATACCTTGTTTTCAATGAATACCTTTCGTCTCAGAAATGATCGTACGCCTTAACTGTTGTTGGTGTGGAATATTTGGAACTGATATAAATGAATATGTCATAAATGTGTTATTTCGAAATATATATATATATATATATATATATATATATATATATATATATATATATATATATATATATATATATATATATAAAGCTGTGTTGCTTTAGTAAGCATGGATGGAGGGTTTTTATTTTTCAGATTGTAATTTCATATCTTTAATAAAAGGTTTTGTTAATTAAAGAATTGATGGAATCACAGTAGATATACATAAACTTAAACGTTATATGTATGATGCAAATTCGCATTCGAGCATATTCATTTCTAGATTATTTGGGAAAGAGCAAGTGCTTGAAGTTTACAGAGAATTCCTGTGCGTGAAACTCTGTTTTATGTTCTTTTTTCAGAATCAGAGTTTAGCTGTCATAATCACTGTTCACTTTTCAGCAAGTGTCAAACGTATTTTGAAACTTCCAGTCAAAATACAGATGTTAGCATCATAATGAAACTCTCTTTTGAACTTTTAATAATTTCGAAATTGTTTTCTCCTTTCATCTTTTCTGATTGTGTGTTCTGATACATTTCTGTTCGATAGTCATCAAGAGTGAAATGCGTACGCATTCTTACTGGAATTGGAAAAACTTTAATTACGTACGACATTCAAACAGCCAGTAATTTTGCAGGTGTTGAAGTCAGAATTAATCTCTTCTTTTAAACGAGAAACTATGAAAGACAATTATTTTTGCGATTTGCGATGATATAATTAAAAGAAGTCCTCCTGGGGGACTTTTTAAACGAATAATTTCACTGCTTACTTACGTAGATATTAAACCAATCTGCAAGTTAAATAAGAAAGCATGAATACAGGGTGACCTCCCTCGACCCCCAATGGGTCCAACGAAAGTTTTTGTTATACACCCTTAGTGAATAACACTAATTTTGCAAAACATGGGGGAAGCAACACCCGTGACCAAAACTAAATTCAAATAAGGACTTCATCAAAGAATATACCGCGTCAAACATTACTAGAAGACATTTCCGTTCAAGAAAAGGCAGGATACTTTAATGGATCAGTTCAAACGTGAAAAAGCATTGAAGACGGGGTAGACCACTTCAAGAACAATGGGACAGTTGCGAACCTCTCTGCAGTCAGTGACAATCTTTCACTGTACACAAGAATAAACCGCAGACCATCTACCCATCGCGTTAAAAATGTTCAAAATGTAGTAAATCCAATAGAATGATGTTCAGTTCAACCGTAGATAAAAAAACACTTATTAGGATGTAATTTTGAGAATTAGGGCCATTTTAAAATACTTCCGTGGACGGCGAATGAAAATAGTTTTTAAGGAGTTGAGTTTAAAATGTATATATTTCAAGTAGGCAGTGGAAGATGTTAGTTACTTCGATCGAATCTAAGAAATCTCTATCTGTCTCTCTCTCTCTCTTTAGCTCTCTCTCTCTCTGTCTGTCTGTCTGTCTGTCTGTCTGTCTGTCTCTCTCTCTCTCTCTATATATATATATATATAAGCAATAGGGAGATTACAGGAAACATATACTTATCTATCTATCTATCTATCTATCTATCTATCTATCTATCTATCTATCTATCTATCTATCTATCTATCTATTCATTCATACTGATGTGCTGAGTCTAGGCTATCAGATCAAGAAATATGAAATTTGTATAGAAATAATCCGATTGTTATCTCTCAACTAAAATTTAAGGGCCACATTTATTTTCTCAGCGTTAAATTATCTTTTGGAAAAACTACTACTACTATTACTACTGCTTCCACTTCCACTTCTTATTATTATTTACTTACTTACTTACTTACTTACTTACTTACTTACTTACTTACTTACTTACTTACTTACTTACTTACAAGGAGTGGTCACATAAGACATTCTCAGTGATTTCTTACTCGTAAAAACAAGTGGTGTTCCCTGGAGTCTTAATGACAAGTTTTCTCAGATTTCCAACACTCTTTGCCTCTTCCGATAACCGTTGCGAATCATTTTACGTTATTGCAATAGCCGTTTACAACTGATTTCTTTTCTGACAACGATTGTTTGCCTCTTCTAAAAGTTAAGTGACATACCCCCCCTCAATTCCAGCACTCTCCGCCCACTACTAGTACACATTTTCTCAGGTTTCTCGGAGCTGTTCCTAATGCTTATACTAGTATTGGTATTATAGTAGTCTTCTTCATGTTCCATATTCTCTGTATTATTTATATTTACTTTTTAGGAGTTTTTACATTGTCTGTGATCGCTCACCTGCAACAACAGGTGCTGTGTCATTGGGTCTGCGTTACAACACGCCTTCCCAGATGCCCACTATTCACAGCCTCTTTCTATAGCCATTGTAAATCAGAGCTATTTACCCTTGATTTCTGGCTGATAACGGCCGTTGACTTTTCTCTGGAATATGAAAAGCAATAATCCTTTCCAGAATTCCAGTTCTCTCAGTGGACATCTGGATGCTCTTCTCTCCTCGCTCTTCCAATTCTCCTTTGCTTTTTACGAGTACCTTTACTCCCTAGACTACACACTAGTCGTTATAAGTGATCTATCACTGGTAACATCTGCCATTGTTCCCTGGAATCTGAAAAACACAAAGTATCCCTACATTTCGTGTACTGTTTCCGAGAGTAACGTAACTAAATCTGTATACCAATGAAAACAAATAAGACAGTTAACACATTTGCAATCCCGAAGATAGTTTTACTCAGCGTTTTATACCTTCCATAGTCACTTATGCAGTTTAATTGATGCTTCATTTTTGCTATATATTTCACACACACTTTTCGAATTCTTATTATTATTTGTTATCACACGCCCGGGTTACACCGAATATACATGCTTATATATATATATATATATATATATATATATATATATATATATATATATATATATATATATAAATATAGAGGCAAACAAGCCTTCAAAAACCATGTATTAGATGCGAGTAATTAAATCAAAATAAAAATAAAAATATTTCGAAACATTTAATAAAATATTTCAAAATACCTTCCGTTTTTGTTTTTTTTCATCTTGATTTTTTTCTTTAGCTAATATTTCGCTTGACAAAAACAAGCTTCATCAGAGCCAAGACAAATAAAGGTATAACCTTTTTTTTTCCATAATTTACTTCCTGGTGTTGGTGAAGTGTCACGTCCGGTGTTGTGGACTATTGTTGAAAATGTCTGTTTTAAATAGAATAGAACTTGAATGCGCATGGTCGCTGCGAGTTATAAATTAGGAAAGTTAATTTTATAAAGCATCCTTTGTAAGTTAATATAAATATAGAGGCAAACAAGCCTTCAAAAACCATGTATTAGATGCGAGTAATTAAATCAAAAGAAAAATAAAAATATTTCGAAACATTTAATAAAATATTTCAAAATACCTTCCGTTTATATATATATATATATCCAAGCAAGCGTTGTTGAACGTCACGAAACTTTCGCGTTTGTAAATCTTCTTCGTGAGATTCTCAAACTGTCGAGCAATCCTTCTGGTTTCAGGTGGCGGTCTGTAGACTGTTTCGCCGATTGTTCGTAATTCGGTCATTTTTTTTCAAGTGCTTTTGGCCTTTTTAGTCGTCTTCAGGAATATTTGTTTTAAATAAGAAGACAAATAACAAACAGATAGAATAAAATATAATATAATAATAATAATAAACTCAAGCCCACACCCTCTATTTTCTTTCATTCTCCCGTAATGACACCTATAAAAAAATAACTCAAGTCTTCTTATTTAAAAAAAAATAACTTACTCCTGAAGACGACTAAGAACGTCGAAAGCGCTCGAAAAAAATGGCCGAATTAAGAACAATGGGCGAAATACTCTACAGACTGCCACCTGAAACCAGAACGATTGCTCGACGGTTTGAGAACCTCACGAAGAAGATTTACAAACGCGAAAGTTTCGTGACGTTTAACAACGTTTGCTTGGATAATGACTTGCTGCTTAAGTATACATATATATATACATACATATATGTGCACACACAGAAGCGTATGGTTAGATAGATAGATTAAGAAAGGTAGTGAAAGGTTGATAGAAAGATAGGTGGATATATAGAATACATGTGAATCTACATCCATTTTTGTATGGATGCACGCGTACACATACACTTGTATATCCGCGTGTCGCCCATACATTCTATGTAATCCAAACACTTCAAGAAATGAAGATGACTGATAAAATAAAGGTCAAAATCACACATACTTAATAAACACAAACGACTTTGACCAAGAGAAGCAAAAATAATAAAGACAAAAATATAAGAATATAAAAATACATACACACACACCAGCAAACCTACACATGCACAAAAACGCCAAAAAATAACACGTTTCCTCAAATGAAACAACAATAACAAATAGAAAGACATTTCTTTAAATGGATTTACATATCTGATGAGAGCGGACCACCGCTTGAAACGCGTTATATAAAATTATAAAATGATAAATAACAAAATAATAAATAAATGATGAAAAACACTTTTTACAAATGTTGGTAGCGTTACTCCTTTATATATTTTTCTCTCGTTGGAACTGCACTAATACTGCACCACCTACTTCTCTCTCTGTCTGTCTGTCTGTCTCTCTCTCTCTTTCTTTCTCTATATATAACACTAATATTATATATATATATATATATATATATATATATATGTATCTATATATGTTTTCTCGTAGCACTTTAGGTAAACGTGGCATAGGTTCACTACGTTAGAAATAGATTCAATATCTTAACCCGGCTTTAGTGATTTATTTAACTTATTACAAAGTTATTTTCTTGCTTCTTTATTTGCTCTGCGGATATTAATGTTCTTGTCTTATATCCATACGCTGCTGATGATGAGATGGAAAACATTTATACAATTCACCGTAAATCTCACGGACGCCATCCACTAATCATTCGAAGTTCTTCTGTAGCCTTCGCTTATGAGATGAGTGACAGCTTCGTATCTCAAGATTGGAAGCAGATACTATTTTCATGAGTTATGGTCTATTTTCGACATTTCCGATATATTTCCTCCGAAGGAATTTGTCTTGACTTTATATTATTAGAGATTCTATTTCGTCTGCCTTCCTCCTACCCTTTTTGACTGCCTTTTGTTTGCTCCCATCAGATATTTGATGCCGGTCATGCGATTACAAGACGAAACGGAATCTCGTAAAATATCAGGAAAGTTTCTCACAAAATTGGCCATATGTTCTTAAACGAGACACACTGACACATACTTAATAACGTATTATTGCTAGCAGGGATACCAGGCGCCGCTCTAATTTCCATAAATTACCTTAAAGACAAAAAATAGAAGCAAAGCCCAACAATATGCTGACCATTATAATTTGAAAATTTAAAGCTGATTTTAGAGTAAAAATAATGATACTCCTGTTTTGGTTGGAACCCACAAACTGTGTCTCTTCGTACAGCGCGGTAACCGACTGACCGACGTGACCAAGTGCGGATAAGGCTGTTAAATACATAACCTTTTCTTCTCCCACACTCTCCTCTCTTTTTCTTTCTCTCTGCCTCTTTAGAGTTGAATTTCGGTCAACCAAACCTAATGAAAGAAAGGATGAAAAGAAAGCGAATTAGACACATCAATACTTCTTTTACCTCTTTTTTTTTAACGGTGAAGATCGAAAAATGTTCTGTTATTAGATTGATACATATCATTTGGCTGATAGAATTAGAACTTCTGACGGTGAGGATAAGAAGTCTTATGCAGACATCTATGTCTGACTTATCAAAAATAAAATATAGATCAGGATTAAATACAAAAATGGACGAAATTGACTGAAAATTGCATTTTTGTTTTTATAACATCGATCAGTCTTTACACTAAATCACTAACCAAACAATTATTTTTCATGTAAGAACTCGTTTACTCACAAGCGTACGGATAACACTCAACTGTACTTTATATATACGATTAGTACTATTCACTCACTAGAGGTTTTCACAGCAGTCAGCATCTGTAATTGCTTATTGGCAATAACAAATGTTCCTTGGTGTCTGCGTGACTTCAAGCTCTCTATATCTGTCGATAACCGCTGCGAATAATTTTATGTTATCGCAACAGCCTTTTACTATTGATTCCCGATAATAAAGACCGTTAGTTTCTTTGGAATTTGAGTGGCAATAACTATCACATGGTTCAAGTACTCTCCAGCCCTTCGGGTGGAGACCTTCATAATACACCCCTCAGCGGTGTTTCAATTTTCCTTGAACTTTCACAACCACTTCGTGTTTTGTGCCATCACATGTGTGTGTTTAACTGTTTTGGCAATAGAAGATATCACCCAATTATTATATTTCCGGCAGTTTCAGTTTCACTTAGATTCGTCTTATTTTTTTAACCTCTTCTATTGTTTTTATGGCGCTGGACAACGGCATGGCCAACCGCTAGTATTTACTAAAATAGACTTCGCGCCATTGGGATCGGCTGAGTATTCTCAATCTCTCCTTTTAGTTGCACCAGTTCATTTCCACTTACTTGTTACATTTTATGTTAACTAACCTTCTAATTGTCATCTGTGTATGCCGGTTGATTTCTGCAGTGTATAATTTTTCTTAACATATCTGCTGTTTTCATTAGTGTCGTGGTTTGTATGGTGTCAGTCCTCTATTTGATTCCAATTTCTTATCGTGTTTTTCCATTGTTTTTTTCGGAACTATTTCGAGTGCTTACAAAATCATTGGTATTACGTTAGTTTTCCTATTCTACAATCTTTTAAGCTATCTGTCAATTTCATGTATTTAGCGTCTGCCTAGTTCAGGAACGAGAATACCTTTAAACTTAATTATTGTTGCATGGATAACATGCAATCAACAATAAATAAACACAATAACAATATTTTACAATAGTAACCGTAATAAGAACTAATGCTGGTAATGCTAATAATACCAACATGCAATTGTAGAATTCATAAAAATGTCCGCCAATGAATAAATGTTTAACAGTTTATGTTAAATACAAATCAACAGTATAATTCGAAAAATGTAAAAAAGTATACGGAAGGGACACGGAAAATAATTTCAAAAAGTTCAACTGTAGAAATAATCATCACATGATAACTTTCAGGACTGAAATGTTGATATTATAACTATTTCTGAGAACAAAAATAAATATATATTAGATCTAATAGTAATTGAGAACATCTTGTAATAAGCTCATACAATATTGATGGTTGAAACTGTAAATTATGTTTAGAAGAAATATAGAATGATAAACAAAAAAAATAATTTAGTAAACAAAAAACAATGTAGCTAAATAAATGCACACATATAAACATACTTGCTTTCCAATTTAAGTTCAAATAAAGTGATGGAAATAATTGAAAATTTAATACATAAAACATGATTTAAAAAATAACAATCAGTATAATATATAAAATTAAATATTAAATAAAAGAAAAACTTGTATTAACGTGAAACAATAATTAAGAAAACTTATTTTAGATCCCATTTTTTTAAAAATAGAACCTACTCCCATAGAATCAGCTAATGCACCCGGAGAACTCATATTTATAATAGTTAGTAATTTCTTTTATAAGAAATGGACACTTTCTATCGATTATCAATGAAAACCGCGAAACTGCTTTAAAGTGTTAAAGTTAAATGCATTTTATCATCATTTATAATATATATATATATATATATATATATATATATATATATATATATATATATATATGTGTGTGTATTTAGACAGAATTTTCTCATTTATTCAACCATTGTAAAAATAACAGAATTCGTCTGTTTAATTATACCTTTTTAATTTTTAAAAATTTTCTGATGGTTTATTTTGTATTAAAAATTAAAATGTTCCATAGGTTTCACATGTTTCACGAACGTTTTCGATTCTTCGTAGAATCCTCCTCAGGTGTCAAAAGCAAATGAACAAAAAAGCTGGAGAAAGAAGAGAATTAAAAAAAAATGGTGGAGAAACGCACAGAGAACGTTTTCCGTGTTGTTCCAGGAAGTCGTTGGCGATTTTAAATTCAGCATTCAGATATATATAAATGATGATAAATAAATAATCATCTCTACACTGACGATTCCCGAAAGGATGAAACGTGAATGTATGAAGACAAAAACAAATATTTATAATTATTTTTCGCCCCCCTCCCCCAAATCTAAGCAAGGCTCTTTAATGAGTAGTATTAACACAGCAGCTATCGTGCCTTCAATGCATGTTACTTTCAGTAGTAAGACACTGTGAGTATAGCTGCCTTTAAATAGGATTGATCTCTCGCTGATTTATCGGGTTGTTGATGACAGCCGTGTGGACTGAGATGCCGCAATTAGAGTTTGAAACATGACTCGTGTTCCGGGGTTCAAGTCCGGCGTTCGGTATAATTTATCTTCTCTCCACTGACGATTCCCGAAAAAAAAAAGAAATTTATACGTATGTTGATAACACAAATATGTATTTAGCATAACATTGAGGCATACGCCTAAAATCACATACGGTGCAGAATATAATAATAAAAATAAAAATCAAGACATATTATTTTTTCATTCTAGATTTCATGTATTTGTATTTTCGTTTTGGAATCATTCCGCTAAAAACATAGCCTTGTCAAGCAGAGATATATTAAAAGTAGTAGTAGTACCTGTTGTCCATCAGAATTGAAATATGGCCATCATGTTGTTTTCTTTTTATATACGGGTCTTTTGCTTTTGAATATGGGAAACGCCGTGCAGCGCGGAAATGTTATATATATATATATATATATATATATATATATATATATATATATATATATATATATTTAAATACATTTTTCGTGGTAAATAATTTTATAACGGCGAGGAATGCAGACGTTTGGGACATTTTTTCGGGGTAGAATGAAATTGAACAAGTATAAAAACGAAAGGAAATTTAAAAAATTAATGAATGTACTAAACCGGCTTTCGTACACACTCATCAGAGTATTAACGTGGAAGTAATTAAATACGACTGAAAACTCAAAAGAAATTTATAATAAAAACTAGTGACAAGTTTGGGAAAAAAAAAAGAAAAAACAGAAAGAAAAATATATGGGGAGGAGGGTCACAAGTTGATCACATTAAGTCCTAAAAGCCACTCCTTTTGTTTACAAAGGGAGGGTTTTATTGACTTGATATATATGGCTTCCAGGACTTTGAGGTGGAATAGAGAATGGGATCTACTTATGACAGAAAACCAGTTACTAGTGTACGTCGACGCACATTCGTGTTGACTAAATTATTCAAATATATATATATATATATATATATATATATATATATGAAAATATTTGTTGTTGTTTATTATCTACGGACGTATACGTTTCATCTTTTTTCAATCAAGACTCTTCAGCGTAGAAGTTTGACTATTCACTACTGGTCACACGATTCGAAACCCTGGATTATAAGTATTTTTCAATACAACGTCTTAAACCTCGCGGCCAATATCTGAACCGGTGATAAACTGTGGTAGATTAAATACATTTATAAGCGGCGATGACGACACAGGCATTCTACTTATATTAAGGAATGATGCATTATAAAGCAAATGACGTCACGCTGTATTTGCACTACTACTAAATTGCTCTACTAATAATTAAGGAGCGACAAATATGAAAATATTTATATATATATATATATATATATATATATATATATATAGAGAGAGAGAGAGAGAGAGAGAGATTAAAGAAAATCTTAAATTTACATAAAACCATAAAGTAAAGATAGACACTCTTCTAAAAATAAATCTATCAGCTAATGCGCTATACTAATGATATTAAAATTTGTATAGAAAGTGAATAATTTCTAACGATTTGTGGATTATTTAAATTAAATTCTATCCAAAAATTAATTCAATTCACCAGTGTTAAACACAATGTCCTCATTATATTTTTTTCTTTTTCAATAAATAATTTGTGTGTTTTTTTAATATGATCTAAAACATAATTTCTATATTTTTAAACATTACTAAATGGAAAACGATCTCATTAATAAGGGACTTGTGCATCTGTTAATAAAAAAATAATTCGAAGTATTAGAAATATTTTGCTTGTAATATGAATATTTCAGCAATAAATAATTTAATATTATATTTTCACTTACTGATTTGTGTATAAAATATTATGAATATTTCAGCAATAAATAATTTAATATTATATTTTCACTTACTGATTTGTGTATAAAATATTATGAATATTTCAGCAATAAATAATTTAATATTATATTTTCACTTACTGATTTGTGTATAAAATATTATGAATATTTCAGCAATAAATAATTTAATATTATATTTTCACTTACTGATTTGTGTATAAAATATTATGAATATTTCAGCAATAAATAATTTAATATTATATTTTCACTTACTGATTTCTGTATATAATATGGTACACCTGTTTCTTTCTCAAATTCAGGTCCTTGCTAGTCTGCGGATACAAAAACACTCGGACACCGATGCTGATTTATAAAGAAAGGTTTATTTCAGAGGTAGATGTCACTTTCGGATGCGTAGTGACAGAGAGAAAGGCAGACATATTGATAGACGGATAGCTCATATTGCTACACCCAACCATACTGTTCGCGTTCCCCCCACGTTTTTGAAGTATCGTCAGACAAATAGACAAAAACATCTTCGCCCGGAAGTCACATGGTTTTTCAACTTCCGTCTTGTGTCACATTTGACCATTAAGGTGTCACTAAACCCCCCACTCGTTATGTAACATGAAGAGCTGTTGACAAAGAAAGCTTAAATATATCTCAAAACTGGTCGTTTCAGAAAACCTTTAGGTAACACCTGCACTGGATTGAAAATTCATAAATCTATTACTTTATCATGGCAGCCATAATGTAATTAAAACATTACGACATTCAAAATGATATGTCTTTCAAATAAAAAAAATGCGTATCAGCTTGAAAACGTATAATACTCTTAAATGATTCAAAAATCGTCTTCTTTAATTTTGATTATAAAACTTGGATATATTTTAAGCCACACTGAAATAAAACATCCAAAGTCTGTATACATTTTTGGAACATGCTGTATACCTTACTATAATGGAGATCATGTGTCTGCTTTACTGTAACAAACACTACGTCACAGCATAAATCACAATTCGCCTAAGTTGTGTTTCCTCTTATTTTAAATGGATTTTACTTAAAATCTTTTAATTATCAAGAAATAATGTCACATTTAGATCGATAACAAAATCTCTCTAATATATTTTAATACTCAATTCATTTTATATATAAGGAAATCATGGCCCACGGACTTAATCATATTTTAATAAATAAGTTATGCGTATTTACGATTTGCAATTGTTTGTTTATATTTGAATACATATTATAAATACTTTTGTGGATGAATCTTAAAAGAAATCGATAAAAACTATGATTGTAGTCATCTATTTTTTTCATTAAAAAGGTCCAATAAAGTTATTAAAAATGTTATAATCTGAAAATATGACGTTTAATCGATACCACTAAATTAAGTGAACATTCGCCGAATTTTGTTTTAGTTTGATTTTCTTAAAATAAAGATTTTATGAAAATAGATCTGTGTTTCGGAATTTTTGTTTTGTATTCTTTGAGTTATTCAGACTACTGTTCTCATTGTTTCGGTCGCTATAACTTACGACATTCTTCGGGCTCGTGTTTCTAACTTTCTCGTGAATCTTTATGTCGAACTCGGGAATCTGTATGGAATTTAGAACGGAAGCCTTCATTTAATCCACATGGGTAGCTTGCTCTCGTTCCGTCACCCATAACTGTAAAGGTCTGAAATAATCCGCAAGTGTATTCTTAGTTTCGCCCATACTTAAAATTGAACCTTTAGCTTCCAGAAGACTCTTACTTAGAACTGATTATTACTTAGCACTTTTATCCGTTCCGCCATGGGTCCGTTCGAAATTCCGTAAACATTTCAAGGTTCGACCTAAAGATTCCTGAGTTCGACAAGACGCATCTGAAGAAGGTCAGATATTACATCGGCCGAAACGTTCTGAATAACATCCTAAGTGAAAACAGTAGTTCAAATAATTTGAATAATACGAAAATAAATCCACTTTTAATCAAGGCATTTAGTCATTAAGCGATTTAAAATGAGAAATAAATTACGTGATAAACGCCATTTTAAAACTGTTAAGTGACCTCTACCAAATCCGAAATTATTTTTCTACAAAATGTGAAATTTGCTCAATTTTATTGTTTTCATTGTGTTGCATAGCCGTCCCGGAATGGGCCGTGGAAATTCTCGCTTAAACTACTGGTCATTTTTAACACCAAAAGACATATGTTGCATACCTTTTAATTTCTCGTACCTTCTCTCTTTCTTCGTCGCATTGAGGGGTGTCGTCTAGTGGTTGTCTTCTTTCTTCTTTTCTGTACTGCCGTGAACATCGCCGCTACAACAAAAAGCTTCATACCACGATTCACGATACAAACAATATTTTAAACTTTGATTGGTTTATTTCAGGCTTCAGTCTACCGTGTCGATCTTGGAGATGCTTCACCAATGTTAAGGGAGAGACCAAGTTACTACTTTATCGTAGTTAATTCCTAGCTTAAGTCCTTAGCCATTCGAGGAGGGAGGAAGAAAACATGTCATGCTTATATTCACTTAGGGAAATAAATTCCCATTTTTCATTTGAAGACTACATAGAGAAATCGTCCGTTCGACTCGCTTCCAAAACCCAGACTGACAAAACTCAGTTTCCCACACAAAAGCCCGTGACGTCACAGAGTCCCCATGCGCAGGTGCACCTTGCCCCTTGATCTGAGGTCACGTCAACGTGGTGGCCCTGTAAACGTCTGTGAGCTCCGACTGAGAACCAGTTTATTTTTCACTCGACTGTATGGGTCCAACCGCACTAAATCACGCAAGCCAAACCAAACAATCTCCTACATACGCCCACTTCAAAATGCGTCCGATCTCACAGGGCATCATGGTGTTCCTTCTTTTATCCCGGGCAATGCCTGGTTTTCCTGCTAGTCATATATAAGTAACAATTACCACATTGGCTCAACCTCAGATGCCCTCGCGCAGCTGCACCGCCTAGACACCGTGCTTTCTAAACATATTTGTAGGTCGAGTTTATTTCTACAAGTAATTCACCCAATAAATTATTTGTTTGACACTTCCGTTTATGATTTCTTCCTATCGGATTGTTCACGACCGCAGTTATTACTGATTGAGATTCCCCGTCTCCGAATTTTATCTCCGCGACCATTTAAAAATGTCTTCTTGTCTGCAAGTTCTTCTTCCTTATCTCTCGAACCGTGCGGGTAATTGTTTTTCTATTTTACATTTTCTCGAATTCTGATCATTGGTTTTTATCCATTCGTCTGTTTTATTACGATTTTAACCGCTTCCTTTGTTTTGTCTCGTAGAGATCTGGAGTCAGATAACTTCGCTCCGTGTCACTCCGTTCTGATTCACGGATCGATATTAATATCTGATTGGCGGATTATCGATACAGTGTGAACTTCCCAGCAATAACAATATTTTACTCATTTCATCGCAGACGTTTATGAGATGATATTTAGTGATATACTACTTACATATACATATACACACATAACATACAAACAAAACACACACACACACATATATAGAAGCCGTTGACAACGAGGAAATGAATAATCACAAATATGAATAAAAACAAAAATAAATACTGGCAGGCCGGCACCCAGGATAAAAAGGGCCCATCAACCCGTTCATACACTAGGCGGGAAGATGTAAGCAATGGTGTAAACCTTCCTGCCTCTGGAAATGGTGCTCCAGCCAATACAGAGGCCAACCAGGGTCAGCCATCAGGTCTTGAGACAAAAGGTCCTGGCCCCCTATCTCCATCAAATGCAGCAACAAAAAAAAGAAACATAAGATGCTTAAAAACCCAACCATGGACTGTTGCACAAAAGAAGGTGCTATTGTTTTGCTACCACTACTCAAAGTTTGAAAAGTGGAGCAAAACATGCAATGAGATTCTAGCTGATAAGATCCAAGAATCTACCCTCACCGAAGAAAATATATATACATATATATATAATTACAGTATTTTATTTATTTATTTAAAATTCACTCAGAAAATATTCACTTGGAACTATCCAAATGGATATCTTCAACTTACCAAGAAAAGTAAACGATGAATATTCCTCGTACGATTAAATACAGCTTATTTTATACGTACATAGGTTTAAGGAAATATTTAAGCCAACTTTCAGAAAGAAAAGTTTATACCAAGTCGATTTACAATCATTTCAATGAATATTTTAATTCACGTCCCGCATTTCCCAATCAAATAAATAAAACGACAGTCGCTTTTTTTCTTTTCGACAACCCAACAAAGAGAGAATTTCTTAATTTTATTGTAATTAGATCACGTTATGGCCTGGATTCTTGAACTGTCAAATAAGATATCCGTATTGTATTTTATTCATAACTTTACTGCACCTATGGGGAGCTTGGGAGTTACTTTCGATTATTTTAAATAATCCTCTAAGGATATTTGTTTGAACATTACGCGAAAATGGAGGTGTACACCAAGTGACATTCCTTCTCCTATTATTATTTATCTTCTCGCGATTTAATGATTGATTATTTAGTTTAAACTCCATTTTCTTTACCTAGGCTTATTTATACAGTCATCAAATTTAATTTTATCTTAATATCATAAATCATACCGAACAATATTGTAATGCTTAGCATGTTAATCAAAGATTTGTCTATTATCCGATAACGTAGAGACTTTATTTGTGATATTGGAGATAGGAATATATATATATATATATATATATATATATATATATATATATATATATATATATATATATATATATATATTAGATACATAAACAAGTGAGAGGCAAATACTTAAACACACGCACAACGACACACATGACAAGTAACTTTAAAGATTATATATATATATATATATATATATATATATATATATATATATATATATATGAGACAGCTGTTTCGCCATATCACGGCTTTTCAGTGTGGTTAGACATGGTTTGTAGTTAAAACTGATATTCCAAACCCAACCGCTTTGGCAACAGAGATCATAACAGTATACTACCGATCTCGACACAAAAGTAAAGGAAAATATAAAATTATATCAAGTGGATTCATGCCTTGTCTGGAGCGATTTCCATTAAAAAACGATTTTTACATAAGTTTGATTAAAAAAGATTCAGCACTAGTAACTTTATCGTTTGTTTGTATTTAAATGATTTTGTTTGAATTTAATCTGTTTTATTATTTTGTGAAATGTATATCGTTTGTTTTCATTTTTAAACTGACTTATTTTTATTTCAATTTATTTATTGTCTGTTTACATTTTTTAAATAATTCATAATTCGTTTGTTTATGGAATTGTTTGTTCCCTAAATTCAGAGACAATTAACTGTTTATTGTGAATTTTTATTTAAATTCATATTGTATAAAGATCAATGTTAGTATGAATCGAATCGTGTTCCTTTCTTTTTTTCTCTTTTTAAATGCAATGTTTATAGCTTTCTAACGCTTTTTTCTAAATAGCTATCATTCATTAGATATGTGCCAATATTAGAATACCGCGTCGTATTATTTCTGCAATGTTATTATTTAATTCTAATTTTTTTCGAGTTATATTGATTTTATCAATACGGAATTTAGAAGCTTTCGTTTTCGTAATATATGGGAACTATATTTTAAAATATATATATTTTTTAATTGTTTATGTGTGTACTTGTTAATCTAAAAATGTGTGCGCACGTGTGTATTTTATATGAAAATCAGATATTTATGCTTGAAAATGTATGTATGTAGATTAAAGCTCTGAAGTGTTGAATGGAGAAGAAAGGAATCCAAGCTAAGTTGATAATAAAAAATAAAAAAGAAAGACATGGAAGGACCGGTAGGTAATAAAAATGATCCAAAAAGATAAAAAAAACTAACTGTAAGAGTTAACAAGTAAAAAATGTAATCCGAGCTTGACCGGGGAAAGTTATACAAATATAACATCTCCAAAATAGATTTACTTAATGCGAAAGTTTACCAAATTCATCTCACTTCCTTGTCTTCTTTGGTCTAAAGAGGTTGACTCTCTGTTAAGAATACAACCGAACCATATATGCACATATGTAACCCATAATATTTGTATAAATAAAAAATTATACTATATATATATATATATATATATATATATATATATATATATATATATATATATATTCGTGCCGATCGTAAATTACATACCAATATATAAACATATACACATGCGTAACATTATATATATTACGCATCACTAAAAATATCGGAGCTATCTGAATTTTGACAAATAGCGGCCATTTCCTTCTTATCCACTTTGCATAAAACTACATTAAACTAAATATAACCAACATTGCGAACTGTTACCTATAGTAACTGTGTTTCAAAATTTATAATGATCGGACACAAGAGTGAATCATTTGCATACAAATATATAAACATATACACATACTTTACTTTATATATATGTTTATATATATATATATATATGTTTATAGATATATATAGACGTTTAATCGATACTACTAAATTAAGTGAACATTCGCCGAATTTTGTTTTAGTTTGATTTTCTTAAAATAAAGATTTTATGAAAATAGATCTGTGTTTCGGAATTTTTGTTTTGTATTCTTTGAGTTATTCAGACTACTGTTCTCATTGTTTCGGTCGCTATAACTTACGACATTCTTCGGGCTCGTGTTTCTAACTTTCTCGTGAATCTTTATGTCGAACTCGGGAATCTGTATGGAATTTAGAACGGAAGCCTTCATTTAATCCACATGGGTAGCTTGCTCTCGTTCCGTCACCCATAACTGTAAAGGTCTGAAATAATCCGCAATTGTATTCTTAGTTTCGCCCATACTTAAAATTGAACCTTTAGCTTCCAGAAGACTCTTACTTAGAACTGATTATTACTTAGCACTTTTATCCGTTCCGCCATGGGTCCGTTCGAAATTCCGTAAACATTTCAAGGTTCAACCTAAAGATTCCCGAGTTCGACAAGACGCATCTGAAGAAGGTCAGATATTACATCGGCCGAAACGTTCTGAATAACATCCTAAGTGAAAACAGTAGTTCAAATAATTTGAATAATACGAAAATAAATCCACTTTTAATCAAGGCATTTAGTCATTAAGCGATTTAAAATGAGAAATAAATTACGTGATAAACGCCATTTTAAAACTGTTAAGTGACCTCTACCAAATCCGAAATTATTTTTCTACAAAATGTGAAATTTGCTCAATTTTATTGTTTTCATTGTGTTGCATAGCCGTCCCGGAATGGGCCGTGGAAATTCTCGCTTAAACTACTGGTCATTTTTAACACCAAAAGACATATGTTGCATACCTTTTAATTTCTCGTACCTTCTCTCTTTCTTCGTCGCATTGAGGGGTGTCGTCTAGTGGTTGTCTTCTTTCTTCTTTTCTGTACTGCCGTGAACATCGCCGCTACAACAAAAAGCTTCATACCACGATTCACGATACAAACAATATTTTAAACTTTGATTGGTTTATTTCAGGCTTCAGTCTACCGTGTCGATCTTGGAGATGCTTCACCAATGTTAAGGGAGAGACCAAGTTACCTACTCTATCGTAGTTAATTCCTAGCTTAAGTCCTTAGCCATTCGAGGAGGGAGGAAGAAAACATGTCATGCTTATATTCACTTAGGGAAATAAATTCCCATTTTTCATTTGAAGACTACATAGAGAAATCGTCCGTTCGACTCGCTTCCAAAACCCAGACTGACAAAACTCAGTTTCCCACACAAAAGCCCGTGACGTCACAGAGTCCCCATGCGCAGGTGCACCTTGCCCCTTGATCTGAGGTCACGTCAACGTGGTGGCCCTGTAAACGTCTGTGAGCTCCGACTGAGAACCAGTTTATTTTTCACTCGACTGTATGGGTCCAACCGCACTAAATCACGCAAGCCAAACCAAACAATCTCCTACATACGCCCACTTCAAAATGCGTCCGGTCTCACAGGGCATCATGGTGTTCCTTCTTTTATCCCGGGCAATGCCTGGTTTTCCTGCTAGTCATATATAAGTAACAATTACCACATTGGCTCAACCTCAGATGCCCTCGCGCAGCTGCACCGCCTAGACACCGTGCTTTCTAAACATATTTGTAGGTCGAGTTTATTTCTACAAGTAATTCACCCAATAAATTATTTGTTTGACACTTCCGTTTATGATTTCTTCCTATCGGATTGTTCACGACCGCAGTTATTACTGATTGAGATTCCCCGTCTCCGAATTTTATCTCCGCGACCATTTAAAAATGTCTTCTTGTCTGCAAGTTCTTCTTCCTTATCTCTCGAACCGTGCGGGTAATTGTTTTTCTATTTTACATTTTCTCGAATTCTGATCATTGGTTTTTATCCATTCGTCTGTTTTATTACGATTTTAACCGCTTCCTTTGTTTTGTCTCGTAGAGATCTGGAGTCAGATAACTTCGCTCCGTGTCACTCCGTTCTGATTCACGGATCGATATTAATATCTGATTGGCGGATTATCGATACAGTGTGAACTTCCCAGCAATAACAATATTTTACTCATTTCATCGCAGACGTTTATGAGATGATATTTAGTGATATACTACTTACATATACATATACACACATAACATACAAACAAAACACACACACACACATATATAGAAGCCGTTGACAACGAGGAAATGAATAATCACAAATATGAATAAAAACAAAAATAAATACTGGCAGGCCGGCACCCAGGATAAAAAGGGCCCATCAACCCGTTCATACACTAGGCGGGAAGATGTAAGCAATGGTGTATACCTTCCTGCCTCTGGAAATGGTGCTCCAGCCAATACAGAGGCCAACCAGGGTCAGCCATCAGGTCTTGAGACAAAAGGTCTTGGCCCCCTATCTCCCTCAAATGCAGCAACAAAAAAAAGAAACATAAGATGCTTAAAAACCAAACCATGGACTGTTGCACAAAAGAAGGTGCTATTGTTTTGCTACCACTACTCAAAGTTTGAAAAGTGGAGCAAAACATGCAATGAGATTCTAGCTGATAAGATCCAAGAATCTACCCTCACCGAAGAAAATATATATACATATATATATAATTACAGTATTTTATTTATTTATTTAAAATTCACTCAGAAAATATTCACTTGGAACTATCCAAATGGATATCTTCAACTTACCAAGAAAAGTAAACGATAAATATTCCTCGTACGATTAAATACAGCTTATTTTATACGTACATAGGCTTAAGGAAATATTTAAGCCAACTTTCAGAAAGAAAAGTTTATACCAAGTCGATTTACAATCATTTCAATGAATATTTTAATTCACGTCCCGCATTTCCCAATCAAATAAATAAAACGACAGTCGCTTTTTTTCTTTTCGACAACCCAACAAAGAGAGAATTTCTTAATTTTATTGTAATTAGATCACGTTATGGCCTGGATTCTTGAACTGTCAAATAAGATATCCGTATTGTATTTTATTCATAACTTTACTGCACCTATGAGGAGCTTGGGAGTTACTTTCGATTATTTTAAATAATCCTCTAAGGATATTTGTTTGAACATTACGCGAAAATGGAGGTGTACACCAAGTGACATTCCTTCTCCTATTATTATTTATCTTCTCGCGATTTAATGATTGATTATTTAGTTTAAACTCCATTTTCTTTACCTAGGCTTATTTATACAGTCATCAAATTTAATTTTATCTTAATATCATAAATCATATCGAACAATAATGTAATTCTTAGCATGTTAATCAAAGATTTGTCTATTATCCGATAACGTAGAGACTTTATTTGTGATATTGGAGATAGGAATATATATATATATATATATATATATATATATATATATATATATATATATATATATATATATATATTAGATACATAAACAAGTGAGAGGCAAATACTTAAACACA
Source organism: Sepiola atlantica (assembly GCA_963556195.1). Lineage (NCBI taxonomy): Eukaryota > Metazoa > Mollusca > Cephalopoda > Sepiida > Sepiolidae > Sepiola > Sepiola atlantica. The sequence goes on from OY744523.1 coordinate 155,167,598, forward strand.
CGCACAACGACACACATGACAAGTAACTTTAAAGATTATATATATATATATATATATATATATATATATATATGAGACAGCTGTTTCGCCATATCACGGCTTTTCAGTGTGGTTAGACATGGTTTGTAGTTAAAACTGATATTCCAAACCCAACCGCTTTGGCAACAGAGATCATAACAGTATACTACCGATCTCGACACAAAAGTAAAGGAAAATATAAAATTATATCAAGTGGATTCATGCCTTGTCTGGAGCGATTTCCATTAAAAAACGATTTTTACATAAGTTTGATTAAAAAAGATTCAGCACTAGTAACTTTATCGTTTGTTTGTATTTAAATGATTTTGTTTGAATTTAATCTGTTTTATTATTTTGTGAAATGTATATCGTTTGTTTTCATTTTTAAACTGACTTATTTTTATTTCAATTTATTTATTGTCTGTTTACATTTTTTAAATAATTCATAATTCGTTTGTTTATGGAATTGTTTGTTCCCTAAATTCAGAGACAATTAACTGTTTATTGTGAATTTTTATTTAAATTCATATTGTATAAAGATCAATGTTAGTATGAATCGAATCGTGTTCCTTTCTTTTTTTCTCTTTTTAAATGCAATGTTTATAGCTTTCTAACGCTTTTTTCTAAATAGCTATCATTCATTAGATATGTGCCAATATTAGAATACCGCGTCGTATTATTTCTGCAATGTTATTATTTAATTCTAATTTTTTTCGAGTTATATTGATTTTATCAATACGGAATTTAGAAGCTTTCGTTTTCGTAATATATGGGAACTATATTTTAAAATATATATATTTTTTAATTGTTTATGTGTGTACTTGTTAATCTAAAAATGTGTGCGCACGTGTGTATTTTATATGAAAATCAGATATTTATGCTTGAAAATGTATGTATGTAGATTAAAGCTCTGAAGTGTTGAATGGAGAAGAAAGGAATCCAAGCTAAGTTGATAATAAAAAATAAAAAAGAAAGACATGGAAGGACCGGTAGGTAATAAAAATGATCCAAAAAGATAAAAAAAACTAACTGTAAGAGTTAACAAGTAAAAAATGTAATCCGAGCTTGACCGGGGAAAGTTATACAAATATAACATCTCCAAAATAGATTTACTTAATGCGAAAGTTTACCAAATTCATCTCACTTCCTTGTCTTCTTTGGTCTAAAGAGGTTGACTCTCTGTTAAGAATACAACCGAACCATATATGCACATATGTAACCCATAATATTTGTATAAATAAAAAATTATACTATATATATATATATATATATATATATATATATATATATATATATATATATATATATATATATATATATTCGTGCCGATCGTAAATTACATACCAATATATAAACATATACACATGCGTAACATTATATATATTACACATCACTAAAAATATCGGAGCTATCTGAATTTTGACAAATAGCGGCCATTTCCTTCTTATCCACTTTGCATAAAACTACATTAAACTAAATATAACCAACATTGCTAACTGTTACCTATAGTAACTGTGTTTCAAAATTTATAATGATCGGACACAAGAGTGAATCATTTACATACAAATATATAAACATATACACATACTTTACTTTATATATATGTTTATATATATATATATATATGTTTATAGATATATATAGATATATATATATATATATATATATATATATACACATCACCGCCATAAACACAGTAGCACACAACGATCAGATTCGTTGACGCGTTGTTTTTTATTGACTGTAGGCAAACGCGGGATCAACATTGTACACATATTTCTCATTAACAAATCTTTTTATACTAAAAGATTTATAGAACAAAATTATTTCCCCTCACAGAACAGAACAAATATTAGAATAAAGATATAATGTCTAGAATGATCATTTTAATTTTGATCAAAATTCATTACATGATTTAGATTAAAGAAAAGATGTTTTTAGAGAAAAGTAAAATTCAGAGAATTTTGCTTAGTTACTGTCTAATGATTATGAATAAAATCTAATGCAAAACTAGAATATACTAATTTTTGAAATGGAGATTGATCCAATGTTATGCCACATATTTTTTTAAAAATACTTAAAAGAAACTGACAATTGTGTAATATTTATTAATTGATGTCTAATACTTCTTTTTAAAATTTCACAAAAATCAGAGGTATCTGAATTTTCACGAAGAACTTATGTAAATAAAAACAAAATATTAATATAAAAGTAATTCATTTGGATCTTTTGATGTCTCTATGGGATCTCTGGACTCAGCAGAAGTCACTGATCTAGTTGGTCTCTACATATTATACAACGTTACTAAATACATTAACATAGAAGACATCGGCTTATATAGGGATGATGTATTCTTGGTGGTTAAAAACTCAAATGGGAAAAATGGGAAACTACAAAAAATATCCTTAGAGAAATGAAAAGATTAAATCTTAAAGTATAACTAATTCTAATATTAAACTAGTTAACTTCGTAGACGTAACACTTAACTTAAATAAAGAAACGTATGAACCCTATACTAAAGATAATGTAAATCCAATGCATGTCCACCCACTCTCTTACCACCCAAAAACTATAATCAAATACATCCCTAACTAAATCGAAAAAAGGATCAGCAATAACTCCTCTAATGAAGCAATCTTTAACACACATAAAGCTTTTTACAATAAAGCACTAAAAGAGAGTTGATACAAAAACACTTAAATTAAATTCACCAAACCTACAGCTCTCAACAACAAACACAAACATAGAAGAAAAATTATCTTGCTTACACTCCCATTTAATGACATGGTTAACACCAAACTTGGTAAAAGATTCCTATATTTAATAAACATACACTTTCCTCCTAATAATATACTACATGAATTTTTTAATAAAAATACCCTTAAATTAAGCTATAGCTGTGGAGAAAATTTTGAAAAAAATAATAAAAAACATAACAATAAAATTCTAAATGGAAACAAACATACTGAAATAAATAACAACAAAAACTAAGACTTGCAACTGCAAAAACAAAACAGAATGCACCTTAAAAGAAATTTGCTAAATAACCCAAACAGTATACCAAGCAACAATTACAACCAAAGAAAACCCAGCCCTGAAAAAATACTATATAGGTGTGGCTCGTAATACCTCCAAAGACAGATATACCGGCCACAAATGCTCATTTAATAATTCTGTCTACCAAGAGAGAACCTCACTCTCTATATACTGCTAGTAATTAACCCACAATAATCAATCACCAACAGTGACTTGGAACACTATTAGAAAAACCAGCACATGCGGTCCTCTAAACTCACCATGTTACTTGTGCCTAACTGAAAAACTTGAGATAGTTAGATTTAGTGATAGAGGTAAACTTCTAAACAAAAAACAAGATACCTCAATTAACTGTAGGCACAATAGATCACAACTTCTAGTAAGTCACATATAACCCCTCAAACAAATATTATATTACCATTAATTTTTTAAAACTCAAACTAAACCTATCATCCTATAGTATCTACTAACTACCCAAGAACTAATCACTGCCCCAAACATAGAAAAAAAGAACTTTACCTATCCACGGACAATAATTAGACAACCTAACTATACTTTTATACCATATTCTATACTATACTTGATATAATTATTATATTCAATCTTCTATTTAATGAAAATCATAATTAGAGTTCAGCACTAAGTATTGCCATCGAAATCATTAACATTATTACAAATTGCATTATATATATATATATATATATATATGTATATATATGTGTGTGTGTGTGTATGTGTGTATGTATATATATATATATATGTAATATATACATGTATATGCATGTATATATATTATTATTATTATTATCATCATTATTTTAGTTATTATTGTTATTAGTATTACTTTTAATATTTTTTATATACATTTCTATATTTATTTTTACTTTTTTATTTTTATTATAATTATTTTATTTATTTATTATCATTACTACTTTGGCTACCATTATATCTATTATTACCATAACTACCTCTACTATTATTATTAGTTTTATCAATTAATATTATTATTATTATTATTATTATTATTATTATTATTATTATTATTATTATTATTATTATTATTATTATTATTATTATTATTATTATTATTATTATTATAATTATTAAGATTATTATGGTTACCATTGTTATCATTATTATTATAGCTATCGTTATTATTATTATTATAGTATTATTGCAACCAATAATTTTTCTATTATTAAATAAATGATTTTTATTATCATATTTACAACCACTATGATTGCTATCTTTATCATTATTATTACCACTTATTGGGTGAACTAAATTAATTTGTTCGTGAATTTGTTTAATTAATTAATTAATGATAATTAGATAAGTTTTAAAACTCAGTTAAAACTAAGAATTAAAAAACAAAATCCTCTACCCCCAATACACACACATACGCTAGTACCAATATCATCCCTTTCTCAACTGACCTTAAAATTATGCTGCGTGTCTTTAAATCTTAGACACGTCCCATCACATGTGTCTTCCTTCCCTTCCTCACCCCTCCTCACTTCTTTATCCTTCCCCGGTCTATCACCTACTTCTGTATCTATCCTAAATGATCTCATTTTATCCCGTACCATTTTATTTTATTTCATTTTATCCCCATCTATCTATCCATCTATCTATCAATTTATCTTTTTATTCATCTATATACTTTTTTTATTATTTCTCTCTCTTTTTACTTTATTTTATGTTATATTTTATATTATATATTTGTTTACATTAATATCTTTTGATTTTGACTCTTAACGGTCGCAACCACGTGACTTTCCAAATTTAAATTGTAAATTTCTTTTCTTTTTTCTCCATTTCATTCTTTCCAAATATGATCTAAGGTTAAGATCGGATTCTTACTCTTCCTGATGAAATCTCAGTTTATAATAGCTGTTGATCGATAACATCGACATGCCAGTATCGCAGATTTTGTACATGTTTGTGTAAATAAAAATAATCATATATATATATATATATATATATATATATATATATATATATATATGTGTGTGTGTGTGTGTGTGTGTATGTAAGTTTGTATAAGGAAGAAGGTGACTAAAACGTTAAGTTATGGAAGAGTAAAAAAGTGACGAGAGAAGAGCATGAGTAAGTAATACATACACACATTTAATTGTAAACTATCGAATAGTTACAAAGGGTATGTATTGATTTTGTATTAGTTTTATTGGATGATAATTTAAAATAATCTACTGACACAAAAAAAATTGTATGAAATTTAATCTCACAATCATCTAAATAATGTTTAACAAAAAGAAAAAAAACATGATGTAGATAGCCTCAACATATCTATAGCAAATCTGGTGAAAAATAATACCAGTTTTCTTTATACCGTGGATTGCAAAAAAACATATAAGTAATGTCTCACATGAAACATTACAAAAGAATAAACTAATGTCAGATAGACTTAAAATTAGTGTTAAAGGATGTTTAAACCTAAAAAGATGTACAGATAATCTAAAATGATCATAAATCAGACTCTACTGAACCTACGAAATCGGGATTACTTAAATCATCAAGGAACATCTACACAAAAGTTGCAATTTCTTGGCTTTGATGACAGCAAAGATAAACCGAGCTTGTCGTGCATCTTATTCAACATCGGTGATTTTTGTTCATTGATCACCAAATAACGGTTCAATACATCAATGGATGTTTTTTTAATGTATAAATATATATTAAACAGCGAAATAGATATTTCCGTAAAGTGCAGATGGACGCTTTTAATAAAAAAAGAAATCATCGCTCGGGATTCATTGGTTCCACATTTTTAGAATCATAAAGGCAAAAAAGAAACAGCTTTATTGTTTTATATTCCAATACAAATTTCAAGAAAATTTAGATTAAAAGTGTTATAGTGTAAGCTGATTTACCTATTTCATGGATAAATGGACGTGCCCATACACAATAAATACAGTTACATCTAAACGTCATGGCGAATTTTTGAATTTAAAATTTTTTAAAAATTTGAACTGTGTGGTATCTGTTCCGATGGATACTACACCCTATAGACCGGTTTCGTCTTGGCCTTCGGGTCTTGATTTCGCAGGTCTGTGGGGTTGTATTGTGCAGTTCTAGGAGGTCCACCCTCCCAGGCTTTCCCTCCCCTCTTTGGGGTGGAGTAAGTTTATCGCTTACTGCCTGAGGCGCCCCCTACCGGGGAATGCCGACGGGACTGCCCAGGCAATTTTTAATGGCCAGAGTGCTCACCTTCTCGGGCGCTGGCTTTTCAAATCCCACTTTCCTACCTTGTGTCACATACATCTATTGTGGGTAGGTGTTAAATCACAATAGTGGCATTCATTTTTCACTTGGTCCGATCGCGGATACATACCAGTCGAATTGCAGATCTCAACCCTCAGTTCGGCAGAAACTGAGGCATTCTGATGGCCTTTTGTCTGTCGAGCTGAGGTATTTTCCAAGATAGTCCTAGGAAGTTCACTCTCCGAGGCCTTGCCTCCCCTCTTTGGGGTGGAGTAAGTTTATTGCTTACTGCCTGAGGCGCCCCTACCGGGGAATTCTGATGGGGATGCCCATGTAATTGTAATGGCCAGAGTGCTTCTCCTTTAGGAGCGCTCGCATAACTCTCCCCACTTTCCGACCTTGTGTCACATCTTCCTACGGTGGAAAGGAATTAAATGTCGCGAATTGTGACAGTTATGGTCCCAGACTCATGACGCGTTCTTCTGTAACACACTTCTGTTACACACTTCTGTTACATACTTCTGTTACACACTTTCGCTAATAGACTTTTGTTAATAACACAACGGTGTTTGTCTTGATTATTACCGGCCTGCAAGGCCACAACACTGGCGACAAGAGATTCTAGGCTTACACCGCCACAACAGAAAGTAAAATAATAAATAAGCGAAAAACCAAGTAAAATAAAAAAAATAATGCGTATTCACGTACACGCGGGAAACACATACACAGAAACATGTTCAGTGGTCACAAAATGTTATTAATATAGAGACGTGATAGAGAGAGAAGAAAAAAGAAGAGAAAAGAAAAGAAGCAGAGATGAAAAAGACTCAATAATAACTTAAATAATGTAACGGAAATAAGTTTTATTTTTAGCTGCAAAAATTAATTTCGCTTATATCTTAAAAAACATTTTTTAAAACATAGTTCACCGAAACAAGGCAGACCGCCACTGTAGACGTAAGGGGCTACTGAGAAAAAGGGTGAAAGTTTTTTTTTTTTTTGGGGGGGGTAACCTAAATTAGGAGCTGCGCAGCGAGATGTCTGTTTACATTAGTTTTTCATTTCTGCATGTCAGTACCGTCAGGAAAACAGGGAGCAGGGAGGGAGTTCCCAAGTCCAGCAGCAAGAGGAAAGAAGCTTTTGGAGTAGAAAGCTCTTTGGCATCTAGGGACCTCCACAGTGAATGGCTGGGATTTTGCAGATTGTCGGGTTGGTCTAGTGAATTTACGTTGTAGGCGTACCAGAGCAGCAAGCTCATCAGAGCACAATCCATATTTGATTTATTATTTAAAATTGTCTCCGTTGTAACAATCATACTTACTAGAATATTTATTAAAAAAACTTTTTCGTATTGTAAAAATTATTCTAGAAGGGAAAAGACAAAGGGTCTCGATCGAATCAAATATCGATGCGTTAGAAGCGAATCTATGTCGGTCTAAAGTCTAAAATCGGCCAAGATAACTTTATATATTAGATAATGAACAGTGTACAATAAACAACGTTTCCCTTTTATACATATCTCAATTTACTTTTGATATTGCAAAGGAAGATGTTGAGGCAGTTAATCTTTACATATATTGCACTCTGATTGTTTCACCCACAATTTGGGAACTTTATATATTCAATTTTGGACAGTTTTTAACTTCTGATTTAATATTTGCAAGGATGAGTATTACTTGAATGTATAATAAATTTGTGCTGAGATAAATACTCAGATAGCCTGTGTTGTTATAACGGTTCATCCACTTTTTAAATATGAGGTAACGCACATTTCACAACCTAAGGACTTCGACAAACATACGGAACTATTGGAACCATTAGAACTTCTATTCATACTCTGAAGATGCGAGGTTTATGGCGAAATTATTAGTCAAAATATAAATGTGCAAAATGAAAAAAAATCTATTCTGATTTTATTTTATTATAAATATGGCATCTGAATATGCGTTTAAAGGCTTTATAGCCTCATTTATTATTGAATTCTTAATAGGATGTTTAAAAAAATAAATATGAACGTTCCTATTTTAATATATATATATATATATATATATATATATTAATATATATATATATATATATATATATATATATATATATGAGAGAGATGAGGTTACATTTATCTCTATTTTCTTCTGCCCAAACCTATACGATGTGATAAAAGTCCTTTGTATTAATTGTAAATAGGCGTTTTATTGAATATACATCTGTATTATTTCATTGTTTTGTGTATAAATGACACTTAAAAGCTTCGTTTTGAAATGTGCATACAGAGCCAGTGTTAAATTAACTTGTTAGCCTATAATGTACATAGACTTCTAGAAATTTGTTTTGTTTTAATAATGCACGGATACGCTTCGTATTATATATTTTTGTTATCACAAAATGCGCATATATTTTACCAGTTTCCTGTTAAATATATTTATTTGAAAATAATACACCAAGAAGAAGAAAAATATGAAAAAGAAGAAAGGAAACGTAGAAGAGGAAGAGCACATCAAATCTCTGTCTCCTTCATATTCAGCGCCAAAGACAACAGATCTCGGTGGGTGATCACGCGCCATTTTCTTTTTGTTAAATCGTCAAGTCTAATAGAATGAATGAGCCAGAGGTGATTGAAATTAAATGTGCTACGAAGACGAAAGATAATGGCGTAAAGGAGAGGAAGGAAGTGAAACGTCGGAAATGACAAGTGGAGATCTTTCAATCCCCCCCCCCCATTTACTTGTTCCTTTTTGGGTTATTGATCATTCGTTCTTTTGGATCAAACTCGCGTTCTCAATTGCTTCTTTATTAAATTATTACATTTATTTTGTCACACTTCTTTGTTACTATTAAAAACGCTGGCAGAGTGGCATGTTCTTTGCTGGTTGGCATGTCGATGAAAGAATTTCATTGATATATGATCCCTCCATAGGCATCTCGGTAAAAACATTTTGTGAAAATAAATGAAAATAAATGCACAACTCCATTTCAAAAGAAAGTCAAGAAAAACAGAAACAAAATGAAGTAGGTATACCGTGATTAGGTGTTGAGGTGAAAATCTTTAACAACAAAAAACGGTTTTAAAAAACTGGCCCCACTTTAGTAGTGAAGCATACAAGGCGACCTAATTCTGATTACAGCATCATCAACGGGAATGTAATTCTACCTTTAGAGGAGATTGTAACCCCAATACATAGTCGCGATCCCCGTGGCCACCCGCAGAACATGTACCATCGTCGCTTTCGCCTCAACAGAGGAAAGGCAACATTCTCTGTCCGTGATTTCTCCCCGTGGAACAGTCTACGAGAGAGGAGGTCGTGATGATGCTTACCATATCAAGGTTTAAAGCTGCCTTGAACAAACATTCAGACGATATATAGAGGCAATATCTTCTAACTGTATCTTTTACATAGCTTGCTGCACTTTGCTATTTTTTGACAAATAAAATCGATTGATTAATTAAAGAAAATGAACGTCATTTATTTTTAAGAAACAGGCTGTACCTACTCGGCAATAACCTGTTAAAAACGGAATAGTTAAAAAAAAACGAAACAAAAATAAATAACTTTCTGACGATGTCGTGTAAGATAACTTCCAGCATTACATTTCTTAGAAATCACATTCAATCTGAAGAAGAGAATACATGTGTACACATTTTTTTTGTCCGGTAAAAAAACCCGCTGCCTTCAAAGTTGATTAATTCAGCTGAACGTTTACAAGATATTTTAATTTTCTGCCGACCCAATTAATAATTTTATCCCGAAACATACGCAAATCGTGGTTACTGGAACTTTTCATTTATCAATAAATACATCTTATTAAAGATCTATTTTGTGTATAGCAATATTGAAATCAATTTTACATTGCACACCGGAATCGTTTCGTTTAAATATCTCAAAATTAGATTTTCTCATACGAATCTGACTTTAATAAAATAATTTTGTGTATATTAAGGGGAATGTTATTCCAATCTCTGTAAATCCACATGATATTAATTAAGACTAGGTCTACATGAATTGAGATTAGAATCAGGAAAATTAGGACAAACCGTATGAACTTCCATTTTCTTCGAAAAACTTTACACTACAAAACATTTGAAATAAAAATCCTTTAAAGATTAGCTATAGTTGTACTGATAATTTTGAAAGATTATACACAAAACAATTACATAATAAAAAAAGACGTAACAGTAACCTGATAGGTGACAGTTAGTATGAAGAATGATTAAAACATAATGAAAACAAAAAATTAGAAACTGAAAAAAGAAGATACTTAGCTATTACAGAATAAATGTGACTCAAATGCAGTAGTATATTTAGGAACAAAATACAATGAAGAAAATATTTAGGAACAAAATATATTAAAGAAAATATTTAGGAACAAAATACATTAAATCAAATATTTAGGAACAATATACGTTAAATAATATATTTAGGAAAAATTACATTAAAGAAAATATTTAGGAACAAAATACATTAATAAAATATTGAGTACCAATATACATTAAAGAAAATATTGAGGAAAAAATACACATTAAAGAAAATATTTAGGAACAATATAGATTAAAGAAAATATTTAGGAACAATGTACATTAAAGAAAATATTTAGGAACAATGTACATTAAAGAAAATATTTAGGAACAATGTACATTAAAGAAAATATTTAGGAACAATGTACATTAAAGAAAATATTTAGGAACAATATACATTAAAGGAAATATTTAGAAACAATACACATTAAAGAAGATATTTAGAAACAATACACATTAAAGAAAATACTTAGGAACAATATACATTAAAGAAAATATCTAGGAACAATATACATTAAATAAAATATTTAGGAACAAAATACATTAAAGAAAATATTTAGGAACAAAATACATTAAAGAAAATATTTAGGAACAAAATACAATAAAGAAAATATTTAGGAACAAAATACATTAAAGAAAATATTTAGGAACAATATAGATTAATTAAAATATTTAGGAACAAAATACAATAAAGAAAATATTTAGGAACAAAATACATTAAAGAAAATATTTAGGAACAATATAGATTAATTAAAATATTTAGGAACAAAATACAATAAAGAAAATATTTAGGAACAAAATACATTAAAGAAAATATTTAGGAACAATATAGATTAATTAAAATATTTAGGAACAAAATACAATAAAGAAAATATTTAGGAACAAAATACATTAAAGAAAATATTTAGGAACAATATAGATTAATTAAAATATTTAGGAACAAAATACAATAAAGAAAATATTTAGGAACAAAATACATTAAAGAAAATATTTAGGAACAATATAGATTAATTAAAATATTTAGGAACAAAATACAATAAAGAAAATATTTAGGAACAAAATACATTAAAGAAAATATTTAGGAACAATATAGATTAATTAAAATATTTAGGAACAAAATACAATAAAGAAAATATTTAGGAACAAAATACATTAAAGAAAATATTTAGGAACAATATAGATTAATTAAAATATTTAGGAACAAAATACAATAAAGAAAATATTTAGGAACAAAATACATTAAAGAAAATATTTAGGAACAATATAGATTAATTAAAATATTTAGGAACAAAATACATTAAAGAAAATATTTAGGAACAACAATATACAATATAATCATGTAGCAAAACCTACATTGACAGTACTGCAAACTTGTTGAAAAGCAAATTACTTAATTATAAATATGTATTTTACAATAGAGCATAAAGAAATAACACAAATTCTTTTCAGAGCTTATTTGAAGGTAGAAAATCATAAAAAACGATTGAAAAATTTGCAGAAAAGTAACACATGTACATTTTAAAACTCATCTTGCTCTATATTCTATATCTCTACAAAGCCACCATCCCCCTATGCGTGTTGTATTGTTGTCACATCTCCCTTAGACAAGGTACAAAAAAGTGTATCTAATCTGATTGGTGCCTCATTATTCACCGAGCCTCAGCCTCTGTTCAATCGCCGCTGTGTTGCATCCCTGTACTTGTTTTAAAACTACTTCAATGGAATGTGCTCCGATAAACTGTCTTCTCTTGTTTCTTCTTGACGTAAATACACCCGTACAACTCGACAATCAGTAAAATCCCATCCATTCACTGTGGAGGTCCCCAGATGCTGGAGGGGTTTCTACTCTAATAGCTTCTTTCATCGATCTGCCAGCCTTTGGAACTCGCTTCTGCTCTCTGTTTCTCTGACTCTACCGACATAAAGTTAAGTATGTTTATATGTTTATATAATTGTATGTACATGATTCACTCATAAACTAATTAATCGATGCTTATGAAATTTTGAACACATCTACTAGGCATAAGGGGTCAAAATGTGGTCGCTATTTCGTTTAATTTACTTTTATATAAAAGGGGTATAAAAAGTGTGAACCCATTCGTGAAAATTCAGATACCTTAATACGTATTAGCCTAAGGAACGAGATTATTATAGTTTTATGAACACATATGTCGCTAGTCTTGAAAGAATTATAATATCATTAATATTAGTTAAAACAAATTATGTTCGTGTTCATAAAACTTGTTAACTAACTGTGCCAGAAAAAAATAAAATTAAAAAAGTTTTAACTGTAATTCAACCGAACCGAATTTCGTGCAACCCACTTTCTGCCTTTTTCTCCAAACTTTTTACTGTCTTTCAATTTCCAACAACATTTCGTGCAACCCACTTTCTGCCTTTCTCTCTCCAATCCAAAATCGTTTCTCCTTCTTCCCAGCTGTCCTCTTCATTTATCTCACCTGATATCCACATATGCAAATCACATAAACACCTGCACCTATGAAGAGAAGCCCTTTTTAAATCTGCATACGACATGCAAAGCACTTCCTTCTTTTTCCTGATGATGAGTGTTCCTCCTTATTGTCACAATCTCGTTCTTTAGGCTGTTTACAACCAGGACATTTAGGTTGTTCAGTCGCTGTTCATTGTAGGATATCCTTAGTGACATGTGATATGTGTCTTTTATTTCAGGTAAAATTTGACTTTATAAAATAAATTCCGTCTTGAAAGGGTTACACTCTAGTGAAATTACATAACATTATACATTTAAGCACATTTGAAATATTTTAAACCACCTTAGCTTAACATGACAACATTAACGCATTTTCAACCCCACAGTTCAGTTGTGTACGTTCTATTTTCCGACACTATTCAAATATCAGTTTTTTCTCATTGTCTTTAAACAATACGTGACATTTTAAGATAGCCTTTGTCGGTTAATGAGATGTTCAGCGTAAATTCAGACTCCCACGTTATCGTACAAATGTTAGATAATGGCCCTATGAGGATGAACGCATCTATTGGAGATCAGGTTTGACTTGCGCGATTTGTGGCGAGGTCGTCTCGTGCAGGTTTAGTGCAATGTTGTTCTCACGGTCGCGGTGACGGGTGACGAGATCTTGAGTTCAATGGTTAGATCACACCTGCGTGTTGATCATGAGATTTCGTGACGTCACAGTTTTTCCCGCTGGGAAAACTGAAGTAAGATTATTAGTTCTTGACTGGAGGCCAACGAGAGAACACGCGTTAGCCATGTAGCGATTACAAGCTAGAGGATTTCGGATTCCCCAAAAATGAGAGCCAAACGATGTCCCCCAACTTCCTTCCTTTGCAAGTAGCTAAGTGATTAGGTGATTAATTCAGAAATTTACTAGCATAAGCCTCTCTCTTATACAACGAACCTGCTCAGTGTCGACAGGCTAATACCAATAAATGGCTCAAAGTAAAAAGAAGGGCTTGTTGTATTTTGTCGTGTGCGGAGAGATTTGATTTCAGCCCAAGAGGAAAACGCCGGTGTGATGCATACAACGAGCGCAGTTCACGCCCGGCGAAACCAGATGATAGCAGTCGCGACACAAAGCATGCGACAACGAAGATGACAAGGTTAGAACGAATAGTTTCATACAACAGCGAGGCAATGGAGAAAGAGAGAGAAAAGGTTTGTACGAATAGTTCCTGCAGCAGGGAAATGCGAATCGCATAACGACATATCGTCCTATTAGTAGTGATGACGTTCGTTCTGGATCAACAAGGAACAGTTCTACGACGACCAGAGATTCCGACATTCGACGAACGTATCACAACGTGTTAAGAAACGTGTTATAAACCAGCAAATGTAACACAATATTATTTTATAAAACCTTTTAATTACAGCCCATGCCTTTGGAAATGACTTATTTGCTCTTACTTTGACTTTTTATAATCTTACGACTGAACTCTGTCCACTTTAGGTAGCCCATGAACCTCTATATGTTTGTATGCACAATTTGGATGAAAGTAGTTTCCCAGTATATACGAGACAAACTGCCCGGCATACCATTCATATCGGCACCTAAATTTATTACTAGTTAAGAAAAACTACATTTATAACATGAAACCAATTAAATTAAAAATTCTGAGAATATAATTTATTCATAAATCGATGAAACTGTTCAAATTTAAATTCCGAATTTAAATTCTGCAGAGTATCATTTCTTTTTTCTAACCGCAGACTTGTTGTGTTATATGAATTTTCATATATTGTTAATCGATATTTATTTAAAAGTTCATCTGATTTTAATTAAAATTCAAACACGCTGAGAACATAATTCAGTTGTTTTAATTTGAGATGTGGTTGTTTTAATTTGAGAGTGCAATTGTCCCACAAATGATTGGCGTGAACCAGTACACATTTCTACACTCCCATGGGTGCCCGAAACGTAGATAAAGCAGTTAGCTAGATCGAAAGTGGAGACATAATGAGTCTAAATACCCCTACTATCAGAGCTGGCTAAGTTAAACTATTGCAAGGTCTATTTTTATCATATAGGACGCTATTTCTGATGTTTGATAGTTGTGTGTATGTGACCATTTTTTCTAGCGTTTGATGTAACACTTCTAATGTTTGAAAGTTTATAGAGAATTCTCAATGTGTTTATATACATTGTTGAATAGTTAGATACTGCATATTCTAAGAACTCGTTGATAGAAACTAATTATGCGGCCTGTTTTAATTTTTTTTAATTGTGGTGGGAGTAAAAAACACCAATCCAAAAATTAGAAAGTAATACATTTGTTTCGTATTTATTCATGTCTATGTATTTGAAATTTGAAAGACTAAATCGTAATTATGATGAAGTCTCGTATATATTCATGTCTATGTATTTGAAATTTAAAAAACTAAATCGTATTTATGATGAAGTCTCGTGTATATTAATGTCTATGTATTTGAAATTTAAAAGACTAAATCATAAATATGATGAAGTCTCGTATTTATTCATGTCTATGTATTTGAAATTTGAAAGACTATTTGAAATTTGAAAGACTAAATCGTAATTATGATGAAGTCTCGTATATATTCATGTCTATGTATTTGAAATTTAAAAAACTAAATCGTATTTATGATGAAGTCTCGTGTATATTAATGTCTATGTATTTGAAATTTAAAAGACTAAATCATAATTATGATGAAGTCTCGTATTTATTCATGTCTATGTATTTGAAATTTGAAAGACTATTTGAAATTTGAAAGACTAAATCGTAATTATGATAAAGTCTCGTATTTATTCATGTCTCTGTATTTGAAATTTAAAAGTCTATTTGAAATTTGAAAGACTAAATCGCAATTATGATAGAAGTCTCATGTCTATGTATTTGAAATTTAAAAGACTAAATCGAAATTATGATGAAGTCTTGTATTTATTCATGTCTATGTATTTGAAATTTGAAAGACTAAATCCTAATTAGTATAAAGTCTTACGAGCGATAAAGACAAAATGCCTAGCTTTCAATATATGCTAATTTGATTATACCCTGTCGTTCTATCTCCATTTCTCTGCTACACGCGTTAGTGTTTTCCACTTCTTTACAAAAGAAAGCCATCCCTATAAGTTGTCCCGTTGTTGGTAAGTAAATAACCCAGCAGCTCATATTTACTTTAGAAAGTGTTTCTGCAGGTATTACACTTTAGACAACTGACTTCCGTTTGTACATACCTATGTTCCTCCTCCTTTTACCTGTAGTTTAATTTTTGCTGTCATGGGATCTAATGTGTCTGGGTAAACCAGTACTAGACAGACATAATGTGGCAGATACACCACACACCTGGTCAATTTGTCTGGAATATACATACTGCTTCCACGGAGCATATTTCTAAGAGGAAGTACTCTAGTCGCCTAGCATCAACCCACTCGCAGACATAGATGTGCTTCCACTAATCTGATATCTTCGAATACGTCCTTTCCCAATCTTCAACATTCATGAAAAGATTGTCTTTGACAACATCCTTAAAATGTCTCTTAGGCTTGTGTTTCGGATGTTTACTGTGCGACGGTTACCAATATAACTGTTTTTAGTGTACCTGTCGTCTTCTATTTTAGTTACGTGTCCAGGCTAGTAGATTATGTTATGTATTACACGCATCTCTTGTGTGAGATATTGCCAATTAACGTTTAGGATCATTCTATGTCATTTGTTAAATGTAATTTCTTAATAAAACAGTTGATATATATATATATATATATATATATATATATATATATATATATATATATATATATATATACATTTATATAAAATTTATAGTAGAAAAGAGTATAAATTTACAATAGAATAACTCACCTATAGTAAATATAGGTAAAGTCAAAACACAGGCATGTAAATACTCTAAATACTGCAGTTATTGACATCAGCTCAATGGTTGATTATAAAAATCAAACAGAGTTATTATTAAGTAAGGTGAGATAAATAAAATTAGTACATTATTTATAAGTTCACAGAGTGGAAACACAGCAAAATCTGACGTACAATCGTATATGCCTTATTTAATTAATAACCTGATTATGATCAATAATTAATATTATTATATTTAATGAACTATTAAATATATCATTGCTCTTATTATTATGTTACTTATAGATTATTACTACTATTCTTACTCTATTACTTGATTCAAGTTATTTAGATCTATTATATATGTTCACTATTATAAACTTTATTTATCTTCAAAGTATTTTAACAGTTCATTATTTTAACCTGTACTTTTTTTCTTTGTTCTTATTGTTATTTTGATCATTAGTTGTTATTTTTATTTTATTTATTTAATCATTTATTCTACTTTATTTATGTTATATTTAAAACAATATACTGTATATCATTATTATCACTATTATTAATAATATTATTATTATTATTATTATTATTATTATTATTATTATTATTATTATTATTATTATTATTATTATGTACTCACAAGGAGTTCTCACACAGACAGTAATCAGTGATTGCTCACTGATAATCACCAGTGGTGTTCCCTGGAGTCTGAGTGACAACACGTTTCCCCAGATTTCCAGAGTTCTTCACTTCTTTCGATAACTACTGTAAATGAATTTGCGTTATCACAACAGACGCTTACCGTCGAGTTTTCGTTGGTAACGACAATTGCCCTTCTCTGGGATTTAGATGGCAATAAACCTCCCCAATGTTCTAGTGATCTTTGTACTGTTTCAGCGGAGGTCTGGTTAGTGCTATCCCTCGTCAGTCTTTTCATCCACCTTGACCCTTCACGACTGTTTTGTGTGGTATCAGCCGGGACTGGTACCATCATTTTTGGATTGGGTGGTGGTGGTGTAGTTTATGAATTTGTTTTTGCACTTTCTGTCCATTGAGTTCTTGTGGTGCTCTTTATGGTATTTTGTTTTCCTATTGCACCTTGTATGTGGTTTCTTAGTCTTTGTAGCTTATGTGGAAAGGTTTCCACATTCAAGGATTTTCCTTAAGATGTCAGTAGTTTTTATCATTGCCGTCCGTTGTATGATCTCAGTCTTCCCTTTGATTCCAATTTCTCCCAGACTTTTTTCCAGGTTTTTCGGAACTGTTCTTACTGTTCCTACGATTATTTACTTTCTTCATAATCAATATCCCTTTAAATTATCTGGCAATTTCCGTGTATTTGCTTCGTTTTTCTGTCTCCTTTGTCTTAACCCTTGTGGTCAGCTGGGACGGCAAAATTGACGATTTGGCAGGATTTTTCTTTCTTGTTGACTATTATGACATCCGGTCTCCTTGCTTGTATGAGTTTATCCGTTTGTACCCTCATATCCCAGAGGATTTTGTGTTTTTCGTTTCCGACTACTGTCTCTGGTTTATGTTTGTACTATTTGTCCGAGTGTTCGAAATGCCTTTGTTTGCATAGTTCTCAGTGTACTGCTTTCCCAACGCAGTCATGCCTATTTTTGTATTCTTTTGGAGCCATTATCTGCATTTACTGTGTTCCTGGGTTTTATCCATTCAAGCTTTGATGTAGTTCGTCCTAATCGCATTGTTTTGTGCAGCCGTACGTAGGAATTCCGTTTCTCTGTTCAAGGTCCTTTTCTCAGCCATGCCCAACTATTTTCGTGCGTCTTTTAACTTGTCATTATTATGAAACGTCTATGTAGTTGTTTTTCTTCCCACTTTTTTCTTGTCTGTTTGTGTCTAGTTTTTTATGTTTGCTGCGTTGTCTGTTGGGACGGCGTCCCTTGCTGCGGTGATCAGCCTTTCTGTGTTCTGGTTTATGTATTTCTATTATATATAGAGTGGTATATATTTATATGTATATTCCAAATCGTTTTAGAAACAATTGTACGTCAGATTTTATTGTGGTTTAATTCGTGAAATTAACACAAATAATGTGCTAATTTTATTTAACTCAACTTACTTTATATATATATATATATATATATATATATATATATATATATATATATATATATATACACGTACTAGAAAAATACCAGTCCAAGGAAGGCTAAAATTAATTCCACGAACAAAACATTTTGCACCACTTTTATACCCCTTACGAAGATGAAGATCAAGTTATTATGATACTAAACCGTATGTCTACAATGTCAATTAATTTTTTCATCCAAATTCATTAAATGTTTTTTTTGTAAAATTCAAAACTTAAGCTTTAACAGTCTTAAGAAGAAATTTCAATTCAGAGCATCATACTTAACTGGTGTCTAATGACTATGAATATAATTCAATGCAAATCTGATATATCTGAATTATCAAATGGACGGTTGTGCCCATATTATGCCCCTTTAAATCTATTTAAGATACTCAAAAGTAACTGTATTATATATATATATATATATATATATATATATATATATATATATATATATATATCGTAAATTGGTGTCTAATTGTTACATAATTGATGTATGTATGTGAATAAAGATTACATCAGCTAGTATGGATTTAGTATCCAGATGGACTAGTGCAAGTTACCTTTAAACGAAAATCTGGAAAACAAGTTCGCTCTCGGACTAAAAGTTTAAACAAGCCTAGACTCAGGTTGGAAGTCAAGGTAATGTCAAACAGATTTGTTATGACAAATTTAGTATTCCCTTGAAACTATGACATCACCATATCGTGTGAATGAAAAGAAAGACGTTTTCTGTCAGTTTGTTATCTGATGGCGGGACGAGAAAATGATGCGAATTTGAGATGTAATTACAAAAAAGAAAATGGGAATTTAATTTCTAAAAGAGTTGATAGCGACTGGTTAACCCACTCTTTTTTCCGTAACTTAGTATAATAAAGTTAAGAGGAACAATCAGGCCTCTTTATACATATAATGAATGTGTGACATTTAATCGAATGGAGAGAAAACTCTCAGTCACGTTCTGCCTTTTCCCCTGTGTATTTAATTGCCAACACACAATGGCGATGATGATGATGTTGACGAAATGCGGGTGTATAACGAGAACGTAGTAAGATTAACTGATTTAAAAAAGAACTGAATTTTTTAAGAAACAAGTAAAATAATACCATTGTTAAAATTACACAAAAATCATGGATTACTTTTATGTACGTATAAAATAAATAAAAATATATATATTAACGAAAAATACGTCCTATGATTTCAAAAAGAACTGAATTTTTTAAGAAACAAGTAAAATAATACCCATTGTTAAAATTACACAAAAATCATGGATTACTTTTATGTACGTATAAAATAAATAAAAATATATATATTAACGAAAAATACGTCCTATGATTTCAAAAAGAACTGAATTTTTTAAGAAACAAGTAAAATAATACCCATTGTTAAAATTACACAAAAATCATGGATTACTTTTATGTACGTATAAAATAAATAAAAATATATATATTAACGAAAAATACGTCCTACGATTTCAAAAAGAACTGAATTTTTTTAGAAACAAGTAAAATAATACCCATTGTTAAAATTACACAAAAATCATGGATTACTTTTATGTACGTATAAAATAAATAAAAATATATATATTAACGAAAAATACGTCCTATGAAGTTAAGGGCGACTAATAATGCAATTTTCTGCATCTTAATTACTTAGGAAGTGAGACAATCGAAATAATAGTAAGCAAAATAACAACGAACGCTACAATCACCAATGAAAATAATTTCATAAAAATACATAAACTATTTAGGTAATAGAAATCGTACGTATTTCCATCTTGGTCCAGTGGTAGAACGCTGGACTATAGACATCAATATCGAAGGTTCGATCTCTGTCTTAGTTAGCCATGCTGATGACGGCTGTGAGCCAGAAACACGTGCCCATGGATTACTTTTATGTACGTATAAAATAAATAAACATATATATATATTAACGAAAAAATACGTCCTATGAAGTTAAGGGCGACTAATAATGCAATTGTCTGTATCTTAATCACTTAGGAAAGTGAGACAATCGCAATAATAGTAAGCAAAATATCAACGAACGCCGATAAAAATAATTACAAAAATCAATGATATCTGAATTTTTAGGAAAGTATGCAACCCTATTTTTATTCCTTTATTATTGCATGAAATTTATTTAAATTAAATATAGTGCACACTACAACCCCTTACGTCCATCGGCTGTGTTCCGAAATTTGTAATTATCGGTTAATTAGTCTAGGAGTTAATCCTGTACATAAAAATATATAAACATATACACACACCTAACTTTATATATAGAGAGTTATATACGCTCTCCTATACGTGGTGCGCTTTAGTCAAGGAAATTATTGTTTGCACTCAGCGTTAAAGCAATACTCTTCCATAAAAGGAATTGAGTACTTTCTGTTATCAGTATCGTAAAAATAGCTCAGTCAGTAGAGTACCGGAGCCAGCCACTAGGATTCAAATTTTGAATCTCGTTGCGTCTAGTAACATTAATGAGTCTTTTAACGATGATACACGTGACTGCGGATAATTCTCCCTCTCTCTCTCTCTCTCTCTCTCTCTCTCTCTCTCTCTCTATATATATATATATATATATATATATATATATATATATATATATATATATCTATCTGTCTCTGTCTCTGTCTCTGTGTGTCTGTCTATCTGTTTGTCTGTCTGTCTGTCTGTCTCTCTCTTTCTCTCTCTCTCTCTCTCTCTCTATATATATATATATATATATATATATAGAGAGAGAGAGAGAGAGAGAGTGAGAGAGAGATAGATTATTGGTTTACTGCCCGCTGTATTTAGGCACACATATAATTTAATTTCTTCTGTATCAAGTGATTATTCATGATGGTCTTGGAGATAGATGTGGCTGTCTGAAATTGTCACTTCTTACACTGATGAGAGCGAAAGCATGAACCGCCGGCGTATGGAGGTAATATATATATATATATATATATATATATATATATATATATATATATATATATATATATATATATATATAGAGAGAGAGAGAGAGAGAGAGAGAGAGATAATTTCAAGTGAAATCTATATTAAAAAAAGGTTGTTTGTATCCGTTGTATCCGGATCAAATTTACGTAGCCATGTTTAATAGCTTGAAATGGTGGACAGATAGACAAACATCTTTCTTATTAGTATATCCTTTCCAATTTTTTAATGGTAGAAATGACGCCAAGATTTGAATATCTAAATTACAATGTACGTACATATCTAATCTGAAAGGAATTCCGTCCGTGTTTTTATTGTTATGATATTTAATTTGTTCGCTTCATCGAAAGTTTCAATCGTTGTTCGAATCTGATCTAATTTTGATCTTTATTCTTGTTATAATTCATCATTTATAATTTTGTAATATTTTATTTAATCAAGATATTTAAATAATTGAACGAATCTGAATATTTATTCTTTTTTAATCTGTAAAATATCCGAATGTAACGTATAACGTTAGCCGTAATATGTTTTAGGACGGGAAGCGTAAACAGTAATGACGTGAGAGTGACGTGGATTGAACCTCGAATCAGTGTAGCCGCTTTACGATATCAGATAACAAAAAGGTCTATCTTTTTAGATAGTGATATATAATTTAAAGCAGCAATATAATAAGTTTACGATATCAGATAACAAAAAGGTCTATCTTTTTAGATAGTGATATATAATTGAAAGCAGCAATATAATAAGTTTACGATATCAGATAACAAAAAGGTCTATCTTGTTAGATAGTGATATATAATTGAAAGCAGCAATATAATAAGTTTACGATATCAGATAACAAAAAGGTCTATCTTGTTAGATAGTGATATATAATTGAAAGCAGCAATATAATAAGTTTACAGTATCAGATAACAAAAAGGTCTATCTTGTTAGATAGTGATATATAATTGAAAGCAGCAATATAATAAGTTTACGATATCAGATAACAAAAAGGTCCATCTTGTTAGATAGTGATATATAATTGAAAGCAGCAATATAATAAGTTTACGATATCAGATAACAAAAAGGTCTATCTTTTTAGATAGTGATATATAATTGAAAGCAGCAATATAATAAGTTTACGATATCAGATAACAAAAAGGTCTATCTTGTTAGATAGTGATATATAATTGAAAGCAGCAATATAATAAGTTTACGATATCAGATAACAAAAAGTTCCATCTTTTTAGATAGTGATATATAATTGAAAGCAGCAATATAATAAGTTTACGATATCAGATAACAAAAAGGTCTATCTTTTTAGATAGTGATATATAATTGAAAGCAGCAATTTAATAAGTTTACGATATCAAATAACAAAAAGGTCCATCTTGTTAGATAGTGATATATAATTGAAAGCAGCAATGTAATAAGTTTACGTTATCAGATAACAAAAAGGTCTATCTTTTTAGATAGTGATATATAATTGAAAGCAGCAATATAATAAGTTTACGATATCAGATAACAAAAAGGTCCATCTTTTTAGATAGTGATATATAATTTAAAGCAGCAATATAATAAGTTTACGATATCAGATAACAAAAAGGTCTATCTTGTTAGATAGTGATATATAATTGAAAGCAGCAATATAATAAGTTTACGATATCAGATAACAAAAAGTTCCATCTTTTTAGATAGTGATATATAATTGAAAGCAGCAATATAATAAGTTTATGATATCAGATAACAAAAAGGTCCATCTTTTTAGATAGTGATATATAATTGAAAGCAGCAATATAATAAGTGTACGATATCAGATAACAAAAAGGTCTATCTTGTTAGATAGTGATATATAATTTAAAGCAGCAATATAATAAGTTTACGATATCAGATAACAAAAAGTTCCATCTTTTTAGATAGTGATATATAATTGAAAGCAGCAATATAATAAGTTTACGATATCAGATAACAAAAAGGTCTATCTTTTTAGATAGTGATATATAATTGAAAGCAGCAATATAATAAGTTTACGATATCAGATAACAAAAATGTCCATCTTTTTAGATAGTGATATATAATTTAAAGCAGCAATATAATAAGTTTACGATATCAGATAACAAAAAGGTCTATCTTGTTAGATAGTGATATATAATTGAAAGCAGCAATATAATAAGTTTACGATATCAGATAACAAAAAGTTCCATCTTTTTAGATAGTGATATATAATTGAAAGCAGCAATATAATAAGTTTACGTTATCAGATAACAAAAAGGTCTATCTTTTTAGATAGTGATATATAATTGAAAGCAGCAATATAATAAGTTTACGATATCAGATAACAAAAAGGTCTATCTTGTTAGATAGTGATATATAATTGAAAGCAGCAATATAATAAGTTTACGATATCAGATAACAAAAAGGTCTATCTTTTTAGATAGTGATATATAATTGAAAGCAGCAATATAATAAGTTTACGATATCAGATAACAAAAAGTTCCATCTTTTTAGATAGTGATATATAATTGAAAGCAGCAATATAATAAGTTTACGATATCAGATAACAAAAAAGTCTATCTTTTTAGATAGTGATATATAATTGAAAGCAGCAATATAATAAGTTTACGATATCAGATAACAAAAAGGTCTATCTTGTTAGATAGTGATATATAATTGAAAGCAGCAATATAATTAGTTTACGATATCAGATAACAAAAAGGTCTATCTTTTTAGATAGTGATATATAATTTAAAGCAGCAATATAATAAGTTTACGATATCAGATAACAAAAAGGTCTATCTTGTTAGATAGTGATATATAATTGAAAGCAGCAATATAATAAGTTTACGATATCAGATAACAAAAAGGTCTATCTTTTTAGATAGTGATATATAATTGAAAGCAGCAATATAATAAGTTTACGATATCAGATAACAAAAAGGTCCATCTTGTTAGATAATGATATATAATTGAAAGCAGCAATATAATAAGTTTACGATATCAGATAACAAAAAGGTCTATCTTGTTAGATAGTGATATATAATTGAAAGCAGCAATATAATAAGTTTACGTTATCAGATAACAAAAAGGTCTATCTTTTTAGATAGTGATATATAATTGAAAGCAGCAATATAATAAGTTTACGATATCAGATAACAAAAAGGTCTATCTTTTTAGATAGTGATATATAATTGAAAGCAGCAATATAATAAGTTTACGATATCAGATAACAAAAAGGTCTATCTTTTTAGATAGTGATGTATAATTGAAATCAGCAATATAATAAGTTTACGATATCAGATAACAAAAAGGTCTATCTTTTTAGATAGTGATATATAATTGAAAGCAGCAATATAATAAGTTTACGATATCAGATAACAAAAAGGTCTATCTTTTTAGATAGTGATATATAATTGAAAGCAGCAATATAATAAGTTTACGATATCAGATAACAAAAAGGTCTATCTTTTTAGATAGTGATATATAATTTAAAGCAGCAATATAATAAGTTTACGATATCAGATTACAAAAAGGTCTATCTTTTTAGATAGTGATATATAATTGAAAGCAGCAATATAATAAGTTTACGATATCAGATAACAAAAAGATCCATCTTTTTAGATAGTTATATATAATTGAAAGCAGCAATATAATAAGTTTACGATATCAGATAACAAAAAGGTCTATCTTGTTAGATAGTGATATATAATTGAAAGCAGCAATATAATAAGTTTACGATATCAGATAACAAAAAGGTCTATCTTTTTAGATAGTGATATATAATTGAAAGCAGCAATATAATAAGTTTACGATATCAGATAACAAAAAGGTCCATCTTGTTAGATAGTGATATATAATTGAAAGCAGCAATATAATAAGTTTATGATATCAAATAACAAAAAGGTCCATCTTGTTAGATAGTGATATATAATTTAAAGCAGCAATATAATAAGTTTACGATATCAGATAACAAAAAGGTCTATCTTTTTAGATAGTGATATATAATTGAAAGCAGCAATATAATAAGTTTACGATATCAGATAACAAAATGTCTATCTTTTTAGATAGTGATATATAATTGAAAGCAGCAATATAATAAGTTTACGATATCAGATAACAAAAAGGTCTATCTTTTTAGATAGTGATATATAATTGAAAGCAGCAATATAATAAGTTTACGATATCAGATAACAAAAAGGTCTATCTTTTTAGATAGTGATATATAATTGAAAGCAGCAATATAATAAGTTTACGATATCAGATAACAAAAAGGTCTATCTTTTTAGATAGTGATATATAATTGAAAGCAGCAATATAATAAGTTTACGATATCAGATAACAAAAAGGTCTATCTTTTTAGATAGTGATATATAATTGAAAGCAGCAATATAATAAGTTTACGATATCAGATAACAAAAAGGTCTATCTTTTTAGATAGTGATATATAATTGAAAGCAGCAATATAATAAGTTTTCGTTATCAGATAACAAAAAGGTCTATCTTTTTAGATAGTGATATATAATTGAAAGCAGCAATATAATAAGTTTACGATATCAGATAACAAAAAGTTCCATCTTGTTAGATAGTGATATATAATTGAAAGCAGCAATATAATAAGTTTACGTTATCAGATAACAAAAAGGTCAATCTTTTTAGATAGTGATATATAATTGAAAGCAGCAATATAATAAGTTTACGATATCAGATAACAAAAAGTTCCATCTTGTTAGATAGTGATATATAATTGAAAGCAGCAATATAATAAGTATACGTTATCAGATAACAAAAAGGTCTATCTTTTTAGATAGTGATATATAATTGAAAGCAGCAATATAATAAGTTTACGATATCAGATAACAAA
The DNA here is from genome assembly GCA_963556195.1 of Sepiola atlantica. NCBI lineage: Eukaryota > Metazoa > Mollusca > Cephalopoda > Sepiida > Sepiolidae > Sepiola > Sepiola atlantica. The sequence goes on from OY744523.1 coordinate 155,194,363, forward strand.
ATGTCTATCTTTTTAGATAGTGATATATAATTGAAAGCAGCAATATAATAAGTTTACGATATCAGATAACAAAAAGGTCTATCTTTTTAGATAGTGATATATAATTGAAAGCAGCAATATAATAAGTTTACGTTATCAGATAACAAAAAGGTCTATCTTTTTAGATAGTGATATATAATTGAAAGCAGCAATATAATAAGTTTACGATATCAGATAAAAAAAAGTTCCATCTTGTTAGATAGTGATATATAATTGAAAGCAGCAATATAATAAGTTTACGATATCAGATAACAAAAAGGTCTATCTTTTTAGATAGTGATATATAATTGAAAGCAGCAATATAATAAGTTTACGATATCAGATAACAAAAAGGTCTATCTTTTTAGATAGTGATATATAATTGAAAGCAGCAATATAATAAGTTTACGATATCAGATAACAAAAAGGTCTATCTTTTTAGATAGTGATATATAATTGAAAGCAGCAATATAATAAGTTTACGATATCAGATAACAAAAAGGTCTATCTTTTTAGATAGTGATATATAATTGAAAGCAGCAATATAATAAGTTTACGATATCAGATAACAAAAAGGTCTATCTTTTTAGATAGTGATATATAATTGAAAGCAGCAATATAATAAGTTTACGATATCAGATAACAAAAAGTTCCATCTTGTTAGATAGTGATATATAATTGAAAGCAGCAATATAATAAGTTTACGATATCAAATAACAAAAAGGTCCATTTTGTTAGATAGTGATATATAATTGAAAGCAGCAATATAATAAGTTTACGTTATCAGATAACAAAAAGGTCTATCTCTTTAGATAGTTATATATAATTGAAAGCAGCAATATAATAAGTTTACGATATCAGATAACAAAAAGGTCTACCTTTTTAGATAGTGATATATAATTGAAAGCAGCAATATAATAAGTTGTGTTTAGAAACTCAAATAGACGAGACTCATATAGATGGTGTACGGGGGATAACTCTTGGCGCTCAGATCCTTTAGAATGAAGCTAAAAGAGACTTGGTAAAAGATATAGACTCGATTAAATAAGTAAATAAACTACTTAAAGCTTAAATCTGTGTTGTCCTATACTTTCATTTATGAGAATTGTTATGGCTACCGACCGACATTACACCGTCAATGTGTGCCCACAACGGAGCCACCAACCATCAGGCATGATCATTACCGTGTTATATATTGAATGTCGGGTGTGTTAACAAGTTTAGCATGATGGTATTCGTTCATGTGCTTTTACAATTGAAAGCCTTTCTTGTTTCACCCTCGCTGTGTCGACCCAAATTATGAACCAACTAATCTTGGACTCAGCTTTCTTAATTTCGAAGTAGTAGAAGCGTTCTTCAAATGATTTAGATACTTCAGCTTCTACAGAAGTTCAACTCCATCCATAGTTGTTGTTATTGCACACTACTACAAAGTGAGAAACTAATCGCTATTACTACGAACAACACCCAACGTCACACCATGGATACATGTATTGTTATCACTGCTACTAAACCACGTCAATAGACACGTGGCAGTCATATCTGGTAACGTTTCAAAAATTCGTCCGCTGTGTCCCAGCAGACATCTCAGAGCAGTGATCTCCCTTAATGATGGTTAAATGGGCTATGATAAATCCAGTCACGTGTTACCATAAATATTTTTAAGTAAGTTTCTCAAAAATATAATCTGTTAATACTTTGCATATACTGCACTCAACAATCCTAATTTTGAGAAGGAAAGAAAACATGAAAAATAGCCGGGTTACCCAGCGTTGTCCGTATATTTTATAAACATAATACTGGTAATGAAAAAATAACTTATTGCTAACATCAGAAAGTTTAACGATAAAAATGACAACAATTTCTACTACTCCGGTAATGGGCTGATTCATGATACATTATTTGCAATTTAATTTATTTACTATCTATTTATTTAAGTAAATATATTTCGCATGCATTTGATCAAAATAGCATTGGCAATATACACATACAGAAATTCGATCTCTGAAATATCTTTCCACATAGCGTAACCTTTGAAATACTTAAATAATGTGGTGGAATTATTTCTCATTATTTCTAGTGTTACTATTACATATGCCTTTATTTGTGAATATCTTTGTTCAATACAGTTAAGAGATACTTTTGCCTCCTCATCTACACACACACACACACACACATATATATATATATATATATAATTATGAGTATTTGTGTTATATATATATATATATATATATATATATATATATATATATATATATATATGACTTATACGGAGAGACCTAGAACGGTACCAATCAATCTCGTACAATTAGGTAGGTATTGCTGTAAAAAAAAGTAATCGGGTGGATGATGGTTGTATGGACCCATCACGATGGATTTAGTTAAGGGAATAGATATGTCGTATTATAATGACCCAAAACTATATTCGGGGTTGTAACCTAAAGTATAACTCTTTATAATGCATATAGAGTGTAATTCATAAACGTTCGAACCCTCGTACGGATTTACTACAAATTAAACTGAGGAAATTAAACGCGGCTTAAGGATTAGAACATAAATATTGTATATTTTTTGGAAGTCTAAGAAAAGCGACAGCTTTGGTTGGAGACAAGGCCAAATGAGGAAGTGGGGGAAAGGGGTAAAGATAAAAGATGAAGAAGGTGGGTGATAGGGTTAGTTAAATGAACTATGGCTGATGGTGGGAAAAGACAAGGGGAAGGGTTTGTTTGGTTACTGCTTATTGCTAGTAAGCAATAAAACCGGTGTGAGTTGGGGTGAGGTTATCATATTCTAAAAGCATAAGTGATTCAGGTTAGTAAGTAAATATTTCTGAAATTAAAACGCATTTTCAAACATTATATATAATAGGGATGATTCTATCTAAAATTTATTTACTTATAATGCCTAGGTCAGATTTGGATGGGCAGATTAGTCTAATGGATTGGTTTTCCTGAAAATTTCTTTTGTGGTCCTTTAAGGTGCATCTGGGTGTGGCTGGGGTAAAGATTTCTGTGTTATTAAGGATATTTAAAGAGGTTAATAGGGATTTAGCTTCATTGTTAATGCTATTGAGAATATTACTGGAGGTAGTTTTATAAGATTTGTTCAGTTCTTTGTAGATTAAACTTTTGTAGTCGGTGTATTTTAATTTGTAAAAGTTGTTTGCTATATCTGCAGCGACAATTATGTTAGGGTGTTTCTTAATCTTGTTGGTGAATTAATTGATTTTTTTGATAAAGGGGTTGGAATGTTTATTGCATTTTGTAAATTTGATACGTCTAATGAGGTCGAATAAATCGTTTTCGAAGTCGTTGAGGTGCTCATCAACGGATATTCACCAACTGGACAGACTCCATATTTTTTTTACACGCACACTCTTACTCTCTATTACTTAATATTTATTCAGATTTTGAATTTTTGCTTTTCCACTTCCAACTTAGCTATCTATGTAATTCCTCTGATGATAAGATTTTAATCTTTTAAAAGTCCTGGCTTAAGGAAAGAATAATAAACATGTTTTTATCGAGTACACCTTGCATTGAACAATCGAAGTTGAAATAGATTTGTTATTCGTAAATGTTTATCCCTCTTCGTTCATTTATCTTTATAATTGCTCTATCTCATCTATTGAGCTTAAACCATTTCACTATAGGTTCTATCTACTAAAAGTATACTTTTAGTTTCATATTATATATATATATATATTTATATAGTCGTCTACCGACATTGTTGCGCTATGTCACAGTTATTCAATGTGGCTAGACGAACAACTGCTTCTATGAGATGTAAACCTGACTGTTTTGTCAACAGCTGACGTACTACTCATTACATCAAGAGCGCGAAGAGCTATTCACAACCGTTAATAGCAGCTGGCGAACTATCTTACCATATCTTTGTAATCAATTAATTTTCTCTTATTAAATTGACGACTAGAGCTCTCTATCCATGAGCTGCATATGTGAATCTGCCTTGACAGCCATTTAAGCCACAGCTTGATACGTGTTTAAAAAAATGTGTTTTTTGGCTGTCTTTTCAATATTTTCTTAAGGCTCAACATCCTCTTCAAAAACAGTCATCCAAACAAGACGTCGGAGGAATCTTCACTATCACGTTCAGATTCACTGAGACCCACGCACACCGAGTAGTCTTCTTCATAGGTAAACTATTTCTTCATGGCAGCGTTGTTATTTCTGTTTTCGATTATTGTATTGCCTGTTAGCCCCTGTACATTTCTACCTACATACGGGATGCTCCCTCCACCTATCGTTTCTTTTTAGGGCGTTTTGATTTTGATTTAACAAAGTTGCTGTAACATTCTCGATGGACGGAATAACATGTATTAGTAGAGTGATGAGTAGTCGTTGTGAACGCACAAACAAAACTAAACACACCGAAATATCAAATACATATAAAATATACTTAGTCTTCTTAATGAATGAAGTAATATTTTTAGTTTAATAAATTGTGTATTCTTTTCGGTATAAAAATGTATTTAGGAAATGGAATGCACGAATATGACACAAATAAAAGGCGAACTATATATATATATATATATATATATATATATATATATATATATATATATATATATATATATATATGATAATTTTATTAACACAGACATGTACAAAATCTGCGACACTGGCATGTCGATGTTATCGATCAACAGTTACTATAAACTGAGATCTCATCAGGCAGAGTTAGAATCCGATCTTAACCTCAGATCATATTTGGAGAGAATGAAGTGGAGGGATAGAGAAAGAGAAGAAGAAGGAAAGAAATTTAACATTTCAAAAATTAAAGCCGTTAAAAAATTAAAATTAAAAATTAAAAAATCTAAAAATCTAAAAATCCAAGAAACAAAAAACAGAAAACAAAAATCTAAAATCTAGAATCTGAAACAGACAGGGCAAATAAATAAATAAATAAAAAAATAAAAATATAAGGTGGAAAGAGGAACAAATAATGATGAGGGGAGAGGTGGGGGGGGTAGACACATAGAGGAAAAAGAAGGAGAGAGAGAGGGCGTCTGTTGATTCAGATCGAGAGGGAAGGAGCGTGGGGGGGGGGTAGACATGCACGAATCAGGTGTCAAAAAACCGTCGAGTTTATAAATGTATTTTTCCAAGAGAACTGTAATATTGTGTATATGTGTGTATGCGTGCGGGCAAACTGGGCTGATTGTTGTGGTGGTGGGGCGGTGATCAAATGTGTCGCGATTCTGGGTTTATATTGTCTTTATAATTTGTCTGGAGTTAATTTGAATAAATAAGTATATTCGTTAAATGTAACAGGAATAGTAGTAGTAATAATAATAATAATAATAATAATAATAATGATAATAATAATAATAATAATAATAATAGATACCCCTAATAATTGAGGTAAAGTAATTGAAATAATAAATGAATGATAATAAAAAATGATAATAAAAATACTAAAAAAACTAAAAAAACTAAAAAAACTAAAAAAATATAACTAAAGAATAACTAGAAAATGCCGCCGTTATTAGTTATTAATAATAATAATAATAATAATAATAATAATAATAATAATAATAATAATAATAATAATAGATACCCCTAATAATTGAGGTGAAATAATGAAAATAATAATAAATGAAGTATAATAAAAATACTAAAAAATACTAAAAAGTATTAAAAAATATATAACTAAAAGAATAACTGGAAAATGCCGGCGTTATTGATTATTATTATTATTAATAATAATAATAATAATAATAATAATAATAATAATAATAATAATAATAATAATAATAATAATAATAATAATAATAATAATGGTAATAATAATAATAAAAATAGTAATAATAATAGTGGTCAATAATATTTTAGAGTTTATAAAAATAATAGTTTAGGAAAGAAATAGAATAATTAAGGAATATTAGGAATCCTAGGAGGTAGTGATTATCATAATAATATTAAATTATGATAAGATAATGTTTGCCGATATTATGATATGGGTTAATGGTTGCAATAATGCTGATCATATAAAAATAGTGGTTTAACAGACAACAGTAATCAGAGTGGTAATCCCAGTAATCTTAACAATAGTAATGATGATAGTGAAAAATTATAGAAGTAGTCATAATGGTGGCAATAATAATAATAATAATAATAATAATAATAATAATAATAATAATAATAATAATAATAATAATAATAATAATAAAAATGGCAGTGGAAGCAAAAGTAAGGTAACGGTAAAACATGGCAATATCAATATTATTAATAATAATAGTGATACTGTTAATTTCATTGCTGGAAATAACAATAACTATGATAGTAACGTCAGACATGATGTCACCACTGATAACAATAATTATCTTGATAAAAAGTACAGAAATGAAAAAATGAAAAAAATGAAAAAAATGAAAAAAAGAAAAAAATGAAAAAAAGTGAAAAAAATGAAAAAAATGAAAAAAATAATTCAATGTCAAATAGTTAAGTTTAAGATATTAATAATAGTAGTAATAAATAATTGATAATGATAATCTAAAAATAATCTAAAAAATATAATCTAAAAAATAATCTAAGAAATATAGAAATATTAATCAATAAATGGATAAGCATAAAAGGGGGGGTATTTCAGAGTAAAGAAAAATACAGAAGATGACAATTAGTGTTAATCGTTGTGGGTATGATAATAATAATAATAATAATAATGATGATAATAATAATAATAATAACACCGCTTACAGTACTACTACAAATAATACTACAAACAAAAAAGCTACTACTACTAAAAATAATAATAATTAATAAAAGGTATAAGATGATAGTTGTGTTGACAAAATTTTCAGTTGGTGGGGAGGTGTTTTTAAAAAAAATTTTTTTATATAGTAACAGCCTAAGGGGTTATGAGTGGATTACTAAGAAGGTGTAATCTATTATGCCTACAGTTAATTGATGTTTCTTGTTTTTTGTTTAGAAGTTTGCCCCAATCACTAAATTTAATTATTTCAAGTTTTTCTGTTAGGCAAAGGTAGCAAGGTGAGTTTAGGGAACCACAGGTGCTAGTTCTTCTAATTGTGTTCCAGGTTACTGTTGGTGATAGGTTATTGTTGTATAGTTCCCAGTAATATATAGAAAGTGAGGTTCTTTTTTGATATGTAGGGTTATTAAAAGAACACTTATGTCCAGTATATCTTTCTTTGAAGGTATTACCAGCCATACCTATGTAGAATTTTTTCAGGGTTGGGTTTTCTTTAGTAGAGATGGTTGCTTGATATACTGATTGGGTTATTTGGCAATTATGTTGTAATGGGCATTCTTTTTTGTTTGTGCAGTTACAGGCCTTGGTATTTGCTGTTTTCGTTGCGGTAGTTTTTTCATTTAGAATTTTGTTGTTATGTTTTTTTTATTATTTTTTCTAAATTTTCACCACAGCTATAGCTTAATTTGAGGGTGTTTTTATTAAAGATTTTATGCAGTATATTGTTGGGAGGGAAGTGTAGATTAATTAAGTCTAAGAATATTTTACCGAGTTTGGTTTTAACCATGTTGTTATATGGGGGTGTGAACCAGATAATTTTTCTACCCCTATTTTTGCGTCTGTTGTTGGGAGGTGTAGGTTTGGTGAATTTAATTTGGGTGTTTTTGTATCCACTTTGCTTTAACGCTTTATTGTAAATGTCCTTATGTTTGTTAAAAATTTCTTCATTAGAGGATATATATATATATACATATCTATATTAATTTTATACGTACATGGATTACTTTTATGTACGTATAAAATTAATAGAAATATATATATATATATATATATATATATATATATATATTAACGAAAGATACATCCTATAAGTAAAGGGCGACTAATAATGCACTTTTCTGCATTTTAATCACTTAGGAAGTGAGACAATTGAAGTAGTAGTGAGCAAAACAACAACAAACGCTGCAATCACCAATAAAAACAATTACATAAAATTACATTATATATATATATATATATATATATATATATATATATAATTCACACACTACTGTGTGTGAATAATATTCTTACGGTCAACATTTACTCAATCGTTAACAAATCTTTGTCTTGCCACTAAATCAGTTTTCATCCAAACTTAATACGTTTTTTACATTAGAATTAACTCGTCCTAGCCCTTTTTGAACGTGAAGAATAAAAAAAATCCTCTTGTAGAAAAAAAAAGAGTTTTAACAAAATATAACGCACCACATTGACATTGAATCATGATAAGATTTTTATTTAATAATAAATATTTATTTTGTATACAAAACATGTAACAAACAGGAATCGGAAAATATAGATATATCGAAATGAGTTTAAGAATATGGAAGCGTTGAGCAGCTTCAAATGACAAAATGCCTATTAAGTAACGCTTCTCATGCACTTTAACTCGATATAACATTTTAAATTATAATATAATTTCATGATGTAAACAATAGAAAGAGAGAACTGAATGAGCTGATTCAAAATACGTTAGTATTAAAAAGATTGGGGCTGTAGAAATAAAAAAAAGTGATAATTGACTTTCATAGTAAACTCATTTTATTTTTCAAATACGCAGACATTGAACCAATAGCTAATAGTAATTTCATTTAAATACATTAAAAACAATCAGTTTTCAAATTTGAAACAACAATTGTCCTCCTAATTCGGAATGACTATTAATTTTATAAATGTGAAACAACAATTCGTCCCCAAATTTGTAACTCGTCAAGTGGGTAAAACGGACGCGACATATTCGACCCAATCGCTGAATCCTTATAAAGTGACCGCCAGTCTGTAGTGGAATAGCATCATAAATAAATGGTACTATTTAACGCTGCTAAGACAAACATCCTTTTCTTCAACAACTTAAAGAAACCTCCTCAGCAACCGACTGCCTTGGAAATAACATCTTACTTGAGAGTCCAACGTTCAAAATGCTCGGCCTAACATTCACAGGTAACAAGAATTGAAACAAATATGTAAAAGACATTGCCAAGGCTGCTGCAAAGAAAGTTTGCTCTCTCTACCGTGCTAGAAAACTTCTCACACCTGACAGTATCCTATATCTCTACAAAGCAACTATCTGACCATGCATGGAGTGTTGTTGTCACATCTGGGCTGGTGGTCACTCTACTAGTCTCTCGCTTATGGACAATGTCAGAAAAGAGTCACTAATCTGATAGGTCCCTTACTATCCACCAAGCCACTGTCCCATCGCGGCAATGTAGCATCTTTGTGCTTGTTTTACAAGTACTTCAATGTAATGTGCTCAGATAAACTTGCTGCTCTGATGCCTCCACGACGTAAATACACTTGATGAAGCCGACAATCATCTATATCCGATCTATTCCCTGCGGAGGTCTCCAGATGCCGGAGAGTCTTCTACTCCAATAAATTCTTTCCTCGAGCTGCCGGTCTTTGGAACTGCCTCCCTGTTCACTACTTACTCAACTGTACTAACATGCAAAAATTCAAACTTAATGTGAACAAGCATATCGTTGCACAACTCTCAATTTAAGATGACCTTCTAAACTGTCACTCTAATTCTCAGTAGCCCCTTACTGTTGGATAATGGCCCTATGGAAAAGCACGTATCTGTTGGAAATCGTTGGTTTGACTTGCGCGAATCAACGCAAGGTAAACTTCCCAGTCGAGTGCAGAATAGGGCCTGTTCTCACAGTCGGAAATCACAGGTCACCGCGTGACGAGACCCCAGATCAATGTGCACCTGCGAGAGGCTCTGTGATATCACAGGCTTTTGCGTGGGAAACAGAGGGATGCGTGACGTCACCCGTTCTTCGCGAGAAGCGAGTTTTAGTCAGTCTGGGGGTTGGAGGCGGACCTATGAGACGTGATTTTACCATGTAGTCCATCAACTTACATAGGCGAATTATTCCATAAGAAAATACAGGCGAATGGTTAATAATTATTTGATAAATAACGACGATAAAGTCGTAATTTGCTCTGTATCTCGACGTAGTGAATTTCTCCCAGCTGATTAAATAACTAACGCTTGTAATAAAAATAATTACATTTAAAAAAGATTATTTGTCTTCCGACCCGACCATGGAAGAAGGAGGAAGGAGTTCAACCACTAGACAACATCGAGATCGCAACCCTCTACACGGTGAAGGAGAAATCTAAAGATATGCGAACAATATATGAACTATGTGATTTATGATGTTTTAAAAATAACGAGTATTTAATGTGAACTGCCACGACCCTTTCTGGGACAAGTATACGAAACGAGTACCGCCGCGGCCCAAGAGAGGGATATGCAACATTACGTCTACAGTGGCAACTTGTTATGTTTGAGGTGAACTAAGTTAAAAAATACAAAAAACAACAATTTTTCCCCCAAATTCGAAACAACAATTAGCAACTCAATTTTGTAGCAACAATATAAATCAACTTCACTTCTGTGTTTCTGTCCCATTTCAATTCCGAATTTTAAAAATATATTCTTATTTCGAATAATAAAAGAATTAGGCAAATTAATATGAAAAGCAGTGAATGGGATAAAGGAAAAACAAACATGCCGAAGCAAAATATAGGAAAAATAATAATCATAGTGAATTTGCAAATAAACATGAGCAATATCAAAAACTATACTAAACAAATTATAGAGAAAAGAAAAAATCGAGAATAATAAACAAATAATGCTAAACGACAAGTAAAATATACAGAAAAAATTAAAAATACAAATGAATTTTAAAAAACGACATATTGAATATAAAATAATGTATCAAGAAAAGAAAAAAATGAAAATTCAAAGTCAAATAATATTAAATGACAAGAAAAAATATAGGAAAAAATAGAATGTATCATAAGTCGATTTAAATTGGAACAATTTATCAAACAAATTATAAATATAGTAAAAAATACTAAAGGAAAAGAAATAAAAAAATATTATAAAAAAAATTGATTCAAAACTTACAAGAAAACATTTTTAATTGGAAAAATACATTAAAATCTTTTCAGATTCTGTTGTTAAAACAACCATTATTATTCACAAATTGACAGACGCTTCATCAAGCTATCACAAAGTTTGTAAAAAAAGAACAATAGCAGAAGAAATTACAAGAAAGGACTTAATAAAGTTTCTCAAGCATACAAGTTTGCTTTGGGTATTATAAATCTCATGCTTAAACAATAAGAAATGCTGCAAATACTGTTAATGATTTTGTCAAAAATGTTTAAAACAATGGACTGTTGGCAGTTTATTGGAACAATATTTGTACCATAATTTGACTAATGAGAACTTTTTGTTTAAAAGGAATACAGTAGACTATGTTCCATTGTATGTTTTAGGATGTAATGATTTCGAAACTACGGAATGTTAAACAAATGGATGTGAATGTAAAAACCTGGCCAACCTGATCAAAATAATGATGAAGAAATTTGTCAAGACGAAATTTATCAAGAAATTGATCGTGAATTTGTGATCGGTGGATGCTTAGCACGTCTTTGTGACGCTAATGAAAGCATGTTCTGATGATGTGATATGACGGTGTAAAAGATTAAAATAAAATGAAAAATGCAATGTAATTAATAGTGATTATATGTGTTGTGGTGGCAACCACTCATTTTCATATACGAATAACGTTACACTATAAATGGCAAGCCTAGGTTGGCCTTAGTGTGTGTTACCTAAATGCCACCGGAAGTGACGCCTAAGAGCGTACATGTCCTCCCACCAAAACTCTCTGACTCGACACCTTCATTTGTACATACTGTAACTATACCTTTTCTTTAATACACTTATTATTGCATTCTCCTTGTTGTTTGCGTCTTCATTGTATTCCTCACTAATTATTGTTCAACCTTGCAACCACAACAATATGTATTGAAGTGGCCAATCTGACTACACAAATAAACTCGAACTCATTCTAAAAATAGCCCTAACACCGCCAGACTTCGAAGATTGGTAAATCATGTCTACAATCTAAGAGCTGTATACAGTTGGTTACATTTGTAGGATATTGCAATTTTTGGAAGAAAACTGGCCCATGTTCAAAAATTAGTGAAGAAAGACACAATAAATCAAACTAGTTTTGAAAAAATTGGCATTGTTCTTTAGACAGCAAATGAAGTTGACCATTCATAACAAAACATTGTCAACAAGTGTTGTCCTCTTATTTTAATAAAAAATGCGAAAAATGAAAACTAATTCTTGTCAGATTTGCAAACAAATAGAATGTGACTTTAAAAAAATGACTGAATGGGATTAAAATGTTCCTGATTTCATTAAAGTAAATCATACTTTTCCATGTACTATGTGTATCTTATTTGAAAATAAGAAACATTCCTTCACTGGCTTAAATCAATAGTCTTGAAGTTGACAAAAATCCCAAACAATAAGAAAACATTGAATATTTATGAACAAATATTGATACGAAGAGCCAAATATTTTATTTATGTGATAAAACTTGTGCCTCAAATTCCTATGGAGAACATTATCAATCATGTCATGGACACATTGCCATAAAAACACAATTCTTTGAAAATTGTTGTTGACTCATTACCAACTAAACACCGAATAATTTGGCAATCATTAGTCAATATGCAAAATGGTTTGAATGCACTCTATTAAAGAGAACAATGAAATTTACAAAGACATTAAAATTGATGAAATTAATGATCTCAATGACATTGTCTGGTGTACCGGACAAAACTGCACAAAGGATTCTGATTATTTGTTGACACGTCTGACCAAGAAAGATCCTGAATCATTTTATGAGCATTATACTGTTAAAAATCTACCCATCTTTACTAAATGAAACTTTTAAAATGAATTAATCTGAAGCGGATTTAATGAATGACAGCAATCCAAGATTATGTTTGATGTGCTTTTCCATTTTGTTTCCTGCCGGGAAAAATTGAATTCTAAAAAATATGGCAATGTCAGACCTCATATGTTTGTCAGAAACAAACTTAGACATTCTGACTTTTGATTTAGAAAAAGCATCCGAGATCTCGTTTACAATGTTGACAAGGCAGACAAAATATGTTTAGATGCTGGAATTTTTGCCATGATGAAGTCAATGAAAACAGATAATATGACAGAATTCAACCAAATATTACAAAATAATGATACAGCTCTGGACGGCAACCTTTCAATTATGATAGCAAATGTCAGTGGTTCAAAATAATTTCTTAATAGAAAGGCATCTGATATTCATGCTAGGTGGAACATTTCGTTGATACATTTAAGAAACCACTTTTAAAACTCGAAGGGGACGGAAATTCTCCAGAAATACTAGAGATGTTCCTTGCAAGTTATAGAGATACTCTTAACCCAAATGTCCCTAATGGTAGTTCACCAGCTGAAGCTCTTTAAAATCAGAAAGTTTATCTACCAATGGATGCCATTCGTCCATATGCACAATATTCTCACAAGAGAATCATGCAGATGGAGCCGCAGTTCAACCACTATCATACACAAGAAAGTACTTTCCCATTAGAGGTATTGTTGAATACATTCGATTTGCCTCAACAACACACCCCAGTCCTCTAAAAGGAATAACCTCGAACTCCACTGAAGGCATTACTAAAACGGTCTGTTTGCATACAAAATCGTTTTGATTAAATGCAAGTCAGGCCACGCCAAAAAGCACAAAGCTAAGTTTTCTCATTCAAATTCTATCTTATTTGTTTATTAACTCACATTTACATATTTAAATTTACACTCATACAGCATCACTTCAATAACCGACACGGTTACTTGATCCCCCAAAATGGTTAATCCGGCAAAAGTGTTAATTCAGAAAAATGGTATTATGGTTAATCCGGCTAATAGTCTATACGGCAAAATGGTTAATCCGGCAAAAGTGTTAATTCGGAAAAATGGTATTATGGTTAATCCGGCAAATAGTTTATACGGCAAAATGGTTAATCCGGTAAAATTGTTAATTCGGGAAAATGGTATTATGGTTAATTCGGCAAATAGTTTATACGGCAAAATGGTTAATCCGGCGAAAGTGTTAATTCGGAAAAATGGTATTATGGTTAATCCGGCAAATAGTTTATACGGCAAAATGGTTAATCCGGCAAAATTGTTAATTCGGGAAAATGGTACTATGGCTAATTCGACAAATAGTTTATACGGCAAAATGGTTAATCCGGCAAAAGTGTTAATTCGGAAAAATGGTATTATGGTTAATCCGGCAAATAGTTTATACGGCAAAATGGTTAATCCGGCAAAATTGTTAATTCGGGAAAATGGTATTATGGTTAATTCGGCAAATAGTTTATACGGCAAAATGGTTAATCCGGCAAAAGTGTTAATTCGGAAAAATGGTATTATGGTTAATCCGGCAAATAGTTTATACGGCAAAATGGTAAATCCGGCAAAATTGTTAATTCGGGAAAATGGTATTATGGTTAATTCGGCAAATAGTTTATACGGCAAAATGGTTAATCCGGCAAAAGTGTTAATTCGGAAAAATGGTATTATGGTTAATTCGGCAAATAGTTTATACGGCAAAATGGTTAATCCGGCAAAAGTGTTAATTCGGAAAAATGGTTACTCTGGTATAATGTTGAACTGTATTCCTTGTGTCCCCAAGATTGATGTATTACCACTTATTTAGAGTTGCTATTTAATGTTAAACTTGTTTATACTGTATCGATCAACACTTGGCGTTGGAAAGAATGCGTTAACTTTTAAATAATTTGCTGCAATTTCCGGTCTCGTAAATTGTTAGATTTTTTTTGACAGAAATAACTTCTTTTGATCATGTATTTTACATGGGTTTGTATGTCTTGCTATGAATATGATATTTTGTTTTTAATTTTGTTATCATAGCCTGGTCTCTGTCTGTCTGTCTGTCTGTCTGTCACCCTCTCTCTCTCATTCTATGCGGCTACGCCATCTTATTTAAGGTAGCATATTTTCCTCTAAGAACTTCAATTAACTAAATTAGATTAAGCACGTATCTCGCACATATTAGTTTCCACCGTCTGGAGTTTCATTTATGCAATTATAGACAAACCTCATCTTACGAAATTACGAATGAGTTTTTTTTTTAATAAAATAAAAAAAATAAATCACATTTTTCTTTAAACGGAACATTTTTGGAGATAATTCTTACGCTTTACGAAATGACTATAAAATCGTAATCTAGTGTTCTTATATATAACAATAATCTATGCAATAGTTGTGCTTGCGAAGCAATGTTTTCACATTATAATAAAAAGGGTTCATCAATTTGAAGGGATATAACAGGGGGAACAAAACGAAGTCAGTGTAAGAGAGTGAGAGTAGGAGAGAGAAAGGGATCATTATTTGGTGTGGCTGAAATAGGATTTAACCGATGAATTCACTGAACAAAAATAGAAGACGACATACTAGAACTTTTTTATACGACGGACATTGCCAAGATCACGAGCAACGCAGCCACAAATAGCCAGCATATATGACACACTGTAATGCTTACAAATTTGCTCTCTCTACCAAACACTCTACCTTCCATGTTTTAATTAAATTCGCATATGACTATGCAAATTACAGTGCATTCTAAATATTATGGCTTTTCAAGTATATGCAATCATGCTACTCGACTAAAATGGTTAATGAAAGGCACAGGTTGCTACCGTACACAGTTTTCTCTATACAGGAAATATTAGCGAATTCTTTTCGCTGTGAGCAAATGAACGCCTTCTTTCATGCTCATGTCGGCATGCCAAACAAAAATGGATTCTTGTCACGAATACAGAAAATAATCACCTTCACCGTTGCGAGACTAGAGCACCAGTTCAGCACTTCTATTACAATTTCGTTCGTGTTAACACACGATGAGCCAAAAAAATGCATGTGACATATCAATTATCTACACAGAGGGCGGACTTAGTTCACATGTCCCGGAGTCCGCACCTGCCGTAGCTTAAGAAGACTTAAGGCCACTGATAGATCGATCCTATGCGTAAACGTAGGTTATATGAAAGTATTTCGGCGGTTCTATCAATCTAACAGTTGTCGAGTGTGAAGAACGGTAATACGTCATCACTTTGTGCGATAATGGTGAACCGGTCAACATTTCATTTCAATTGTCTTCATTGCATTGTTTCACAGAAATTGAATTCATATGCGCCTGTTTCAAAGAGAAAGAGATACTTTAAAAATTAAATTATCGGATTAAAGAGAATTACTCACATTTATCTTGGGAAATAAGTAAAATATTCGTCTTTTTCCTGAGTGAGAAGTTTTTTTTTTATTAATGACAATTAAGGAGAACTAATTGTTTGTTTAGCCTGTTTACCTTACACATAAAAATGCATATAGATTTAAATATTAATGCACATTGACGATTATACTTTAAAATATACGGGTAGATACAAGGGAAATAAAAACGATCTTTATAAAATGACCAATGATTGTTTAATATACATATCATTAATTTTCGACAAATTATCTAAAGAATTTACGGTGATTCTTGTAATTCAGCATCCTTAATTAGCAAGAGAAAGAAAGAGGCTATATAACTCTCTCGCCCTCTCTCACTCCTTCTCTCTCTTTCTTTAAGAAGAGTGTTCGAGAGGCTTGTCTAGCCATTAACAAGTACTAACTTTAAACTACGCAACAATGACGTCGTTGAACATAAAATAACGGATTTATTTTTGGCTACAGCTTATATTGTAACGGCAGGATTCGAACTCAGGTTGTCAGGCTACGTTTCACCCTACCGCCTTTCAGAATGAGAAATTACGTATCTAAAGTTAAGGAATAACGACAAGAATACGCGGAAAATAAGAGTAAAAAAAATTAGTTTTCAAAGAGTCGAGACATATCATAAGAATTATCCTACAAGAAATCAACCAGAAAAAAGATGGAAGCCATATTATAAAGTAATACAAAGTACATGGTCGGTCTCTTATAGAATCAAAGCGCAAGTTCCACTACAAAAACTCACATTTTCGATCCTCACAATACAAAGGTCGATGAATGGAACATTCAAAGTTGCTAAAATGTATCGATTTGACATAGTGTCTTATCGACACCTACGAGTTATAGTCACTCGGATTACTATCCGTTGTCCGAATGAATTAAGAAGAATCACAGAAAAATACAGTAATAAATAGATTTGCTAATAAGGACAATATATAAATGTTTATGAACAGGAAATCAGGAATATTCAGAGTCTGGCCATAAAAGAAGGACTAGTATCTCAGGAAAAATTCAAAGCATAGTTAAATATAATATATATATATATATATATATATATATATATGATCATTTTTATTTATACAGATATGTACAAACTGATCGATAACATCGACATGCCAGTGTCGAAAATTTTGTACATGTCTGTGCAAATAAAATTAATCATATATAAAAGCTCTATTTGATATTGAGCACTTTTTATAAGCCCGATTGAAATTGTTTGGATTATCATCCTGTGGATGTAACCTTGTCTGGATTATTATTATTATTATTATTATTATTATTATTACACACACACACACACACACACACATATATATATATATATATATATATATATATATATATATATATTAATTTTAAATAAATAATATCAAATTATTTTTACTTACATACGCCAGCGTTTCAAGCTTTCGTTCTCATCAGTGTAGGGATGATAATCTCAGACGGTCGCACGGTTCGAACCCCTGCCACAGAATCAACTTAGACTCCGTAAGCAAGCGCCGTAACTATTAGGCCACAAGACATTTAAGGAGGGAATCTAAGTTCTATTTATGCGAATGGTGGCATATCTAGAAAGTCTGACTAAAGATTCTACTAACGTTGTCGGAATATTACTTATAGCTACGTGTCAGTCTATTTTTAACTTCCCTGAACAGGGCTTAACTTTAAACTTATTAAAGGGGCTAGTAACAATATTAATTTCAAGTAAATGATATTAAATTATTTTTACTTACAAGCGCCAGAGTTTCAAGCTTTCGCTCTCATCAGTGTAGGGATTATAAGCTGATAGGAGTTATATATATATATATATATATATATATATATATATATATATATATATGACAATAAATATATCAAATTAATCCGACAGTATGAGTTAAAATGGAAAAGCGCAAGACCTAACACCTAACGTTCGCCTAATTGTTGCATGCGCTTTTTTCAACAGAGAAGAGTTAAAAGTGGCAAAAAAGAACGCGAAGTTGTTTAATTATGTTCTTTCAGTCGGCTATGACGAAATTTACGAGACCAAAACAGCCATCAAAACTAACAACACCCTCAACGCATTATACTCTCATGCGTTAGAATATGATCACTGTTTTGACGTTGAAAACGTCACTTTAATTAAACCCATAAAAGACAAATCTACACAACGATTCATCGAATCAGCTCTCATAGACCACACAACAAATACAATTATCTATCCACACACCTATCTGAAGTTATTATCAAGTAAAATAATATAAAACTAGACACTACTTGTAAATGATGGCCTTCGAATTTTCTATTTGCTCTTACTTCTCTATTCCTTTTGCTAATACGACATCTATATTCTATATATTATATATTTTGTATATATATATTTCGAGTACATATATATATATATATATATATATATATATATATATATATATATATATATATAAAATGAAATATGAAACTAAAAGTAAACTTTTAGTAGATAGAACCTATAGTGAAATTGTTTAAGCTCAATATACGAGATAGAGCAATTATAAAGATAGAAGAAATAAGAGTGATAAAGATGTACGAATGCCCAGATTTATTTCAAACTTCGATTGTTCAATGCAATGTATATTCTGTAATAAACTTATGTTTATTATTCTTTCCTTAAGCCAAGGCTTTTCAAAGATCAAAATCTTATTATCAGAGGAATTATACAGATAGAAAATATACATATATACGAGGCCTGTCTAAAAAGTATTCGACCTTAAGCCAGAAAAATATTTCAAATACCTCACGGGGTTGGGGCCCTTACCTCCTTCAAAGTAGGCCCCTTGTGCTTGCACACATTCAGCCCATCGATCCATCCACTGCCAGTAAACACCCCTGGAAGTCTTCTATTGGAATGGTGTTCATCGACGCGGTACGGTTCCAAATTATCTGTTCTCTTGTCTTAAAACGGAAAATTTCAGTGGCGTCTTCAATTTTCGAAACAACCATGAGTGGCAAGAAGCCATGTCTGGATAGTAGGGAGGTGGGCGAACGACTTGAATTCCATGTTTGGCCAATAAATGTTGGATGAATTGTGATGAATGTTCGGGAGCGTTGTCGTGATACAGTTGCCAGTTTTTTGCTGTCCACATGTCTGGTCTTTTTCGCCAAGATACGTCACGGAGACGCCAGAGAACATCTTGATAGTACTTCTTTGTCACTGTTTGTCCTTCCGGTGCCTATTCGTGATGCACTATTCCACGGATATCAAAGAAGACAGTCAGCATCACCCTGATTCAGGAAAAACAGTCAGCATCACCTGTCGTGCTTTTTTGGCTTTAGAGACTCGGGACGCTTCCATTGAGACGACTGTCTTTTTGTTTTTGGATCGTACCCGTACACCCACGACTCATCATGTGTGTAGCGCCTCATTTAGCGACCGACAGGCAGAGCCTAACGCACAGGAAGGCAGTGATAAAATCCACACATGCGCATGAAGGTGTCTTCCTTCACTTTAGAGAGTGGCACCGCCATATCGTCTCTATTTTGCACGGAAAAATAAAGGTCGTATACTTTTTAGACATGCCTCGTATATATACGGTTGGTTTTTAATTCTTGGAACAATGTTCAAGTTATATTGATCTCAACTAACATTATATATATATTTATATATATATATAATAATAATAATAATAATAATAATAATAATAATAATAATAATAATAATAATAAATATTTGTTATTGTTTATTATCTATGTACGTATACGTTCCGTCCTTAAACCGGGACTCATCAGCATAGAGATATGACTATTCACTACCGGTCATGCGATTCGAAACCCCGAATTACAAGTTGGAAGTATGAATTAGAGCGGGTTGCGTTTACTGCAAATATATTCGAAACTGGATTTTGTGATAACTAACACGTGTTTCCACCTGAAACCAAAGTATAAGAATACATGGATGTATCCACGATTCAAACAATGGCATTTAATCGATTACGTCATCACCCGTAGATGCGATATAAAGGACGTCTGCAAAGTTCGAGTCAAAAGGAATGCCGAGTGCTGGACAAATCATCGTCTGGTGTGTGCTGACATCAGGTTTGTAATTAGGCTAAACATGTGATTCGGCAACGTCAAGTGTCCTCGTAGAATAATAATATTCGTCTTACTGATAACAGACTGCTCAAGCAGGTGATTTATGAGAAACTAATTGGAAATACTCGCCTTCAGCATAAACCTCGTAAGCGATTCAAAGATTGTCCCAAAAACGATTTGAAATGCTTTAGAATTGATGTTAGAGTATGGGACTGGAATGGCTGCAGATAGGTCATGGTGGAGGAAAGCGATTTTTGAAAAGAATAGGATGAAACACCAGCAGCAGAAGAGAGCAGCGACGAAGAGACGGGGCGTGCACCCCAGCACACGGAGAAAATATGGAACACCTAAGATTTCAAGCTGGCAACTTGGTACTATGTCACGTGCAGGTTTTGTTGAATCACCAACGAGTGCATGTTTTGCAAAATCAAGCAAGGACAAGCTATGACTTCATTAATGGCATATCCGCAGATCATCAAAACACCTGCCATGTCTGTGGTATGGTCATGTAAAAGTCGGGCAGGCAGGAAGAGCCATATACGCGCCTTTCACTGGGAACCTTTAACTAATACTACATCGATACGCCAAAAGTGGTCATATTCGAAATCAAATAGACAGTCGCCATATATATATATTGCAGTTGGGGTTCGCCAGGGCTGCCTGTTGTCGCCAACACTCTTCAACATCCTCCTTGAACGAATCATGTCAGATGCCCTTAATGATCACGTGGGCACAGTCAGCATTGGTGGACGAACCATCACAAACCTCAGATTTGCCGATGACATTGATGGACTTGCCGGAAATCAAACAGAACTTTCTAATCTAGTGAGCCGCCTCAACAGAACATCCACAAGGTACAGAATGGAGATCAATGCTGAAAAAACGAAGCTGATGACGAATAGTGGACAACCATTATAAACAACGATAACAGCCAACGGCCAAGAACTGGAAACCGTAAACCAGTTTAAATACCTTGGCGCTATACTCAGCAACAAAGGATCCAAGACTGAAATCCTGGCAAGAGCAGCAAAAACGGCAGCAGCACTTGAAAAACTGAAATCAGTCTGGAAAGACGGAAACATTAGTCTCCGTTGCAAACTTTTTGTATGCATGCGAGTCATGGACCTTGACAGCTGAGCTCCAAAGAAAGATCCAAACGGTAGAAATGAGATGCTACAGAAGAGTGCTTGGCATCTCTTACTCAGACCGTGTCACAAACGAAGAAGTTCGCGCGCTCATCAACGCAAATCTGAACAACTACGAAGATTTACTGACAACTGTAAGAAAAAGAAAGCTTGGATGGTATGGTCACGTGACAAGGGGCAGTGGTCTCTCCAAAACCATCATTCAGTGAGCAGTGCAAGGCAAGAGAAGGAGAGGTAGACAACACAAAAGATGGACGGACAACATCAAAGAGTGGACGGGCTACAACTTCGCTACAACCCAGTCCATTGCCCATGACCGTCAGAAGTGGAGACAGCTGGTGTGGAGTTCATTAGTGCAGCGCCCTTACGACCCAGGAGGGGGTTAAGGGACCAAGTCAAGTCAAGTTAAGTCAAGTCAAGTCAATATATATATATATATATATATATATATATATATATATATATATATATATATATATATATATATATATAGACATGTGTGTGTAGGTTTGAAAGAAGTGAAACATGGACGGCAATCTTCTTTTGTTCTTTTATCATAAAATAAAACAGATAGACTTGAAAACGAATTAAACAAACTTTAGCAATAAATCAAAAAAGGATTTTTTACAAACTTACATTTATCTCTGTCTTTTATTTTTACGAATGTCAATGAAGCATTGTCAGTTATTAAATTTGTTAGAAAATGTTTATCATTTTATATGTTTGCTGTATAACTTAATGACAGGAGACGAAACATATGTTGACATGTAAAATTTGGTATATTCGGACTACTGTTCTCATCTTGGGTGTTTTTATCACAACGTTTCGGCCGATGTAATTTCCGACCTTCTTCAGGTGTACCTTGTCGAACTTGGGAATATTTCTGTGGAACTTGGGAATCTGGACGGAATTTCGAACGAAACCCTTTATTAAATTGAAGAAGGTCGCAGGTTACATCGGCCAAAACGTTGTGATAAAAACACCCTAAGATGAGAACAGTAGTCCGAATAAACCAAATTCTACAAATTATCAACCCTCATTTAAAAAATTCCGAAACATATGGAGCCATGTGTTTTCTTTCTAAGAAGCATCAGTGAAGTCATCATCCAAAGTAGGCTTATCCGCTCTGAATAAGAATAGCCGGCATAAGAAGGCTTAGCGAAGTGATCTAGTCGGTTCATGAGTGATTGACCCCCCCCCCCCTGAACTTGACCAGACATGACGCTACCGAACATTTGCAGCTAAGAGAACAAAAGGTATATATATATATATATATATATATATATATATATATATATATATATATATATATATATATATATATATATAAAAATGAAAGATAGCAAATCAAAAGTAAAACGAACGGGGTTTGTCAGGCAGGGGCATAACATGAGCAAACAGATTATTCGCTTTAACTCGCTACAACCTCATTTTAGTTCATCTAAAAATATAAACGGGTTACTATTAAAATGTTGTTGCCTGTTGGATTTATTTCACAAACCTCTCACCAGACGAATACGACATTTACTGTAAACCATCATAGAAGCGGTATCTGCATTTTAACCAAATGATAGTCTAAGCTGCAGCTCTACAGGGCTAACTATGTTACAATGTGTTTAAAGGAATAATACCCTGCAAAATATGTAAGCATAAATAAGAAAAAAATGCTAAGTCAAGAACAAACTAAAGACTACGGGAAAAACTAAAACTTATTTTGGTTCGATATTTCGTTTCAGTTATGAAACTTTGTCAAGAATAGCATTTTCTGATTACAGTGAGAATAAATATATAAACAGTTGGAAGTGGTGGTGAGCAGAGGGAACCTATGTAGCTTGTTGATAATGTAAAGGAATCTGCTAAGGTGGGAGGAAAGTGGGGCAAAATCTTGAAGTACATTTTGAATTCACCTTTTAATCCAGGTATTTTGTAACATAAATATGCTTACATTTGATGGTAATAAAAATATTCGTTGTGCATAACAAGTAGATTGTATAATTATTTACTCTAAAAATAGTTTTGAAAGTTGGGTAAACAAAAATAAGGGTGTGCTGAAATGACGGATTTTTAGTGGACCATTTTATGTATCTGGGTAGTGTTATTTCGAGGAAAGGGTCGTTTGATGTTCGATAGACATAATGCGGTCCGTTATGTCTTTTGAAGTGAGTCTATGACGCTGTAATTTCAGCATAATGAGTGACGGTCTACGCAGCTAGATCATCAATGGATGTTCATTGTAACATCCTTGATGAATGTCTAATTTGATTCATAAATGTGTGATCATTTAGTGTGGGGAAACTCTAAGTACATTTACATTTGCATAAGCTCTATGCAGCGGATATTTGATAGACGCCTTTTGCTGTCGTCCAAATAAATATGCCAATGCCGGAAATAACGACTTCGTCAATGAAAACTAACACAACGTGAAAGATATTGTTTTCCTCACTTGATTTTTTCAAATAGAATACAGATTTATGTAAGTCAATGATTCAGGACCATTAATAAATCATTTTATGAACATTACATGAATGCCCCTCCTCAACCTGTACCAGCGTGAGTTAAAAAGTGTGCAATATCAGGTGACTTCAGCAGCTGAACGCTTGAAATGTGTCTATAGTATCATGGTAGTTGTGTAACGTTACGGCACTAATTAGCAGTTTTATAACTCTACTGACCTCAAGAGGCTGCCCGTCGTCGTCTCGTCGAAAAAACAAAAGGAGTCTTGTCGACATGTAGATTGATTTAGTTTTTTTTTCATCACAGCAAGTTCATCTAGATGATTGCATCTTTCATACCATATCGTGTAGAGGTGCTAGAAAAATACGTCCTTTCACTTCGACGTTCGACACCCAAAAGCTAACTAACTTCTGTGCGACTATACTTCCTGCCATGGCGCAACTACCTCTACACGTCAGCTTAAACTATAACTTAACCTCTACTGAAAAATTCCTTTATGAAGCTATTGTGAAAAATTCTGTTTTTAACACATCCAGGGCCAAATGTTACTACATTTGCTGCATTGAAATGTGTGCATTGCTTTACTCTATGTAAAATCCGACCAGATAAACGTGTAACATAGTATACTTCAATAAGTTATGTTCTATGGTAAACAGACATGTCGTTCGGGTCGTAAGAACATCTAAGAACATGATAGATCTGGTAAACCAAAATCCAAGTATTTCGGAGACATACTCGATGCCATATAAAACAAATCTATCAAGTAACAATTGGGGAATAAAGGTGACTCTAGTTTTGTTTCATTATTTATTAATTTATTTTACGAGCAAAAATATGCTCCCTCTCTAGTCGCATATTTTTACTAGTCTGGGAGTATTATATAATTGTGACAGGACTACATACAATACGTAGTTAAAGCGAAATAAATATAAAAATACTATTGCTATAAACAAAATTAAAGTAAAGTACCCTTTTACGGATCTCAAAGGCACAATATCACAATATTTTTATGACTAAAATAAAGTAAAACCTATTTCCTTTTTATAGATGTTAAAATAAACGCAGGCGCCACAATTCTTTTATAAATAAAATTAAGTCAAACGTATTTTCCTTTTTATAGATATCAAGCGCGAAAAAAATAATATGAAATAACAACAAGACTGCCAACGATTAAGGCACTGCATTGATTTTCAAGTCTTTAAAAAATAAATTAAAATTTTATTACGAGATAAAAATGCAATTTAAGACTAATTTATAAATTTCAGAAGGACGTAATTCTTGGGAGGACGGTCTCATGACAACACAACCGATACTACACTTATAAATCCAAATTAAATCATTTTTTTTTATTCATTTACAAATGTCTAGTCGCAAAAGAATAATGTTGTATTTTTCCTTGGCTATTTAGCTAAGATTAAAGTGTAGTATCGGTTCTCTTAACATCAACATCGGAAGTTTTTATGTAATTATCTTCCTTGAAAGTGAAAGTTTTAAAATGTTTTAAAATAAAATCTTTTAATTAATTGTATTTATAATTATAATAATATTAAGATCGAGGAAAATATTATAAATATATGATACAAGTTGACAATACCAATTATAAATGTATATAACAGAATATTAATTTATTAGAAACTTGAAAAGATAATAAATATGCAAATGTGCAAAAACGGCTTTTATTTAACGGCTTTTATAGATTAATATCTATTATATTTAAGTAAGACTTAAACGTTTCGATGTTAATATACTTAGGAAAGATTCATATTTAGATTAGATAAGATTAGAATATTAGATTAGCTAAATGCAGTATTCACCATTATTTCGCAATGCATTTATTACGTTTAAAATTATGACCGACGGGAAGACAGACGGACAGATGAAATCCCTATTCATATAAGATGGAAGTCGCTCCAGACAAGACATGGAGCCACTTGATTTAAAGAGCTAAAAAGAAAGAAAGACTGGAGATACCTTTTGACCGTAGTCCTGAAAAGACTAAAGCTATAGGTAGGAGGAACACAATCATAAGAACAAACCCCCAAAAAGCTACTGGAATAGGAAGATGTATTATAACGAGGTATCTGAACAGCGAATTGATGAAGACTACTAGACCAACGAGTCAAACGAGCTGAAACAAAGGAAGCCGGGAATAAATAGGACAATTCTTAAGAACACATGCCATAACAGTACCTTCAGTTAGAGTATTATCTTCAAATGATTTATGAACTGTCGAATTTTGCTTCATGAATTGTAAAATATTACAAATCCTTTGACTTTAGTAAAATCAAAACCGTCCATTTTTCTCATGTATCCCTAATTCTTTTGTGAAAATTGTATCAGGGCATACACAATTTTATTTTTCTAGATGGACGTGAACAACAATCTTTTAAAAGTAAAAAGTTATATTCAACAACTAAAATCGAAGATAAAAATAAATATCAAACAAGAATAAAAAAGCAAACACTATGAAAAATAATAAAGATTTTGTTAAGTCTTTTTCCGAAAACATCTATAGTCATTCAAGCGTAGCCTTCCTCTAAATAAGATCACTGACTTATCTGCTTCAACATGAAATACAGCATTACTTAACTTAAAAATAAAGACTTTCTTCTTTTTTAAAAGAAGACATTTTTAAAAGCGAGACTTAAAATTGTAGCATTAATCCGAAATCAAAAAATAAGTTTTTTCTGTTGTCATCTATATCATAATTGGGCGGTGTTTTGTCTGTCTGTCCGTTACTGACATATAGGCCTTAATATGATGTAATACTGTATCTCAAGAATGTGAAGGTAGACAATTTGGACATCATATATCGTAGATATCTTCATTTTGGGTTGACTGTCTGATCTGTTTGATTGAAAACAGTTAAGTTGTCGATT
>OY744523.1:155226055-155286055 GCA_963556195.1 Sepiola atlantica
ACATAAAAATATATTAATATCAACACATGAATAATTTTATACAGATAGAGATAGTGAAAATTATATCATATTTAGAGAAAAGAATTAAATAATAAACCTGATATACCAAATAAAATTATTACATAAAAGTAAAGAATTTATAACAAACTGTAGACATATGAATAAATATTTAATTATGATATTGAATTATCAATAAATAAAAAAATTATAAATCTATTAATACTGGAGTTTATGTATCTGTCTGTCTGTCTGAAGCCGAAACTCTAGTATGACTATTTTACTGAAACTAATCTTTTTGAAATTCTTTATATACTGTCATTAAAAGTTGTACAGACACCAGCTGGATTTTCCTATTTACATAAGTCATTCCTTTAAACCTTCAATTAAATTAATATTTACAAATATACACTTATAACTGCTATTATCAAATTTACATATGTATTTACAATATTATCCGATAAGGGTATATTAATAAAAATTATTCATACAATTAATTAAAGCCATTTTCTTCATAACCGGCGTGTTTTCTAAACCTTTTCAATGGCAAGTTCCGTTAAAATTGCTAAGTCATTGGCGGTTTAATCAGTGGTGTCCTCCCTCCCTCCGGTAAAATGGCGATCTGATTAAACAGCTGTCGGCACGTTAAATATGTAAACAACAACGCTGTCATTCAGCGTGTCAGTTTCCCATTTAAAAAACCGCCCTAACTTTGTTTATTTTCATAATCTTATTGTTTTAAAACACAAATTTATTAAATCAAATTGTTTATTTAAAATAATAATTGACTTAAAAATTACTATATAAAAACACGCGCGCACACACGCACACACACACACACACACACACACACACACACACACACACACACTATAATGAATTCTGTTCAGGTAACCTTTTTCATTCCGAGAATTAAAAACCTATTCGTGTTTACTGTATTTGATTTCTTAATACTTTCATATCCAATATTATCATTTTTACACGACCTCAACTGAATTTATGATTCCATGTTTTATTTATTAAAAAAAAAGATATGATTTTTTTTCTTTAATGTCAACAAAATAAACTAACACATTGTACTGGAAAACTATACAACTGATTGTAGAATCAAATTGTTTAATTTAAAAAAAGTCATTAAACAAACACACACACACACTGTGTTCACTGTATTTGATTTTTTGGTGCTTCCACATTTTAGGACCCACGCTAACTATTTATATGTATGGTGGGGGGATAAAAAAATTGGGGGAAAGCGGTCAACTAAAAGATATTTCTATGAATGGTAATATAAAAAAAAATTGAGGGGGGTACAAAACATTTTTTTTCTTTCTTTTTAAACTAAAAGTCTTTCTATTTATGGGCGAGGGTACAACAAAAATCGGGGTAGGGTCGAATTTTTTTTTTTCTTTATTTTCAACTAAAAATATTCTTGGTCATAAACACAGAAAATCAATGTCTAACCACCACAGAAATATGACTGGGGCTCCATCGGTTTACGCGTGAGCGTTCATTTCTGATGCGGCAGCCTAGCAAAAATATGCGACCGGAGGGACCATATATTTGCTAGTATAAACAATGAATCAAATAAAAATACTAAATTATTCATTCGAACGTCTAATATTCAAATGTTTATCCATAATATTTACCAGTTAAAATGAACATAATTTATTATATATGTTTGCCATTAATATTTCGAATTTGTAATAAATCGGATGTAATATATCCAGATCACATATTTATGAATATTATCACGTCATGCATGGGATAAATTTTCAGCAGAAAACCGTGACGACTGACCATGACGTGACGTAACGCCAAATATATTTGCAAAAAAGAGTGTAGATATTTCAGAATCTGTTTCCTTTTCACTTTGAATTGTTGAAGACGTTAAGAGTTATTAATACATTTCTAAGAATTGCATGTCTGTGAAACAGGGATAAAGTCTTAAATATAAACACATATATATATATATATATATATATATATATATATATATATATATATATATATATATAAATCAACTTTCACAAATAAATCAATTTAAAGACTAAGGAATATATTATCACCATATAGTTTGTGTCATAAAAAAGGAAAAGTCTTAAGAAACAAATGTGATTAAGTCATATATAAATATATATATATATATATATATATATATATATATATATAGAGAGAGAGAGAGAGAGAGAGAGAAGGAGGGAGAGAAAGAGGTAGTTTGCTACTGAATTGTGTGTAATACGTATATAGAAAAGTATTAGAAGGCTATCACTATGCAAGGAATGAAAATATGTCAGCGCTTAGAAGTAAGACAAAAACAAGTGATTTTATATGTTGTTCGTCACCTCGCAAGCGCGAAGATGACCAAATGGTTTCAACGAGGACGACAAAAGATCGAGTGTCTTTTTGGCTTTGCGCTTCATTCTCGCAGACACCACTTCATTTTTGGAGACGACAAAAAGCAATAAAAAGTATTAAATTTCAAAAGAAATTCTCCGCACCCTAGGAGGCGGGGATGACCGATGGATCATGGATGGGTAACACGCACTTGACCAAGAGAAGCAGGAAAAATGACAAATAAAAAATAAAAATAAAAATCAAAGATACCCACACACCCTCAAACCCACGCATGCGCAAAAACAATAACAAATTCCTCAAATGAAACAACATTTGCTCGAATCGAAAGACATTTCTTCAAATGGATTTTCATATCTGATGAAAGCGGGCTACCGCTTGAAACGCGTTATATATAAAATCATAAAATGGTAAAACAACAAAATAATAAATAAATGTTGAAAGAAACAACAAAATAATAAATAAATGTTGAAAAAAACATTCTACAAATGTTGGTAGCCTTACTCCTTTACATATATACTTTTCTCTCGTTGGAACTGCACTAATACTGCACTACCCTCTTTTCTATATATAACTACAACGAGAGAATGCCACCAACAAGTAAAAAATCCTTGGAAGACCTACTGGAACTCCAGAAAACAATAAACAAGAACTTCTCGAGGAAGAATTACGAAAACTCAACGAGAAAGTGAATACGGTTCTTCATCTTTCATCCAATCAACAAAACAAGGAACAAGACAACATCAAAGAAACAATTGTACAACTACTTGCACCCCAGCACGAATTCATAGAACACTACAGACTAGCATATATCCAGGAGGAATCATTAAAAACGAAAGAACAAAACCTCCAAATATGGGGAGACCTCCTAAAACTAAGGAAAATGGCTTTCTACCATACAATAAAAAGTAGTGATACCGCATCCACATATAAAACATTTCTGGAGATGGAGGAACAATTCATCCCCAAAAAATTCCGAGAAAAAATAAACCCACAGGACACGGAAGAACAAAAAAGAATAAAAAAAGCCCTAAATATATCCAAACTACAAGCCCAAATCGACATACAAGAAGACAACAAAATACACTTCACACAAAAATACACGGAAATCAACAACAAAATGTCCACTCAAATCAAAGAAACATGCCCCACGGAAATACATCAATTCCTATCAGAACTTTGGGAATCCGTATGCAAAGAGGAGGAAGAAAAATCCAGGAATACTGTCCAAAGAAAAATATCCTGGCTAAGAAGCCTACCCGATAAAGAAAAGACAGAACAAACATCATACATGAACCAAAACAACAACCCAGAACAAGACCCAATGGAAAACACCCACACACGACATACACAAAACCAGTGGATAACACAAAACAGAGGTAAGAAGAAAAACACATACCACACACAAACATACTTACACAACAGATCCAGTTACTCACAAGGAAACAACAGTTTCAATCCAAATCTTCATTAAACTCACCCCGCAACCACACTCACACACCTACACACAACAAATACAACATAAACACACATACACCTCAACCATACACTAACCCTTACGAATACGGGCCAACACAATACAAACCTAAATACTTTCACCCACACCAACCAATACAATAAAAAAAAACTATCATACACCCTACACCACACCAACAAACCACCACAAAATACCCTTACTCAACAACCCCTACCAAAATCACCCAAGTAAACCTTACAACAATTACCCACACCCACCACACCAACAGATGAAACCTTCATACAACAACCTCCCAACCTACCACACACAACAAAACAGACCCTACAACCACCCAACACACCAATGGATACAATCAAAATACTCCAAACACTACCCACATCTTCAAACAAAACAACCATATAACAATTCCTACAGCCATAAACTTACACAACAATACAGACCCCACAACTACGTCCACCATCAAGAACCTCTACCAAGATACCCCAACCCGAAACAACTAACTCACAATAATAACACATTCAAATATACCAAAATAAACCGTTATAACAACACACACAACGCCAATTATAACAACACGCACGACACCAATTTTGCCAGAAACCAACACAATCCTCTAAAACACACACAATATATAGAAAGCAATCACTCTTCAACAACTCCTCAAATCAACGAAACAAACAACACTCATCCTCATTTTTTAGAAACCCCTCCCCGGACAACAATCCCAGATTAGGCAATTTAAAACCCAAAATTATCAATTTATCCACATACACATTTACAAAGGAGGAAATAGAAATACTAAAATTAGGCCTCAAATTCTGCCCAACTCCCAAAAGTAATATCACGGAACTGAGGAAGGACCTTAAAGAATTTAAACGCAAATTTAGACTAATAGAAACACTAAACAATAAAGATAACAAAACAGATCAGTCATTAGTGAGAAACAAATCAACATATTTCCCTAACAAACACAACAATACGAAAGAACTAAACACCTACTTTGAACACCTATGGAACATCAACCCTCAGAGTAAAACTAAACCTACTAGTAACCTAACATCTAAACAAAACCAAGCACTAGATAACATCCTAAATAATAATAACATAATTATAAAAGAAGCTGACAAAGGCAGTGCGGTAGTCATCATGGACAAACATTACTATAAATCGAAAATTACAGAGGTACTAGAAAACAATGATTACTACAAATCAATTAGCACCAACATTGATAACAACACCATTTCCAAAATCACAAAACTTTGCACAACATACAATAATATACTAACAAAAAAAGAAAAAGATTTCCTAACAAACTTCATGATTAAAACAAACAACTTCTACGGACTACCTAAGATACATAAATCAAATGAGATAAGGAATGCCATCAACACACAGGCATCAGAATATATTAGTGTCCTGAGTCCCAGTGACCTTACATTTAGACCCATAGTAGCAGGACCATCATGCCCAACAAGCAGACTGAGTAACTTAATTGACATATTACTACAACCATTCACCGATCAAGTCAAAAGCTACATAAGAGACGACATACACTTCCTAGGCTCCTTACCACAAATAGTAAATCCCGGGACTAAATTAGTTACATTTGACGTCAGCAGCTTATATAGCAACACTCCCCATGACTTAGGTAAACACGCAATATCACACTGGATGGACAAACACCCACAAATACTACAACACAGATTCACCAAACAATTCATCCTCGACAGCATAGACATTATTCTCAACAACAACTCCTTTGAGTTTAATAACAAAAACTACATCCAGATTCTAGGTACAGCAATGGGAACCAAAATGGCACCAACATATGCCACCCTAACACTAGCCTACCTAGAGAAGATCTTATATGAAAAGATAGAAGAAATATATGGACAGAATATTCAAACTCTCTTTAGAAAATCTTGGAAAAGATACCTGGATGATTGTTTTATCCTCTGGGAACCCACATGGGGTGACATCAATAAATTACACAGCATACTACAGAACCTACACCCCAAGATTAAATTCACCATTGAACACAGTCAAACAGAACTACCCTTCTTAGATGTATTGATTAAAAT
The DNA here is from genome assembly GCA_963556195.1 of Sepiola atlantica. Lineage (NCBI taxonomy): Eukaryota > Metazoa > Mollusca > Cephalopoda > Sepiida > Sepiolidae > Sepiola > Sepiola atlantica. The sequence continues at coordinate 155,231,963 of OY744523.1, forward strand.
TAAAAACACTCCATAATCACAGACATCTACCACAAACCCACAGACACCCAACAATATCTCCATTTTAGAAGCCATCACCCCAAAAGCTGCCTAAAATCTATAACATACTCCCTAGCACGCAGGATCTGTACTATAGTCAGTGACAAAGACCTCCGGATTGTCAGACCGGAGGAACTACGGAAAACTTTAAAAAGAAGAGGATACCCGCTACAAATAATACATAAAGGTATAGAACTAGCAGAAAACATTCCATTAGAACAATTACGAATCCCCAAAAAACAAAACAAAGAACAAATATTGGCATACATCTCTACACACAACAAAAACAATCCAGAACTATTCACAGAAATAACAAGAAACCTAACCCTACTCAACCATAACAACAAACTAAACGACATATTAAAAACAACAAAAATAATCAAAAGCAAACGCTAACCGAAAAACCTCAAACAAATTCTAACCTCATCTAAACTCAACCAACACACAATACAAGGGGTCACAAAATGCAACAAGGAAAGATGTGGGGTCTGTGACATAATAATGGAGGGGAACTCATACACATTTAAAAACCCAACACAAACATTCACAATAAAAAAAGACCTTAACTGCACCTCCAGGAACGTTGTCTATGTGCTAGAATGTACAACATGTAATGAAGCTTATATAGGTGCGACGAAAACATTTAATAATAGAGTATCTTTACATAAAAGCAACATTAAAATCAAAGAAAACCGTAAATTATTCGTCTCCCAACATGTGCACTCATGCAGCGGAGGAAAATTCAAAATAATGCCAATTTTCCAAAGCCAAGACTACACTTACTAACACAAGAAAAAAACTTCATACTTAAATTTAATCCAACATTAAACAGATCATAACTCTAACAACACACACTTTGATCACACTTTATCCACCTCTAGTTAAGTACAAACATAAATAACTATTTATAGTTATCTATAGACTGGAAAATTCTTATTCAAGGAAGATAATATTAGTACATAACTTCTTATTGCGCACTTCAACACAGCTACGAGTCAAATAGCAACTTGTGTTAAATGAATCATTTACAATAGACATTAAATTTGCACATAAAATACCAAACTATGAAATCGGCCAAACCAAGTTCAAATCTATTTGGACCGTTTGCATTAATTTATCTTTTGCAAATATGTGTGTATATGTGTGTGTGTATGTGTGTATGTATATATGTATGTATATATATATATATATATATATATATATATATATATATATATATATATATGTGTGTGTGTGTATGTATGTATGTGTATATAATTCAACCTTATCCCCCTCTCTGTCACTATAACCACACGCCTGTGTGTGCGCGCGCATGGGTGTGTGTGCGTATTTGTGTGTGTGTGTATGTTACGCTCACCTATTCACAAGACTCAAGATTAGACCACACGCATACGGACACACACACGCACGCAGAAACCACTTCATTTTTGGAGACGACAAAAAGCAATAAAAAGTATTAAATTTCAAAAGAAATTCTCCGCACCCTAGGAGGCTGGGATGACCGATGGATCATGGATGGGTAACACGCACTTGACCAAGAGAAGCAGGAAAAATGACAAATAAAAAATAAAAATAAAAATAAAAGATACCCACACACCCTCAAACCCACGCATGCGCAAAAACAATAACAAATTCCTCAAATGAAACAACATTTGCTCGAATCGAAAGACATTTCTTCAAATGGATTTTCATATCTGATGAAAGCGGGCTACCGCTTGAAACGCGTTATATATAAAATCATAAAATGGTAAAACAACAAAATAATAAATAAATGTTGAAAAGAACAACAAAATAATAAATAAATGTTGAAAAAAACATTCTACAAATGTTGGTAGCCTTACTCCTTTACACATCTATCTATCTATCTAGCTAGCTAGCTAGCTAGCTAGCTAGCAAGCTAGCTAGCTATCTTTTTATTTCATTTTATTTTATTTTATATTTTATATTTTTTATTAATATTTTGTTATTCTTTTTAAGAACATTATTCTTTTGATTTTGAATCTTAACGGTCCCAACCACGTGACTTTCCAAATTTAAATTTTAAATTTCTTTCTTTTTTCTCCATTTCATTCTTTTCAATTATGATCTAAGGTTAAGATCGGATCTTTACTCTGCCTGATAAGATCCTATTTTATAACAGGTGCTGATCGATAACATCAACATGCCAGTGTCGCAGATTTAGTACATGTCTGTGTAAAAAAAAATAATCATATATAAAAGCTTTATTTGATATTGAGCACTTTTAATAAACACGGTTGACATTCTTTAGATTACTATTCTGTGGATGTTTTACCTGGATTATTATTGTTATTATATATATTTATATAGAGAAAATATTTTTCTCTTACATAGGCAATAAGGAAAATTAATAACGTTTATTTATATATTAAAGAGAGAGTGTGCGAGGGAGAAAAACCGAGAAAGAGAAAGAGAAAGAGAAAGACAGAGATATACTGTAGGTAATCTGCACAAGATAAGAAACGTGTGTTGTGTTTTAAAACTTTTGCAATTAATCTGTTTGGTATTCAAGTGTGAAGTTTTATCGGATTTCGTTCCCGAAAGCTCTTGAAATAACATAATATCATAATATATATATATATATATATATATATATATATATATATATATATAAAATTATGTATATATGTATATGTATTGTATATGTATGTTATATGTATATAAATATATATATATATATATATATATATATATATATATATATATATATATATGTGGTATTCAAGTGTGAAGTTTTATCGGATTTCGTTCCTGAAAGCTCTTGAAATAACATAATATCATAATATATATATATATATATATATATAAATATATATATATATATATATATATATATATAATTATGTATATATGTATATATATAGTATATGTATGTTATATGTATATAAATATATATATATGTGTGTGTATATATATATATATATATCTATATATATATCTATCTATATATATATATATATATATATATATATATATATATATGTAGTATTCAAGTGTGAAGTTTTATCGTGTTTCTCTGCTGAAAGCTCTTGAAATAACACAACATCATAATATATATATATACATATGCATATACATATATGTATATATATATATATATATATATATATGTATATATATATGTAGAATTGTCCTTCGTCTAACTCCTCACCTACAAAAAGAATGTGTGTTCTTACCTCACAGGTGACAAAATAAGAACAATCGAGATTTCAAAATAAGATTTCAGTCTACCACGTACGTCTCTGGGCAACGTGTCTATTTCGTACGACTTCCATGTCAATTGTACGGTATGGAGTTGAAAGAGGTGGTGAAATGATGTCTAGTTATCTCTGAAATAGATATTGGAAAATCTCATCGGATCTAATAATATTTCGGAGACAAAGCACTAACAGATTTGGAAAAGGTATTAGCTGCCACTTACCCCTATTTGTAATATAGTAAGGGAGGACACACAAGAAAGAGGAATATAACTGTTTTTCAATTGCAATAATAATGATGTAAAATATAATTTTAAAAGTAGTGTGCAGTTAAAAATAAAATACTTAAATGACATATTTGAATGGAATTTAAATAAATTGAATGTTATAAGTAAGGACTTGAACTCAAAACAAAATATCAGATTATACGGACATGAGAAAAGTAGTTTCAAAGGAATACAAAATATTGATTCATTTTTGGAATAGCTAAATCAGAATAAGAATTTATTTGAGAAATTAATTTGCGAGAAATTAAAAATCACAGACGACTGTATAAGCAGATAAAGAGATAGATAGATGGACAGAGTGATAGCGGCAGTCAGAGAGATAACTAGGTGTCACAGTTTAGGCTAGCAGCGTCACGCACACAAGCTTTTGTGCTAGCGGCTTGTATATGTACTCACCCATGCATACACATGGCGAGACTTGATCACAAACGGCCACTGAAAAGTCACAATAAAAATAAAGTATATGATTTTTAAATTGCGTTTCTTTTTGTGTGTTTTACTGCAAACTCTTCCACATACGCTGCTACGACGACTAGATGAACAACAACAGCAATAACAGCAGTAGAATCTACGAGCTCCCCCTTCTGATCTAAAACGTGTTACTCATTCTTTTTTAGAAAGGGACATTACTCTACAAACTTGTTCTCATAAAATTGCACGTTAATGGAATGAGGTTTTAATCTCCGCTTAAAGTTAACCGTCTAAAGTATTAAATGTTATTATGCAGGACACGGCTCATCCAAAATGCGGGATGGTTCAGAGGAAGTCAAGTGAGTTGAGGAAAAAACAGCTGATTCTAAGGATTATTGACACGCCAGGCGTCGAAATCCCGCATATATTCTAGTATCAGTATTGATTTACTCCTCTCCAGGAGTTAGGCACAAGGCCAGTTTTTATCTTACTCCCACAAGTAAGATGTGACCCAAGGTCGGGTCGGGAAAGTGGGGTTTAAAAATTGCCTGGGCAGCCCCGTCGGCATTCCCCGGTAGTGGCGCCTCAGACAGTAAGCAATAAACTTACTCCTCCCCAAAGAGGGGAGGCAAAGCCTGGGAGGGCGAAGTATCCATCGGAACAGATACTACACTTTGATCTTAGCAAAAAGGCTAGTATGAGTAACTAATCAAGAGACAATCTGAATTAAACTACGCATAGGGGTTTCCTTGTTTATGAAACTAAATGAACGCATGCAAGCAGTTAAAACCAGAACGCGAGAAAGGAGAAGACGTTTATGACGTTCACATCTCTTCGCGCTCTTTTTACCCGAACACGCCTGGTTATGAAATCGTTTTATAATAACTATATTTTATAAAGGTGCAAACACAGATACCACAACACTACTTATTTATATAAAAGGTTAAGTATGTTTATATGTTTATATATTTGTATGTAGAGGATACCCTCCTACACTAATTAATTCATAAATTTTGGATCACAGCTGCTAGGGGTGAGGTGTGGTAATGTGGACTATACTTACTTTGATTTCGTTTTATTCAAAAGGGGGAAAGAGGGGTGGAACCTTTTCACGAACGGTCAGATGCATCCAATTTGTGTGCAATTTTAACAATAGGTATTACATATCGATTAATAAATGTTCTGCGAATTTCAGTTTCTTTGGAGTATTTTAAAGGGGTTTTAGGGGGGCACAAAATGGGCATCACTTTTCATTTCAAAATTGAAATATTTCCGATTTGCATCTGATCGATAGTCATTAGACACCAATGAAACAAGATTCCATGAATTTAAATTTCTTCTTATGACCTCTTAAGCTTTAGCCATACTTTTAAAACATTTTCTAAAATCAAAATCATGTGATAGATTTTTGTCAAAATTAAAATAAGGATTCAATATCTATGGTTTTGTATCAGTCTACCTTGATTTTAATATTTGCATAAAAATGGTTCAAAACTGTTCGGAGAATTAATTTTACCCGTCATGGGACAGCTATTCAAGTATATTCAAAAAGCTGTGTTGAACTTTCCTCATCGCAGCTAATGATTTAGTTATGTAAAAATCGATTATAATAATATTCTTAAGTTTCATTCCATCATCGAGTGCTTGATTAATCTAATAAATACCGTCGCGGAGTACGGAGCATGCTATCCAAAGTTCACATCGTCTTGGATTTATTGGGCTCGTTTACATACTAATACTGTTGACCCCGCACATTCTTCCACCTCTTCGAATGTGTGTACTCTTAATTGTATACAATGCAGTTTGTACAATATTGTATTTAGATATTAATTGACCCCTAAAATATTGATATGCTTTAAACCAAACAAATAAAGCTGATATGTCGTAAAAAGAGAACAGAATATATATATATATATATATATATATATATATATATATATATATATATATATTACTATTTTATATATTCACATGAAATTTTATAAGGACATATACTTCTTTATGTATCAATTTTCAGTATTTACACGCCAGTACATGTAAATATTTAGACGACCTGTGTAAATTATGTCTGAATGAAAAAATTGAAATCCTAGACTTTAAAGACCCCCGACATTTATTAAACTGTAGAAGTGAGATAGCAAACAGCTGCCTACACATAAATAAATTAACCTTAGGCTAACGATACATGAAAAAATATAATAAATAAACAAATAAAAAAATAAGTACAAAACCTAAACTAAACAAAAACCTAACATTTTAAAAATTAAAACCTACAATAGAAATACAAGGAACCACGTGTTAAAATAAATTAACCCATTATATTGATACAAAAAAGAAGCAGGATATAGGCTAATCTATAGTAAAAAAGAACAACAGAACAGAATGAAGGAAGTAACACTAACCGCACCTTTGTTCGTGGGAAGCCCAACGATTGGCTGAAAGAACAATAAAGAATCGGATTGGTTTACTAACAAGCCGTGTATATAAACACACCCCGCAAAAATAACTCCATGCATTTTAGCCTGAAGATTCTCTCCCCCCCCCCAGGGTTGAAACGCGGGAGCCTCTGTATAGCTTAATTTCCATAAATATATTTTCATAGCTTACTATATATATATATATATATATATATATATATATATATAGTCATCCACATACAGACTGTTTCGCTGTTTCACAGCTAATCAGTGCGGTTGGACCAGTTAGTGCCTCAAGCCGGGATCGAAACGCAACCGTCGTGCTGATATTTATATATATATATATATATATATATATATATATATATATATATATATATATATATATATATATATATATATATATATAAGGCTTTTTTTTTCGCTTCGAATTGTCGCAACGCGGAACAGTCTACCAGAAGCCATGGTCAGTTTGCAGGTGACGAAAAAGTTCAAGACAGCGGTGATAGATTGATTGATGCATTATGACCGCTGGTCTTTGGATAATTACTTTTCACTTGAACAGCGGAGGATGCGCATGCACGTGACTCTGGCGTAAAACATCATCAACTAAAATTGAGATATGTTTTATCCCAGCGCACAGTCATGGTGTCCACTTGACCCAGCAAAAGTTTTACCATAGTCGCTTTCGTCTCATTATGAGAAAAGCAGCATTCTTTGTCCGTGACTCTGCTCCGTGGAACAGCTTATCAGAGGCAGTGATGATACATCAATCATATCCAGGTTTATCGTATTGGACAAACGTTTAGACGCTATATATATATATATATATATATATATATATATATATATATATATATATATATATATATATGATTATTTTTATTTACACAGACATGTACATGTGTAAATAAAAATAAAAACTAATCATATATAAAGCTCTATTTGATATTGAGCACTTTTTATAAACCCGGTTGAAATTCTTTGGATTACTACCCTGTGGATGTTTTACCTGGATTATTATCATTATATAAAGATCCCAAACTATAAGTAATTTCGCTTCGAATAGTCGTAAGTTGTTGCATAATCGGGCTATGGATGATGGTAGCTTCTTGAATCTACGATTGACGCTCGGCTACGTATATTTTTCTTCCGGCCAATATCCTGAACGATAACATTCATAAACATGGAAGACGAAGAAAATCATTTTAACTTAAACATTCTGTATTTATTTAATTGGATCCATTTCCCTAACTAAGAAAGGCTTATATATATATATATATATATATATATATATATATATATATATATATATATATATATAATATAATTATATATATAATATATATATAATTATATATATATATAATTATATATATATAATTATATATATATATTATATATAATTACATATATATATAACTGTATATATATATTATATAAATATATATATATTATATATATATATATATATATATATATATATATATATATATATATATATATATATATATATATACAGGTTGTCCATAAAGTCTGGACACATATGGATACTTTTAATTCAATAAAATAAAATACAAAATGCAATATTTTTAACTGTTTTTTTTGTCTCCAGACAAAATGACATAACGTTCTTTTCTATTCGTCGTTTGTACCATATATGGCATTGCTTTTGGTTTAAATCTAATTTTATGAATCAGAGAAATTGAAACTTATTTCTAAAACTGTTGCCTGTCAATAAATCAATCGATCAACAACATTCAAACATTTATTTATAATTTTAAGCATAATTCCATTATTTTTATTTTTGTGTTATGTTTTTTCAAAAAATCCTACTAAAAAAATTATTTCAAACAAAATAAATAAAACTATTCGAGTACTTTGCATGATAGGATATTTCGAACGAGAATATTTGTATGAAAATAAGTTTTTGTTTTTATTAACAAAAATGTAGCATATATATATATATATATATATATATATATATATATATATATATATATATATATATATATATATATATATATACGGTGTGCGTAAAATATCAAAGGAAATGGAAAACGATCACGTGTTGAAAATCATAGATATTCTGTCTATCACACCTTTTCATAATGTTGTACAAAATTGATACGACATTTCTTAAGACAGAGAATGAGGTAAATAAACCATTTCCAAAATCTATGTTTTAATCTGGGAATTAATTTATTTTCGAGCTGTCCACAGACTTTTCATTATCATTTTCTGGGTGTATAGAGAAAACATATTAACACAGTACGATCAAATGCATAAAGCAAAAATAAATATTGAAAAATCACAGTTAATGGAGGAGATTTAGTTATGTGATTCATTGCTAATTACAGAAATAATACCCGTGTTTATAATAAACATTTAAAGACGCGAACAGCTTGGTTATCACACATTTTTAAAGCAATGTTGTTTTTATTAGATGCAGGTTTATTCCAAAGTATTTCTTCTTTTGAGACGTGCAGATTTGCTTACACTTTTAGTATGTTTATCAGAATATGTATGACCTTGTGCTCATAGCACTTTACTCTGATAGACGACATGTACATCTACTAGTAGTTGTAGTACAGCAAGCATCCAAATTAATAAATGCGAAATCGGTTTCCATTCATCCTGACTATATTTAGATTAACACATCTCAGGCTTATTTAATTCAATCATACAACAAAGTATTTGGAACTATTCTACATATAATGATCGGAAAATTCCCAAACATTGTTACGCCTATACTTCGTTTGCATACTGATTTCATAAAATGTTTCTATAGTAATATCATTTGTATTGTTTTCCCCATATTTTCTTATATATAGCCAATAGTTTCATTGATATTAACATTATTATTAGTAGTACCAATAGTAATTAAAACGATTTAATGAAAAAAAGGAGAACACTAAATATAAAAATGAAATAACACGACATCACATAATCACCTGTGCAATAATTTATTTGAACCCTGTGCTCTCGTCAAGCATCCGAGCGAGATAATTACATTTTTGAAAATGAAAAAAGAGAAATTCAAACTCACCATTTCAAGACACATATAGAGAGAGCGACAACATATTTAATTCATGTCTTGAGAGAGAGGGAACTGAACTATTTAATACGTAAATCGAGGTGGAGGAGAGTGACAACATATTTAATATATATATATATATATATATATATATATATATATATATATATATATATATATATCTATATATATATATATAGAGAGAGAGAGAGAGAGAGAGCGAGAGAGAGCGGGAGATTGCACGATCTATAACGGAAGTCAATACAGTGAGTGGGAAAGAGAGCAATATATATATATATATATATATATATATATATATATATATATACATATATATATATACGTATATATATACGTATATACATATATTGCGTGTGTATTTAAGCAACGATTCACATTTTAATGAATTGTTTAAGTTGACGTTCTAAACTCATCTATGCGATTTCGGAAACAGAAACAACTGTCCCCTGAGAAATTAATGCCTCACACGCAATATAGTATAAAAATCCTCAACGAAGACACATATAAAACCCACAAGTTGGTAGCATGGTAGCTAGTTGGTAGCATAAACATGGGGAATTGTAAATTGTGTCTAGGTAAAAATATCAGAGTATAAGCTTTAAAAAAGGAATAAAAGAACATGTATTTATTGCAAAATGCAGACATTCCCACAAACGTCCGTCTAAGTAAATTTCGCGTACAACAAAATCGTAAGATAAATTTCAGAGGAAACATTTTTTTAATCAATGAAATGGGCGGCGAAAAAAGAAAATTGCTAAAATTTTCTTTAAGGCCTTATCGTCTGACCCTTATCGTCTGAAGAAACGTCAGAATGATAAATTAAAAACTTTCAGGCACAGGAATCAGCCATCAGTAATCACCTCGTTAGTACAAATAGTTGTTCTGATAACTATTCCGATGGGTGGTTTTCTGTTTTATACAGTGCCAGGTCGAACTACCATCTCAATATTATTGAGGCGTTAGTTATTAACAATTATCGACCTAGCCTGTGTAGACAAAAGATTTAGAAGCATCAGTTGGAGATCTTTAAAGATTCAAAGCCACCATAAATGTGAGAGATTTACTTTTTTTTTTCTCTCTATCGTTTTCTCCAACTGAAACAATTTTTGCCCCTCATATCTCATTCGATTTTCTTAGTTTTTAATTTATCATTCTGACGTTTCCTCTTAGAGGGTCAGACGATGAAGCCTTAAGGACAATTTTAGCAATTTTTTTTTCTACCCGCCTGTTTCATTGATTAGAAAATGTTTCGAGTAGAAATATATATATATATATATATATATATATATATATATATATATGTGTGTGTATGTGTGTATATATAAACTGGCGACCAAATATTCATGTATATATATATATATATATATATATATATATATATATATATATATATATATATATACTGGCGGACAAATATTTTAGACATTAATTCGTTTTAATATTCAAAGAAAAATCAGCATTTTGTTTGGCAAACGGTAAAATTAATTTCATTTTTCCATGTAATTACATGTACGTGCCCAAAACCCTTCAACTATTTACTTAAAATTGAAAGTAATTAAAAAAATTGTAGTGTTAATAACCAATAAAAAATATTGACAAAAGATTTTCACTCGATTAAACTTTTCGTTTTCTTTCCCCTCCGCTCCTTATTCCTTATAGACAAAACTAGTTAAGATTAAGTAATTGTTGTAGATCCGTGCTAGGGGTCACAAAGATAACAACCACAAATTGTGACAGGTTAAAATATACAATGTATTTATTCATAGCAATACAGTAACGCCACTAAATGTGGTAGGAGATGACCGGATTCCTACCATGCGGTAAAACATGAATAGGAATGTCCTCTGTTTGAGTCTTTGCAACCATGGTATTTATTATAGATGGTTGCTTCCATTAGTTCTTAATAACAGTAATTAATCTACTTTTTGCAGCAGTTACAATCTAAGCCTACTTTAACTAACGTACAGTTTTATAATCTGATGTTAACTATCTTTCCATGTTATGGTGTTTACATCTTTAATTTTTTAATTTCATTTTTATTTAAAAAAAAACTTCTCGTTAAATAAAATTGACATAATTGAATGTTATCTAAAAGTTTTGCCAATCCTCCTTCTTGAAAATACAATAAACATTTTCCTTGAATCTAACCACAGCGAAATGTCAGCCATAACTGCAAAAAGTTTCAATGTATAGAAAACGACAAACAAAAATAAATGAGTTTTAATAGTTATATTATATTGCTATTGCTTCTTTAATTGTAATTCTTGATTTCATCTTCGCTTCTTCCCATCGTTCTTTATTGTGGCCATCTTTTTTGTCTAGCATGGGTACCTGGCGTTGCCTGGGACTCTTCCCTCCGTAGGCTAAAATGTAATTATCTCTCTCTTCCCCGGGCAAAAGCTGTGTCTGCCTCGGTCACCATGTCCGACGGTCGCCTCCTCACTTCTGCAGGCAAAAGTTTGTCTTTACCGGTTGCTCCCTCTCCCTTCACTCCATACCTCTCTCCATTGCCCGGGTTAGAAGTAAGTACTTACTCTGTCTTCCCCTTCGATGTATATTAAGGCCACAGTTAAACAAAATATATAAGCATTCGGGGAGTCGGTGGGGCTCAAAACATCAACCACGACATGGCGGGCCTTTGTCGTTATCCATCGGTTCAAATAATAGGTCAGTTAAACGGTTTTAAATCGGGGTTCAACGCGCATGCGTACAATATAAATAGGTGAGGGAAAACGATGAAAAACAAATATTATTTCAAACCCCGATTGGAAAAATAATTAGGCTTTATTTACTTTTTTCTAACAAATCATAGCGCACAAAGTTTATGAAATAACAGTGAAATATTTAATAATTAAAGTAATTCACGTGCATTATATCTCCGGGGAAAACGATTACCCAAAATTCATTAACATGGTAAGAATAATACCCGAAACGACACACAAAAAATACCTGAAATATAGGTTTTAAAAATAATTTGGTGCAAACCCTTTTTTATAGAATCCAAACAAAACAAAAAACATGGATTTGCGCATAAGTTATTTCCAAATCAAATTACAAAAATGTAACTTTAAATAGTGTGTGATAATTTTTCGGAAGTTTCTGTTTCGCCACGAATATGCTTATTAACTATTAGTATTTATATTTGAAAGACTAACTTTTGTTATGATGTTTTTCTTATCATTCATTTATTCGCAAGTCGGCAGTGATTCATATTAAGTAATCGAACGCACGTTGTAATAATAAAATAGTTCTAAATAGATTTATTTTATATTTCCGTGTAATTGGTTGCAGAATATGACTTTGTACTATGAGAGGGTTTGTTCCCCCGGTTATCCCTATGATATTAGTAATCAAGATAAAAACAGTTGATCTTATTGATTATAACAATCTAAGAAATCAATCGAAATTTACATTTTGTTTCTAAAAACACGGGCCAATATGTGCCTATCCGACTAACAAAACATTTTCATGAACCCCTTTTAAAGAAAATTATCAAGCAACAATGAGAAAAACGACTTTACTTTATATATAACTAGCGGAAACCGTCGCCCGGCGTTGCACGGGACAAATCTGCATGACGTCGAATAAAAAAAGCCAACGGCCTATTGTTTTTCTCCCCGCCCCCGTCTACCGTGTTGGCGAATTTTTTATATTTAAAAAAAAAATGAAAAAAGTGGAAGAGTAGAAAGGGATCGAACGCTAAAACTGGCGATCATGAAACTTTCCTTCTTAACGACTGCGCCACGGGTTCGGGTTAAAAATACACGTGAAAATAGGCCAATTAACTGAAGCTTGATTGTTGGCATGAGTGTTATGTTAACATTTAGCTTCTGCCGACCAAATATTAAGTTCAACACTGACACGGTTTGGTCATGGGAAAGTTTTCTATAATAAGCGTGTTAAAGGTGTATGATTTTGAAAATGTAAATGTATCGGGGTCTACCAGTATCTTGGCGCTTATTGAATTAAATAGGATGTCGATTCGATCAAGAAATTGTAGCCGCCATGTTGAATGAATAAATGTTGCAGGAACTGTGTTCGTTAATTTCATTCGCTTAATTCCGGAATGAATATAAGTGTAGAAGTCATAGGTAGAATTAGAAATAAGGTAATCTGATATTCGCGGAAAATAATCGGAGTGAACGGGAGCGGTCATTAAGTCTGTGCGTATTGCTTTATATTATGTAGTAAATTAATACCAGGCAAATAATAAATAAGAACCGGTGTTTTGTGAAAATTAAACTGTGTGTATTAGTTCCCGGTGTCGATGAGTAGAGTGACAGTACAGAATTGTTAGGGAGAAAAGTTTTTGCTACCACCTATATGGAGTTGGTTTTTCAGAGAGACGTTGATGGTGGGCCAAATGTAATATTTAGTGTTAGGTAGACAAAAATAATAACACATTTACTAAAACACGCTCGAGCGAATAAGTGTAGTATAGTGGTGAGTTTAGTAGCCTGTGATGCATGTGGTTATTTTCCTATACTCCGAGAAGGTACAGGGGAAAATCGTCTCTACTTTATATATTAGATATATATATATTCTGAAAGTTACAACGATTTTGTCAAACAGAGGACATGGGCGAGTGTGTATCGGTGTCAATGTATATATGTGTATATGTTCACATTATGCAAATGCTCCATTTTTCTCGGGGGCAGAATCCTCGCCTCAGTTTACAGCATCGATTTGATTACGGTAACAAAAGCCGGATTTCAAAATTCAAATTTCTATGGCATTTTTCATTTTCTCGAAAACACTTGAAATGAAATGAAATAGAAACAAACAAGAAACAACAAATAAAACAAAGGCAAATCTGAATGGTGCTCTCACAGAGCGCAAACCTCCGCCAGGTCTATCAACAATTAAAGTATTAAATGATGATTTATAAAGTAAGAATGAAATATAAAATTATTAATAATGATTAAATTTAAACAACATGAAGTAAAACCTATATTTATTGATTCGGGTATTCTTTTTTATGACATATTAACCATTTTTGGTTATTTATTGGCGTTCTCAGTCCGTTCGGGAAAAAAACTTGTTATGCTTCAAGTATACAATACAGTCACAATATCGTTAGGCTTTAAATTATATTTGATTTCTCCTTATTAATATTGCTTTTATTAGACACATTTGAGTGAACGACTCTGTTAAAGTTATTCAGTTCGTATGAGCTTCCATAATTGTAAGTCTTGTTACGAGACTGCTGTCAAAATATTTTTAAATAAAAATAATTGATTAAGAATGAAGATGCACTAAATATTTCACACACACACACACACACATACATATATATATATATATATATATATATATATATATATATATATATATATATTATACATTGTTTATATTTTTCAAGGCTTATTAACTCTTTCCGGTCATTTAATACCGAATCACGTTATTTTCGTAAACAATTTTATCATTTACCTTTAAATATTTATTCATGCTCTTAATTCATTTTTTCTATACTATCTTGTGGATTCATTTTTTGTAGATGTTATTTTATAAATGAATAATACATAGTTTGTAATTAATAAATTGTCTTCAAACCAGTGATTGGAACCGTCACAGACACGACTGCTGGTCAGAATGGACCTGCAAGTAATGTCAAATAAGGATTGATTACATATTAAATAACTCTTCCAGAATAGGAGTGTTTCACGAAAGTTGCACTTTTTTTTTATCATACTTGGGACAGCATTATGTAACTGTTTTACGGCATATCACCCACTTGGCTTACTGAAAATAAGTTTTGCAGCTTTAGTTCTGTTTTGATTAAAGTAGTTCAGTTTACTGTCCATAAGTTTTTATATATAAAAAAATCCATTATTTATCTGGAATAGAGGAACCTGACATTTTAAACCTCAAATTAAGAAAGTTTAACTTTAAATGAAAAAATGTTCAAATTGTAATTAAAAATAAATAAACTTAATTAAAAGCTGAATTAAAAGTTGACAGAAACTTAAATTCAAATAAAAATCTCATCGCTTCATTTCAACCTTAAGTTGAAAAAAATACGCATGAAAAATTCTAAACTAATTTGAAATATCAGCTTATATTCATTTCTCCTTCAACGTTTGTTAAAAAAGTGTTTTTTTATTTCAGGAGATTCTGGTTGTCTTTTTCTTTATGTAGGTACATGTTTCAGCTAAAGAATCAGCAGACAGCAACGTCCATCACGAGAGGTAGAAGCATGCACAGCTCGAAATGTAGTGTTGATAAGAAACTGCACACTGACCCACATGTGTGTGAAATAAAAAAAAATATCAAAGTCGTTAGACGAAAATACACACACACCAAAATAAAATACTTCCTTTGCCTGCGCCGATATAGGCCGATATCTGTATTATCAAATATATTTGTGAGTGTATAAAAATAAATAGCCTCACAAGATCTGATGCCTCGGCAGAGTCTAAGGCACCCATGGTCAAATCAAAGGAGATTGTCATTTTTGTTTTAATCCATTGGTCAGTATTATTGATTAAAACTGATCACTACATTTTTTAATGATGTTAATTACATCCTTTGATATATCAGTATAGATCTCGGCAAACACTAGGGCGATGTTGAATAGTTCTTCGGATATGGATGGATATAAATCCACTATGTCAAATTGTAGGAAGGTACATTTACTTTTATTTGCGATATTCTTAAAGCAAGTGATTGCTTCGACAGTATTAAATCACTGGTTTAATTCTAGGTCTTTTTTATTTGCTTGTTAATTCTAGATAGAGTGGTTTTACCAATTCTTCCTATTTCTGATTTGGTCGGATCAATTAACGAGTGGTAGAGTTATTGTTAACATTACTTTTGTGTTCTATGAATTATATTCAAAGACGTATTATATACAAGCTTATTATTCACATTTTTCTGATTATTCTCTGCTATGTAAAATCGTAGACACATGATACACTGTATGATTTAAATTAACTTAAAAGAATACATAGTTTTATTATCATACTGTAGACAGTTCTTCAGTTCTCCATTCAATATATTTTCATTAAATATATTTGAACTTTAATATCACATTGAATAACACACACATTTATCAGAAAGTAGTAAATAAAGACCAAGGCAGGATCATGTCATAATGATGATGATGATGATGATGATGATGATGATGATGATGATAATAATCATCTTCATGATTATGATGATGATGATGATGATGATGATAATCATAAATGAAGCAATGAAATGACAAAAACGTGTCGGCAGAGAAAGGGGGAATACTGAATGTTAAGTGAAATGAAGTAGAATAATCTAATTCGCATTTTTTTTATATATTCATTCACAATTAAAAGTAAACTATCAAATGGCGATGTCATCATCATCATCATCATCATCATCATCATCATAAATATTACTGAAGCGCTGAAAATACAAAAGATAGAAGATATTTGAACTTCGAATAATCTACTCGAATTCTCTCCTCCATTTTTACGATTAAAAAAAGCCATGATTCAATTAATAATAATATAATTCCCGCCCAAACTATCTATTAATATTAACATTAAAACAATGGTATTTACCCGATTCTCCTGCAGATGGACCCGGATTTGCCTGAAAGTTTTTAATACACCTACACTTATGACAGATTAATCGGCGAATTCCCCACCGAAACAAAGACTGATTCGGCTAATAGAAATGATTCACGTAAGGATTTGTATTACAGAAAAATGCTGCATAAATACACACATACACACACACAGACACACCACAGACACACATAGACACAGACACACAAATACACACACATATATATATATATACTATATATATATATATATATATATATATATATATATATATATATATATATTCTTAGTGGTACAAAACTTAATTATTGCTATATACAGACTATATTTATTTATTAACAATTAAATTACAAGATAGAAGAATGAAAGGACAAGCTGTCCGGTTTTGAACCTCGCTCAAAAGATTTAGGTTAAGATTAAGAAAAAAAATGCTATGAGTATTATAGCGAGGGAAGGGGTGAAAAAATTGAATCAAATAGAAACAACATTAAGTCCGAGAAGATTTTCTTTTTGTTTACAAAGAAAAGGTCTCAAAGACTTAATGTAAATAGTTTCTAGAATCTTCAGATGAAAGGGAGAATGTGACTTACTGAGAATGGAGAATAAGTCAACACTGAATTTTGAAGCACAGGAACGGTTATTAATGAGATGTTCAGCGATGGAAGTACCTCACGTATTATGCAAAACATTCGTTAGAAAGAAATTTGCCTGACGACTATTTGTGGGCACGTGTTGTTTGAACCGGATGTTCAATCTTTGCGATGCTCACCCAACGTAATGCAAACAGCAACTACATGTAAATAAATAAATAATAGAATTATTATGGTGTGTGTGTGGGGGAGGGCGAAGAACATCTTTTCGAATCGACGACAAAATGGGTCTGGTGGAAAAAACAACACGTGTATTTGCGGCAAAATAACATTTTTGTACAGACAGAAAAATTTGTTTGGCGAATCCATCACTTATATAGGTTGGCAATGGTAACGATAGCATCTATCAACAGAATCTTTTTTATCTTTATAAAGTTGATAGTGGATTCAACAATGTTACAGAGGGTCTTAGTAATAAATTTGATTTCATCATCCAGGTTGGTCTTAGAACAAATCATAAAGGCCTTATGAGTAAGGTGTTTATTAAATTAAACTTTTGTTTTGTGGGACAATAGTTTTCATTTTTGTCCCAAGTATTTAACAATACTTGCCTCCAAGCAAAAATGCTGCCTATATATATATATATATATATATATATATATATATATATATATATATATATATAGGAAATGAAAAAGAAAAAACCAAGATATATTTTTTATATATTCATCAACGTTTAGTCTTTATTGTAAGACTTCCTCAGGATGATAATTTTAAGAAGAATTTCATGCAAGTAAATTGAAATATTGGGTTGACATGATGGGTTGATAAGGAAAAGTAGTACTAAGAGCGCTGGACAAGGGTCCGGACTGCGAGAAGTCAGTAGTGGCAAACAGTGAAATGAATATGGAAATCTTTGAGTGGGTACGATTAAGGTAGCGGTGAAAAAGGGGAGGGTGAGAATGTTAGTGAATTTGCCTTAGGGTGGGAGATAGGAAAGAGGCTGAGGTTTTTGTTGTGGTGAGGTGTGGCATGGATTTTGAGGGGCTGGGGAAAGAGGAGGGAAGGAGGGAACTCAGTGCGTTTGGTACGTAAGTGGTATCATAGTTTTAGAAAAAGATTTGAAGAAATGAAGATAACTTGAGAAAGAGCGGGAGGTGGGTAAGAGTATGAAAGAAGTAGCCTTTTTTCAGTTTTTCTAATAGTTCTTTGTTCTCCTACGATTATTGGTATCATATTGACTTTCTTCACGCTCCATATGCCTTTCATTTATCTGTCTGTCAAGTTCCGTGTATTTGCTTCGTTTTATCGTTTCCTTGATCTTCACTCTGTGGTTTGCTGTAACGGCAAAATCTACGATTTTACAGGATTTTTCTTTCTTGTCGATTATTATGATATCCGGTCACCTTGCTTGCATGATTTTATCTGTTTACACTTCCATGTTCCAGAGGATTTTGTGATTTTCAATTTTCCAGTACTGTCTCTGGTTTATGTTTGTACCATTTGTCTGCGTGTTTGATTTTTATTATTATTATTATTAGTAGTAGTAGTAGTAGTAGTAATATACTAGTAGTATTACAGTTATTTCTTACTCACCTTTTTCACACCAGCTTTTTTTGCTGGTTAAAAGTATATCTTTTTCTCTGAAGTGAATGTGCAGATGTCTCCCTAGAAGTTTATTCACAAAGTTCCTACTGTATAGTTCTGTTTTTCTTCACGAAAATTTTCTGTGACCGGTAAGCGTTCGTTCGTTATGTTAGTTGTTTTCTACATTCAAGTATTTCCATTAAGATTTATGCTATTGTATGATCTTAATGTTTCCTTTTATTTCAATTTCTCCTAGTTTTGTTAAATATCCAGGCTGAGTGTACGGAAAGGTAATCTGGTATGAATAAATATACTTGACACAGCAATATTTAAATAAAGTGAAGATTATGAAATAAGTTTTGACTCCAACCATCATGAGGAATGACCTCGTTATTGTGGAACCACTAATAAAGCTTGCGGAGTTGTGAATTATAGCTTATCCCGATCTAAATAAAGACTATAGATTATATACAGACGCCGCTGATACTGATCAGAGGGAAGGTAAAGAGGTACAGAAAAACAATTTATTCTTCATCCTATAAGTTAAATGACACCGATAAGTTGGTTAACTAGAGACAAGGAGGTGTATGCAAAAGTGTATGCAATACACTATGCCCTTTACAAACTAAACCACTACTTGTATAGTGCAACATCTACTATCTACACAGATCATAGTGTGAAAATATAGCTTGCTGGGGGAGTATAGCGTGGTGGTCCGCGCCGTGCGGGACATCTTTGGAAGGGCTGTTAACGTCCTGGAATGGTACACTAGCTTCCTGAGAAACGATAAGTAGATCATCTTCAATGAAAGCGTGAATCCCATCAGTAGACTTGACGGGTCTTTGGTAGCGTTTTATTAGGCACCATTAATTCTCTCCTAAGAATTAATTATCTAGAACTATCAGCTACTGAAATCGAACGCTGTATGACGGGAGCGAACAATACACTTCTATAATAACAAACATACTTTTTATATTCATTTCAGCTTCCGAAAAGATCAAACACTCGAAGTTAGTTGCGTATGACCGACTCGCACGAAATCAAAAATCAAAACTATTAAAATCTCCCTCGCTGTGACAAAAACGAGAGCGAGAGAGAGAGAGAGAGAGAGAGAGAGAGAGAGAGAGAGAGAGAAAGACAGTAAGAGACAGAGACATAAGGAGAGAAAACAAGTATACACATAACAAAGAAAGACAGAGAGAACGACTGTAGTGACTGTTATTCTCAATTCACACATCCTGGCGATACGTAGTGAGTTTATTGGATTCAGTCTTCCTGATTTTCGGTTAACTTCGACCCCGCGATTAAATAATCATCTGTCAAATTAAGCCGGAACAAAATCTGATTGAAGACCACTCTCCCTCACACTGACTGTTGTACTGACATTTTATTTAATCAACTTATTGTCGATTTTACTTGTCTCCTCACGAGGACAGGGGAAATATGGCATAAGGCTTTTAAATGTGTGGAACTCTAGCACTCCTAAAACAGCGCTTTATCGTTGTGACACAATAGAACCGTAGACTATGTACTAGATTCGCCCATAAAAAGAAGATCATACAAACACGGACTTTGAGTATGGCTGGTTGCAATGACAGCATACAATAACTTGGAGGTAAATGTAATGTTTGCGCAGATCTCTTGTCATGTGCTGTTGATGCAAGTCGGGACAGTGATGAAACATCAGAAAATATAAACGATAGCAATTACGTGCAATAAATTTGAATCTGTTTGAGTCGAAAGAGTTCGCATCATACAAAAATGCTAATAACTAAATTGTAAACCATAAGGTTAGAAGAGAAAATGGAAGGGCGACTAAAACAGAACAAAATAAATATATAGAAATAGACAAAATAGTGTTTTTTTTGTCTCAGTTCGACGACACACCTTTGGTCAGGCTATATGTGCCGTCTCAATTGAGAAATAGTGTACTTGTGCAATACTACAATAACAATTGTCATGAAGAAAACGTTTCAGTCAATCAAACAGAAATATTTCTTGCCTTGTTTACTTAAAGAGATAAATGAGTTAGTAAGTAACCCTAACCTTAACCCTAACCTGGTCAGGCTACATGTTCCATCTCACTTGAGAAATAGTGTACTAGCTTACAGGTTCACAGAACTGAAGGCAACAGGAATGGATGTTTACATAACATGCGATTTTATCACTTCCACTATTTCCGCTGGAAGAGACAATCCACCAAGATCTGACAAGCTTTCAGCAAATACCAAACTACTAAGAGAGAAAAAGAAACAGATGAAAAAGGGAAGAGGTACGGATATTCAAAACATTGAATATTCTGAAATATCCAAGACCATACGTCGCCGAATGAATGAAGAAATAAGGGCTTACAATGATGAGGAACGGATAAAAGCTTTGAGAGAGAACAAAGGCCTAAAAGCTACTAAGAAGAAACAATTATCTCGGGAAAAACAGCATCATCACAAGAAGGAAGACGATGCCACCTTCACAACTGACTGAAACCGGTTAATCATAATATGGGAATAGTTCTACACCGAGCTCTACAAAACTAGGAGACCCAAGATCAACCCTTTACAGACAGAGAGAGGGCTGTTTCTCTACCCCTTCCAATGCTAAAATCCGAAGTACAGTCTGCAATCAAACGACTAAAGGGAGATACATCTCCAGATGAATATGGAATTACGGTAGGAATTCCCAAAGATGGGGCGAACCAATCGCAGAGATTCTCACTAGCCTATACAACAAATGCTTTCATAAAGGCAAAATGCTTAGCAACTGGTAGAATGCGTCAGTTATCATACTCTATAAGAATGGAAACTAGGAAGATATTAAAAACTACAAACCAATAAGCCTACGTTTTTTTGTTTACAAGGTATTTTCCTAAATTCTCCTCAAAATGATGCAAAATACACTTGACAGAAACCTACCAAGCTGGTTTCCGATCAGGATCTTCCACCATCGCCCACGTTCACGTTGTAAGCCAAGAGAAAACTAACGAGCACGTTACACCACTTTGTTTCGCCTTTGTCGATTATGAAACAGCATTTTCCTCTATCGAATTCACCCCTATGTTCACAGCTTAGCATAGTCAACGAATTGACAGTGCTTACATCAACATGTATCAGGAACTTTACGACGGAGCGACAGCAACTTTAAAACTGTAACAGGATAGTCAAAAGATCAATATAGAAAGTTGTGCCAGACAACAGATCACCAAACCTCTTTACATCCTGCCTGCAAGATTCGGTGATCAATAAAATTGACTGGGAAGGCAGAGGTATCAATATAAACAGAGCATACCTAGAATTTGTCGACGATATCATTGTCACAAGCCACACATCTCAGGAATTAGAAAGGATTCTTAACGAGATTCACTATGCTAGCCGTATAGTTGGTCTTAAAATGCACACTGGAAAAACCAAGGTAATGTTTAACAAATATGCCACAAAAGCCCCAGTCATAGTGAAAGGTGAAAATGTCGAGAAAGTTGACAACTACACCTACCTAGGGATGGATGATGGTGAGAAGTGACCATGCCTGAAATCAAACGGCGAATTGCGCTTAGATGGACAGCCTTTTCCAAAGTAGACAACATCATGAAGAGTAGAAAGTCCACGATGAACATTAAGCAGAAAGTGTTCAATGAATACATCATACCTGTTATGACATATAGTAGTGAAACATTGGAACTTAATAATGCAGCAGCGGAAAAGCTAAAAGTAGCACAGTACAAAATGGAACGAATTATGTTCGGCATCAGTTTACATGCTAGAAAAAGATCAGACAGCAAACTGGAGTAAACGACATCATCACTGCCATACGAATGGCAAAATATAATTGGGCAGGTCACCTTTCGAGATTTACAGCAACAGGTGGACATATGGAGTGACAGATTTGATCCCGAGGCAATGGAACATACCTAGAGGAAGGCCAAAACCAGGTGGAGAGACGACCTCGATAGTCAACTAGGTCCTACGCCAATCCAGGGATAAAAATCAGGAAGAGGTTTCTTCCACCAGGAGTGAAATAAAAATAAAAAACCCTGATGATGATGATGATGATGATGATGATGATGATGATGATGATGATGATGATGATGATGATGATGATGACACTGAGGAAATATTCCTGGACGTCCACATGACGTTCACTTACTTGGAACTAGAGCTCAATTGATTGTGAGAAGGTCATTTTTCACTTCGAATAATCGCTTCCAGATAACTACAATCTGGCGAGTTACCCAGACACTGAATATGACCTTACTATAGAATCTACGGTTGTATAACACTTTTTGACTCATGGTCTATTGTAGTTGTGCTAACTAACTGTCACAGAAAAAATAAAAGTATAAAAAAAAGTGTTGCCTGTAATTCAATTTCTAAGCGAATTTCGTGCGACCCACTTTCTCCCTGCCTTTCTCTCCAAAAGTCTTGACTGTAATTCAATTTCCAACCGAATTTCGTGCCACCCACTTTGTCTCTGCCTTTTTCTCCAAAAGTCTTGACTGTAATCCAATTTCCAACCGAATTTCGTGCAACCCACTTTCTTTATGCCTTTCTCTCTCCAATCTAAATCACTTCTCCCTTCCTTCCCAGCTGTCCTCTTCATGTATATCACCACATATGCAAATCAGAGACCAACATAAACACCTGCACCTATGAAGAGAAGCCCTTTTAAAATCTACATACACGACATGCGAAGCACCTTATTCTTTTTCCTGATGGTGAGTGTTCCTCTTTATTGTCACAAGTTGTTGTAAAAGTCTCGTTTTTGGATAGGGAACACTCCTACGTGATTTATAGACTTCCCCATATTTATTGTCTGGCTCAACGGATAGTACCAAATTGTCAGCCAAGTTCCAACTCGTAAATAAAGCTGGAACGAAATACATGCTGAGGCGGTTCTGTGCCCGGAAAATATCAGTAAACTATGCAAATTCCTTGGTCTTATTTACTTTACCAATTCAAGAGATTCTCTTGAGATGTCGCTTTTTCAAAATACCACTGCAGAGGTCGAAAAGAACGGTCAGGCCACGATGCAGACGAAAACTCGACTCCCAATCAGATTAAGAATAAGTAAAGTATCATGGATAGTAACGACAACTATCATGGTACTCTATGGCAAAAAAAAATTAGTGTAAGCTTCTTCTATAAACTCCGCTATACAGATAAACAAGAGATGCATAGTTCATAGTGATTATACAGTGGTGTCTGCGTAGGTTAACGGTAACCCAATATTGAAAGTAGTCAAGCAACTGCCCCTCAAGCCCGTAAATGTTTTCAGCCCGATAGTGTGATCCCCAATTACGAGTAAATTCCCTAATATTTTTGTGGACACTATTCTGGTTGAGTTAAGCGACGTGGAAGAGCTTCCTATCCGTAAATTGCTATATACTCTAGAATAAATAAATATTGATAGCTGTAGGGAGAGGTATGAGGGAGTCGTAGTTACATTTATTATAGGGATTAGACAAGACGCGTAATTGTTGGATGAGGAAGAATTAGACCTCGTTTGACAGAATCAAGGTTTTAAAAAGTATTTTCCTTCTTGCGAACTATTATCACGTCCGGTCTTCTTGCTTGGACAAGTATGTCCATGTCCGGTGATTTTCAATTTTCAATACTTTCTCTGGTGTGTTTTTATTCCATTTCAAATTGTTCAAATTGCATAAGTTTGTATAGTTTCCACTGGATTGACTTCCCCATGCAGGCTATTTTGCTGCATTGAATTATTATTATTATTATTATTATTATTATTATTATTATTATTATTATTATTATTATTATAATTATTATTATTATTATTATTATTATTATTATTATTATTATTATTATTATTATTATTATTATTATTATTATTATTATTATTATTATTATTATTATTATTATTATTATTATTATTTTCTTCTTCTTCTTCTTCTTCTTCTAATTATTATTATTATTATTATTATTATTATTATTATTATTATTATTTAATATTTATTATTATTATTAAATACAAACCTTTCTGGAACTTTCTCATTTTCTCAAACTTATGCGTCGTCTGCTGCAGCTGCACAGCCAAAAAGTAATCGCTAAAACCGTTGCACTCTAACAGACATTTCATTAATTCACCGACCAGCGGGAACCGAATTCCCGCTAAATTGTAAACAGACGATCGTTTTTGGTAACCGTGTTCTTTGAATTAGATTCAATTCATTCGCTTTGATCTCTTTTACATCTGATATCTTTCCCTCACTAACAATGCAACAAGTCCAGATCACATTATGCATTGCCGTGAAATAGAAACTAGCCGCATTGTCATTTGTATCATTTGTTTATCGATGGAAGCAGTTTTTTTTTTATCATTTCTCAAGACAAGTTTATGAGTTCAACCAGGTTTATCTTATTTACTAATTATATGAGTCGAACGAAGACACTCCTTGCAATCTCGGCCATGAAGTACTTTTTGCTAAAGGGTATATATGGAGTATTTCATCCTCTCACTGCTGTTACGCTACTTTTACCAAAATACCTACACGAATACACACGCACAAACCAAAGCATGACTATCAAAACTTGTCAGGTGTTTAAAAAGTTTTTTTAAGTGTTTGACCTTAGCGGAAGTTTCGATAAATAAATTACTTAAATCGTTATTTTATTTGGGCATTTGAACATATATACGGTATTACTATTGTTTTCAGTAAACTGTTATAAACGACGTAGTATTGTTTTAGATATTTAATAAAAAAGGCTTTCCCCTGTTGATATTGATCATACAAAATGACTGCTCAATATATATTAGTTCGATGGATTGAGTTATGTTTGTATAATTAATTGAAAAAGCCATCCATCTCATTTTGCTCTATTTCTTTCGTCACTATCACCCTATGTTAATTCTAACAACTCTCTAATATTTTTAATGCCTCTCTGAGTATTTTGAGAAAGGTGAGAACTTGGTTCTAGATGTATTAGAAGTAACCGGTCACATCTACTCCCCATTGAACTACGTTCTCCAGGTTGGAAGACAGAGAAAAAGAGAGATCTGATATATTAATGCTCTTCAAAAGGGTTCCATGGATGGTTATTTCATCTTTATACATGTCAACGAATAAAGTTAGAATATGATTGTGGAGATCATTGAAAAAGATCAGGAAGAGCGTTTACGTATATAAATTAGCTGACAAACTCTCTTTACTTCTCTATAAGAAAAATGAAGAAAAACTAACTTGACATTAACAAGGATAGACTTTTTTCTGAAAAAGGCAAAAAGGAGTATACTATTTTCATAGGTGGTAGTGATTAAGCTAAACGACATAATGAACACTAACGTCGTCTCCTAGATGTGTACAGATCAGAAATCATATTTCATGAGAAACTTGCGAAATAAGTATTTTTCCTTTTCACTTTGAACTAAATGTAGACAAATGGTCTCATTTTCCAGCGAAACAAATAAAATATAATGGTGAGCCCAGAAATGACAAAATCGGCCAGACATTCGACGATATGGACCAGCCCGACCTTTTTTATAATTATAGTAGTAGCAGTGCTATTTCATTAAGATATCTTAGCAACATTGGGACTATTTCATACACGTCACACTCATTCGTGTTTTCTCACAATACCTGGTGTTGCAGTTGTAGTTTCGTGGGTTCTACAATATATTATATCATTGAGATCAATAGAATCTGATGGCAAATTCGTAAGATAAACTTCCGTCAATTGTCCACGCTCTCGTCCTACTCGTTCACGGTAACTGAACAGTTTAATATACTATTATATATTTTTTACTATATAAGTGTCATTATTTTGAGCATATCAGTAATATACAACACACCTTTTAGCAACAGGCCTAAAATGCAACATGAAAAATGTCAGAAATAAGAATAAAAAGGTAATTCGGTGTAACGTCCTGCACATTCTTCTAAATGAGTCTTCAAGCGCAATTGAGATAAGTTATTATTGAATAAGTATCAAGAGAAATGACAGAAATTATATCCTCTCAATTTAGAATGAAATGCGTGTGTTTATGTAAAGTTCGAATTAAGCATTTGTGTAGAAAAGACAGGCAAAGTAAGTTATTCTTTGACAGATAATTGTGAAAATAACATTTTCTTATCCTATTTATTGGTTTACGGGATATTTTGATTTACCGTTTTTTCAACATTGCAACTAAAAGCCCCCAAAATAATAAACTGTATCTAATAAGCAAGTATCTGTTTTCGTTCTGTTTACAGTTATATTATAGTTGTTTCATGTACTAACGAGTCGCCGCTTATCAAGGCCGAAATGCCACTCGAGGATAAGGGTTAATGAGTTTGTCAGGTGAGCAGTGAGACAACACAATAAAAAATGGTAACGATTGTTGAAATTTGGCAGAATTAGATTATTTAATAATCTGCCTAACAAGAATTCGTAACATTGGACTTACAAACGACCATGCTATATGTTGTGCACCTAGGTAAGGCCGAATGAATGACACAGGAACACATGGTTTAAATCAACAAAGGTATATATTATATAATAGAAAGAAAGAGATACAAGGAGATGGTGCTCTCAACCGCCATTGCCGGTTTGCCTGGGAAGAAGAGAACAAGTGTCACGTGCTTCCCGTATTTATAAGGTGGACGAGTCCATTAGTTCTCCGTAGGTGGGTACGGCACCATAACACTCCCTTCCAAGCCTTACCTCCTCAGGAGTCTTAATAACGTTTCCCTTTCGGATCTATCTCTAGGTAGTCCGGAGCCATTCGTTTTCTTTTTGGTTGTCGTTTACGTGTGACTACCTGGGGTGCTGGTAAGTTGAAGGTGTCATATATCACGTCCATCACGCCTTCTCCTCGTGAGGCGCTGTCATGGTCATCGGACAGTCTTTTTCTGATCTGATTTAGATGTCTCTTATGCGAGAACCGTGGTCCTTTTATGATATAGACCATCGATCCGATCCTCTTTTCAATTGTACCGGGTTCCCAGAACGATGCATTGTTTTTGAACATCTTAAAATATACCCTATCTCCTGGGTTGTATTTTTTTCTTCGGTACCGTAGAGATTCGGTCATAATTATTATGTTTAGGTAATAATTTATCAAACACGTACTTCACATTCCGCGCAAACATCACCTCTGCGGGGGATAATGATGATGATATGTTCATGTTTTTTGTAATTCTATATACTTGTAAGAATTGTTGTAAAGCCTTCTCCTTAGGAGTATCACCGGCCTTTTTTAATGCTCTTTTTAATGTGTCTACGAAGCGTTTCGCCTGGCCGTTTGACCTAGGATGATACGGGGGCGTCGTTATATGTCTGATTTGAAACGTCGCGCAGAACTCCTCAAAATCTGATGAGGTGAACTGCGTCCCATTATCACTCACCAAACAATCCACTACCCAAAAACGGGCAAATAGTTCATGTAGGAATCTTATCGTAACCTCTGACGTGGGACTCTTGCAACGTAGTACCTCGGGCCACTTTGAAAAACTGTCGACTACGATTAAGTAGTAAAATCCTTCCAATTGTCCCGCGAAATCCACGTGAATTCTTTCCCACGGACGGTCGGTCTTGGCCATGGGCTATGCTTTATATGCGGTGCTTTTTCCGCTAAGGCACAGCCTTTACACAGCTTTACTGCTTTTTCAATGTCGTTGTCCATACCTGGCCAGTACACAAAACTCCTCATTAACCCCTTCATCCTGGTTATCCCTGGATGTCCAACATGAATATCTGTCAGAATTTGCTTTCGTAGTTTTTCTGGGATGACCACCCTTTCGTTATGCATGAGTACGTCATCACAGAGTAAGAAACTCTTTGCCGCATGTAAATCCTTATCTACCAATTTCATTTTTGTTCTGGTGATAAATTCATCCTCTTGAGCTTCTTTTTTATCTCGTATAGTGTCACCGGGAGCTCTCTCACTGCGTTGCACAACATCTCTTTAAAATCTCCTTCTGTTTGAAGAGACGCAATCACTGTGTCTTCTAGAGTCTCTCTCTGTTTTGGCACTAATCTCGACAATCCATCTGAATGATAGATTTTATTTGAATGCAAATGTTGCATTTTAAAGTTGTAGTTTAATAAGATAGTTCCCCAGCTTTGTAGTCTATTAGCTGTATATACAGGTAGGCCTTTTTTAGATCCATAAATTGTAATTAGCGGCTTATGGTCTGTCTGTAAGGTAAATTGTCTACCATGTATGTATCGGTGAAACTTTGTTACTGCAAATATTATTGCTAGGGCTTCTTTCTCGATTTGAGATTACTGTTTTTCCGCTGGGAGCAAGGTCCTTGATGCATGTGCAATGGGTTTATGGGTTCCATCAGGCATTTTGTGTAGGATACATGCTCCTAAACCATATGAACTAGCATCGCTAGCTACGATTATGTCCAATTCTGGGTTGTAATGTGTTAGAAATAACTCTGACGTAAGTCTTTCTATGATTTTATTAAATGCATCCTGACATTCAGGTGTCCATACTCAGGCTTTACTTTTTTTTAATAGCTCATTTAATGGAGCACGCAAATTATGCATTTCTGGGATAAAAGCCTGGTAGTAATTTGCTAGGCCCAGAAAACTCTGTAATGTCATGACGTTTTCTGGCGCCGGCATGGTTTTTATTGCGGTAGCCCTTTCTGGGTCTGGTCTTCTGCCGTCCTTGTCGATCACATGACCCAGATATTTTATTTCCTCCAGGAAAAAATCACATTTTTCTTCTTTTACTTTGAACCCATAATCTTGGATTCTCGCAAACACTTGATTTACATGTTTTTGGTGTTGTTCGATATCTTTGCTGTTAATCAAGATGTCATCGAGATACGCTATTGCGAAATCGAGTCCGCCCAGCATTGTGTCCATTACTTGTTGGAAAATGGCTGGCGCGACCTTAACTTCGAACGCTAATCTTTCGAATTTATATAAACCACGATGTGTGTTTATACATAACAGCTTAGAACAATCTTTATCCACCGGTATTTGTAGGTATGCCTCACTTAGGTCTATTTTTGAAAAAAATCTTCCTCCATTTAAGCTTGCAAACACTTCTTCCGGAGTATGGAGTGGGTAGTGATAGTCCGCGAGGGCAGTATTCAGTCCTGTTGAAAAATCTGCACGTACACGAATCTCATTAGATTTTTTCTTTACATAAACCGTGGGTGCTGCCCACTGGCTGTGTTGTACTTTTGATAAAATACCCATCTTTACCAGTCGGTCTAATTCAGCGTTTATTTTTTCAATCGAGGCAAAGGGTACTTTCCTTTCTTTTCTAAATACCGGCAGTACAGTTTCTTTTAGACGGAATTTTGCAGTCATTTTAGTGCAGCATCCAAGACCGCCAGAAAAAAACTCTGGAAACGATTTTTTTAATTCTCGTTGTAGTTTTTCCGATTCTGTTGCGCGACTATTTATTTTTTTACAAAATGTATTTATCGGCAACTTCCATAAATCAAATGCCTGCATAAAATCTGAACCAAAAAGATTATTCGAATCCTTCAGTACCAGTAGTTTGAGTTTTTTAGTATTTCCCATTAGGGACACATTTGTGATTAATTCTCCTTCAAATGTAATTCTTTCACCAGTAACTGTGCTTGCCAGCCTGTTTGTTCTTGATAGAGTAGGTTTATTTAATCTCCTCCATGTATGTAAATTTTAATGGAAACGTCTGAACCAGAATCCAATTGCAATTTTATATTTTTATCCAGGATTTTCACCTGTACATATTTTCTTATGTTCATGCCTTTTTCCTTCTTTGTCCCAGTGGCTTGAATCCGCATTTTATTTCCTCTGCCCGTTCTGCAGTGCGAACTTTTATGTCCAACTTTTTTGCATTTCATACAGGTTTTAAAACGGAATGGGCACTCATTGTACCAATGTGGATTACCACAGCGTGAACAAGGGCTTGGTGGCAATTTATTTATTTTTTTACTGGTTTGGTTTGTCTTTGTTACATCTAAATTATTATTTCTTATTTTTCTATAAGGTTGAGCTTTTGTTTTTTGATGTACCTTTTTTATATGCGCAATGCCGGACAATTCAATGTCTTTTGAGTCCTGTTTTACCTTTACAAATCTTTGACAGTCCTCAGCCAACTTTTGCAGCGTAAGGCTTGGTTCATTCTCTAATTTATTTAGAACTCTACGCCTTATCTCCGTGTCATTTCCTAAGATTAAACCTTGTACAAAAATTAGACACTTGAATTTATCTGCACTTAATTTAGTTAGTTTAAAATCGTCACAATGCTTGTTCACTATCGATGCAAAAGTAGCGTAGTCTTCCTTGTCTTTCTTTACCAGGTTCATGCACTTCCATCGTTTGTGGAATAGTGTAGTTCTTGGACTAAACAGTTATGTCAATAAACCAACCGCTTCTATGAAAGTTAGCTCGCTAGTTTTCCGAGGCAAAATGAAATCCACGAATTTCGTATTTTCTGTGGTATTTAGTTTTCTAAGAAGGAGGCGTAGCTTCTTCGCATCACTCCAACTACCGCAGTCAATTTTATATAGGTCTTCATATCTTCGGAAATATTCTTCAAATGTATTATTTTCCGTGTATGAGTAATTATTAATACTGTTCCAAATTGTGTTCTGCGAAAACGTGTCGTCTTTTTCATTTTTTTGGTCACTGCGCGATATTGTTTGTATCAGACATTCCAACTTTTCATCACACTCCTTTTTGTGTAATAAAAGATTTTGGTACTGTTCTAATAAAAGCTTTTGAAATCTTTCCTCAGTTTGTTGTTGCTGGGAGATTTGGAATTTCGCTAGTTCGGCGATTATAGACTTAATATCTTCCATATTCAACCATTTAGTTTCTGATTTTATTCAGAAAATTAATATTTTCTCATTATCTTATGATTTTATAAGAGTTCTTTTCTTTAAATAAGCGTTTGCTAGGCGCCGTTTTAATTATGAAAAGATTATGAAACTTTTCCTTTTCTCTATATACGCGTATATTCACTTAGTTTTTATTTTTTATTTTGAAAATTAATATTTTCTCGTTATTTAATGAATTTTCAAGAAGTTCTTTTCTTTAAATTAGCGCTGGCAAGACGCCCTTTTAGTTATGAAAAGATTATGTAATGTTCTTTTCTTATACACGTTTTTAATTTTAACGAAGAGAAAAAAATCTGTTTAACAATTCATTCTTTCTGCATTTTAAAATATTTCAGTACAAGTCGGAAAAAAGAGAGAGAAAATAAAACTGACCTTTTTTTTTATCGTGCGTCTTTTTTCATGGAGTATCGCACGTGTGATTCATTTCATGTTTTGTTTCTTAAAATGAAGCACGTGGTGTCGGTTTCATTTTTTTTTGTGTGTGTGCTCGTAAAAAAAAAAACTCGCTGTGACGTTCGTGTCAAAAAAACAATGCTCGCCTCCTTCGTGTTCGGTATTCTTTCTTTTTTTTTTAGTTTTCCAAACCAGAGAAAAAAAACGCGCATTCAATTTCAGTTTTTTTTTTAAAACTAGTTTTCCCAAACTAGAAGAAACCGCGCACCTAATTTCAAGCTGTTTTTTTTTTCGATGAGCAGTTTTCAAAATTAGAGCACAACATGTCCATTTCAGTTTTCTTTTTCTCAAAAGAAAACAATTTTCTCGCACTTAAGAATTCAACGTGTTTTTTTGTTTCAGTTGAGTTCCCTTTTCTTCTCTCGACCGTTCGGCAAAAACGTTTGTTTTTCATGCGTGCGGCTTCCTGCTATAACCGTGTGAGTGCATTTTCACGTGGTATTTTCATTTTTTTTTACCCAAGAGTTCGAATTCCTTCGTCGCCATTTGTTTTGGACCTAGGTAAGACGGAATGAATGACACAGGAACACATGGTTTAAATGAACAAAGATATATATTATATAATAGAAAGAAAGAGATACAAGGAGATGGTGCTCTCAACCGCCATTGCCGGTTTGCCTGGGAAGAAGAGAACAAGTGTCACGTGCTTCCCGTATTTATAAGGTGGACGAGTCCATTAGTTCTCCGTAGGTAGGTACGGCACCATAACACTATAGTCAGCTGGAAAGCAGCCCCGTGATACTGTGTTCCACAAACAGGTAGTTCTTAAAAAAAATTTGTTCATTGATGTTCTTGTTTAGTTTTAATAATACAGAGGGGAAAACGAAAATTATTTACAGTAGTTATAGTTTAACTAGTTTTTTAGTAAATGTTTTACAGAAAGTAGAGTAGTGAAAGACTAGCTACATCTCTTCTGTAAGAAAAAAGATATAGGGAAGAGTAGAACATCCCTCACTAGATTTCGAAGTAAGCTTTGTACTCTATCAAGATAGGAAATGATTCTTTGAGCGGCACCACCGCAGATGTGCAACAGTACGCCATCTTAGGACGTATTTGTCTATGATACAGGTAGAAGATTACATCAGCAACGATATACTTTCTAGAGCGGTAAAATCATCCAACCACCTTTCCAGCGACCTTAGCAACACATTAGATGTAACTCTTCCATTTTAGGTCTCGAGTGAATTCATCCGTACAAGCGTATCAATACAGTGGGCTTCTCCAAGGAAAGATCCATTCAATTCTAATTAAGTAAGGATCAGAGCGTTCGTGGTTATATAAAAGAAGCTTTGTTTTATACTTATTAAAAGCAATCAGGTACACTTTTTCCCATTGCACGACGTTCTCTAGGTCAGAACAGAAAGAATTAGAAAGATCTTTATCAGTAATGCTCTTAAATTAATGCTCAAAGATTGTAGTGTCATCTGCATAAATGTCAACGAATGGGTCTAGAATATAATTTGAAAGATCATTGATAACGATCAGGAAGAGGATTGAGCTTAGAAAAAAAACACTGAGGCTTGTCGGCGTTAATACTATGTGCTTCAGCCTTCTGACCTTTAACGACAACTTTTATAATCCCATCAGACAGAAAGGATTTAATGGTTGAAAATACATTTTCAGATATTCCATAGCTAGCAAGCTTGTAAAGTAAACCTATTTGTCAAACTATATCAAAGACCTTTGATATGTCAAGAGCATTTTGCCCTAGAAACGAAACCTCCGGTCAATAGATTCACTGTGCTATTACAGTCAACACATCAGCCGATGATCTTGCAGTACGAAATCCATATTAGTATATGATATTGGTTACTTATGTTTATTTGGTACACTAGACTTTAGAATTCTTTTCTGAATGAAAACTCCATTGATGAATTATTATGAACGAACAGTATAGATTTTATTCGCATTACCGAAAATATTAACAAAGAAGTATTAATATTTTCTTTCAACAATCATTCAAAAATAAATACTATTATTTTTATTACGAGACGATACGATGAAAATAAAATGAGAAAATGTGGTTTATAATTTGCTTTTATGCAAGGGTTTTTGATGAATGTAATTAGCTTTAAGTGTTACGCAAGGGGAAAAGTTAAGACACACTGCTCTATGCAATTATGGAGTGAGTTTTTGTTTTAAATTATTTTCATGAAATAATTTAATAAAAATCAACTTCTCAAAAACGAACGCTCAGATATGAATTACTAATCCGTGCCAAATCAAAGATTGTAAGAATACAGGGATCAGTGTCATAGTATTTTAATGTGTATTAAATTGGACAATATAGTTCACGCTATATTAAAGCACTTCGTAACGTTGAAACTGCAATAATGTTTAAATTAGCAAAATTTATTATTTAATATTGTTACACTGATGAATCCTAAACGACGAAACTGCTAGCCATGGATGACTGTATTTGATATATATATATATATATATATATATATATATATATATATATATATATATATATATATACTCCCTCTTTATATGTTGTGTGCTCTGGTGAAAGGAATAACTCTTTCCATTTAAGTAAAGCAATAACATTTTGTAAATAATAGATTTCTCCTGGTAAAAGTATGTGGAAACAAAGAAATTGTGATTTTGTCTACTGTAAGTTTGTTGGCGCAGTGGATTAAGTACTTGACTGCTTATCAAATTTAGATGTGACCGACCGTTTGGGATGCAAATATCGGCGTGTAAACACTGGCTACATCTAACAACACTGATGAGTCGTAGACAACAAAAAACAATCTATGGATTACTGTATTTCACATTATTCAATGTGATTTTGAAATAAGATCATGGTTGTAATAACTCATATTGAACACATGTACCGAATAATTGATTAGATTCAAAGAACGGCGTATCTAACTACATACTAGGGTCCCTGAGTTTTGAAAATTCCCTGATTAATATTAGCGGCCATATTGGATTTTTATGTTAAAATATTGCTCATGGTTAAGAATGATTCCAGGAATCTTTACAGAGATAGATCGCCATTTTACTTCTTAAATTCAAAGGATGTATTAAAATTGATACAATAAAAAGTGTCCATAGTGTTGGGTGAAGTACTTATATCCCAAGGACGAATGAATGTCACATATACTCAGTCTTAAACACATGATAAAAAATAACATGTCAGCGAACGTGTTTTAACCTAAAGAGTTCATGGGAAGGAGGAAGAAAAATAGTATCACGTAACTAACGTCACGGCGTTCATGTCTAGATGGTCATGCGTGTATTTTCGTATTTGTCCGATGCCAGAACTCAACCCTTTCTCACATATTCACATCCTAGTGGATATTTCGTAAAATATAAAATCCAACAATTAATCACGAAATCTTCAAACCTCAATTACATTTATTATACATTCCTAACCATATAAACTATGCAATGGAAACGTCGGAGCTAACGGCTCCCAGACGATCAGTTTTGTACTGTTACGATAGATTGTAGTTTTCTCGAGTGTCGATACAAGTTTGAATCCACCCGAATAATTGAAACCTTTCACCTGGCTAATGAAAGACAAGACAGTAATTCTTTTGTACAGTCAGACAGATATAGCTACAAGCTTAGAATGGCATTTCAGAAGGCGATGTGTTGCCCGACCGAACAATTCACTTGCAAAATGTTTGCCTTTGAACTGATATGAAAACGAAAGACGCGAACAGTTGACGTAGAGAACTTTCTTTGATCAAATCGTTCGTCGTACGTGATCCGCTTCGTTTCTGACCGAACAAAAGTGACGAATCGCTTCAGAAGTTTGAAACTATGAGCAATCAGAAAGATTTGGAAGTGATTCATGAGACAATCATTAAACAACATTCGCTAGATGACGTAGTCTTTCTCGTGACGTCGAGTACTTGACCTGAAGCGGAAATTGAATATCGAGTCTTACTAACGTCACTAATGACGCGATCAAATGGCGAAGGCGTGAAGAAAAACGAACAAAATAAAGATAAAAACAAAAGATACTTGACATGCCGGTATTAGGAGAAAAATAAAGCAAGAAGTTTCGTTCATTTAATATACGCGGTTCGCGGTTAAGATGCTTATTCTCACTTAGGCGTAACAGACCGACTAACATTCAATTTTAAGCTGAAGCGTGACCGATCGACAAGCGTACGGATAAAGACACTGATGTAAAAAATGAAAGTCAAAAAGATTAATTGCGCGTAGTAAAAGAAATCAAATCAAGAAAAAATCAAGAAAAAGCGTTCAAGAAAGTTAATGTAAATAGTGTATTTGTCTTATCCGTTACTGGCCTCGAATAGCGTTAGGGAAAAAGCACGGTGGCTTAGTGGTTAACGACGCGGATTTAGGACCATTGGTGTGCCGGGTTCGAATCTGTTCCTCAGAAACACTTTCATCAAAACCTACACCTGACCTTGTGTCTAAACTCCATAAGAGGAGATAAATAAAATAGTGTTGGGAAATATATTCATCCGCAATCATCAAGCTATGTGTGAAAAGTAACTTGTGTACAATTAACCATATACAATGAAGTGTTTACTATGAATATTGTGCCCAGTATTAAATACGCCCAAAAGGGTTGATATGCCGCCGTAAAACAGACAAAGAGAACCAAATATTTGAAATAGATCAGAAAAAATAACACAGGATATAATCTGTTTCAGAATTCTTTTTAGGTAAGGAATCATAATTTGTATCATTGTTAATATTAATATTCCATGAAAAATGCCAGTATACTTAAATCATATGCCCTTAATATGGTTAAGATGAAAATTCATGTACACTAAATGTACAAAAGCAAGGAAATTCCAAAATTTGTAGACATTTATTGTCATTAATTAAGGGTATGACTACATATCAACCAAACCATTTCATTATCACATCACTACAGTATAAATCTCTATGCATGAGTGGATGAAGTGTGTGAGGTGCGCTGAAGAAAAAATCCTACCAGTAAAATACATAGCCCTGTTGTTTTCGCATGCCCTTAATGACAATAAAAGTGTAAAAATTTGGGAATTTCCTTGCTTTTGTACATTTAGTGCATATGAATTTTCATCTGAACCCTATTAACGGCATATGATTTCACTATACTGCATTTCTCATGGAATGCCACTACTTTGTAAAGGCTATGCCTGGTAATTTTTAAGTTTTTTTGGAATTTTCTGGAAAACTAAGGTATATGGTAAACTGAAATAAAAATGCCATTAACTAGACCCTAGATCCTCTATCTGTGCCAAAAATCAGCTGAATTCATCAAATAAGATAACACAAAATCATGCCTGGCCTTTCTGGATCTCTGAATTGCCTTGACTAATGATGCTGAAATTCTACTCACTTATAGAACCTATCAAATGAAAATGTTAGTGTATAAATGACCGTAAGTGGATCTGATAGGATTGAAACTAGTTCTAACCGGTTACAAAGTCTGCGATGGCTTGCATTACATAATCACGAAGTCATTTCTGTTTTACAAGAAATCAACCATTTTACGGTTATTCGATTCGATTTAAATGATTCATTAGTGGAACATCTGTTTCTAATTAACCGATTTATGACGGCAGGAATTTTCGGATTCATGCCTTTCCAAACGGTATACGTGCATAAGTGAACGCGTTAATCCCGAGAAGTCGGTATAGCCTATTCCGTAATCCGTTACACCAATGAGCTTTTTTGTATTTCCGAATTAACACGCCAAAATAAAATATTTATGCTAATTTGTTAAATCTTAGTATATCTATCGATCTAAACATTGAAACACCCTTTCCTAATTTAAAAACTTCCTAAGAAAAATATTTCCTCTCTCTCTCTCTCTCTCTATATATATATATATATATATATATATATAGATAATTATTTAATAATAAATATCTTTTAATTATTATGCACATACGTATACGTTTCATCCTAATGGAGTCATAAGCGCGGAGGATTACTGTTAAGCCGGTCGCATGATTCAAACCCTCGGACACGAGTCAGTTTTAACCAAAATCCGAGCGCTGTAAACAATTGGCCACCTTCAACAGCTCTGCGACAAGCGGAGAAATAAACCCTATTTATGTCATATAAAGCGAACAAATATAGTCAGCCGTCTAAGCAATGTTCAACAGATCATGTGGACAGGAACTTTGCCTTTAGCTTAGATGAGACAGCTCATATCATTCCTTCCAAAACTGTCCATCCGAAAGGGGGGCTATAAATGTATATTTAATAATAAATATTTGTAATTATTATCCACATACGTATACATTTGATCCTAATGTACTCATCAGTGTAAAACATAATATATATATATATATATATATATATATATATATGTATTATTAAAAATAACCGACAATTTTTGTCTGGCTATTTTAGTGTTGATCCCTTCAATTTTCCGGATTAAAATCTTAATCCGGAAAATTGAAGGGATCAACACTAAAATAGCCAGACAAAAATTGTCGGTTATTTTTAATAATACGTGTCTTAAAGAAAAAATGCTGCCTCGATACACATATATATATGTATATATATATATATATATATATATATATATAAATGGTGAACTAAAAGCGAACATTTAGGAAAAGTAAAACCTACTGTGAAAAGTATACAGCTCAATATCCAGGATAGAGCAGATAGATATGTAGTAGTATGAAAAGGAATTAGAAAAGCAAAAGTCAAATCGTATTTCTATTCAGTTGCTCAGAGCAAGGTATATTCCGCAAAAAGGCAATTTATTCAAGTTAAATTTTTCCATAAACCAGGCTTTTCAAAGATCAAAATCTTATCATCAGAGGAAATCGTTGGGATAGATAAGTTGAGCAACTGAATAGAAATACGATTTGACTTTTGCTTTTCTAATTCCTTTTCAGCCTTCTACACACACCCACATATATATATATATATATATATATATATATATATATATATATATATATATATATATATATATATATATATATATATATATAAACATTCACATTTACACTGACATCATAACCCCGGCTACTAAATTTTCTTTAAAGGACCACAAAGTAAATTTCCAAGTTAACCCTTCAATTAATTTCTAAAAATCAGACCTAGGGAATATTAATAAAAAGAATCCTCGACAGAATAATCCCTACCATAAAAGATAAATTATTATTTGGATAGTGGGAGTCATCTGATTCTATAATCAATTGGTTTTCGAACCTAAAAATAAACCCTTATTGAATTTCATCACATTAGACATCGATAATTACTATATATCTATCTATTTCCCCAATCCTATTGAACAATTCATTTATTTTAGCTAGGAATAACTCTGACCTCACTAATATAGAAATTAAGGTAATCCTACAAGCCAGAACATCTATATTGCATTTTGACAATAAATATTGGACTAGAAATGACACTCCTGACAATTATGATGTTATCACGGGTGTCTCAGATTCTGCGCTGATCACTGAACTTGTAGGCTTATGTTTGCTTAGAAAAACTTAAATTTTAAAATATCCAAGGAGATTTTTTGAAAAGTTCTGACCTTGCTGTTACTGTAGATCCAAAGAAAAACTCAAATTTCTTAGATAAAACTTCGAAAC
Organism: Sepiola atlantica; assembly: GCA_963556195.1. Taxonomy (NCBI): domain Eukaryota; kingdom Metazoa; phylum Mollusca; class Cephalopoda; order Sepiida; family Sepiolidae; genus Sepiola; species Sepiola atlantica. The sequence goes on from OY744523.1 coordinate 155,271,886, forward strand.
ATATAGCCCATATCATAAACGAAACCTCACATTATTTTATGTTCATAGACCGTCAAATCACCCACAGCAAATAATCAAATCAATATTCCCTTCAGTTGCAAATAGAATCTCTAAACACTCATCTTCGATCAAAACTCCAACTTATTCAAGATTGCATTGCATGAATCAGAAAAAAATAATTTATAAGAAAAATGCTAAAACTCACCTTTCTTGTAATTACAATAAAATTAATCACCTTAATATACTGCACAAGCAAGCAAATCGCTAACATATAATCCCACGTTAACGCATGAGACGAAAAGCAACTATCTGGTTCATCTCCTCCTTATGATAGCAATGTAAAAACTAACATACCAAGGGAATTCTTTAAGATCATTGATAGATCCTTTAAATAACCGCACAATTATAGGACTATCTTCAACAAAACTCATACTCAACGACGTCTAATTAAGCCTAAAAATAATTACAGCAAACAACAAGGACATTAAAAAGGCACACACTATATATAACAATAAAAACTCTAACACCCATAATAAATGAACTTGCTAGAAAACGCAGACACGTCCACTTCAAAACGATTGCATACATAAAAATGTAATATACGCCTGTACAGTCACAGAACTACCCCCGTAAAACCAATAATGTAAACCCAACATCATCTGCAAATAAAAATCAACCTTCCCCAAACTCTACCCGACACACTGCCCATTCCCCTTTACCTTATAATAGCCACCCAGACATATCAGACAACATCTCCCACATTAACTTAATCCATCAAATAAATACCACATTAGATAATGTTGACCAAAAAGCTCTCCAAAACTATAACTCTCCACCCAATAGGGATAATGACCATATTAACAAGAGAATATCTACAGAGACCATTGAAACAACGCATATTTGAACAGGATTACTCACTAAAACATACACATACGTAGGAGCAACATCGACACTCGTTAAAATCGAATATCGAACCATCATAGTTCATTTAATATGGAAGACGATGATGATAGAAATGGCACCTCCTTAAAAAACAATTAAATAACCCAGTTAACTAGTTTATACTGAAAGAAAAACAAAAATAATTCATGCTTCCCAACTCCAAAACATCCTAATTATGCATATCTCAAGTGGTTATGACAATAATGTCTTGTAAACATTAAACAATATAATTAACGTAAAGAGCGAACTACTGGCAGCTTGTATACATAAGAGAAAATTAAAATACGCAAACTGGAAACAATCTAGCGGAATGCTGCAACCTCCCCCATAATATATAATCTGATTTTTGAAAAATTATTAAATAAAACTTACCTCTAATAGACCCTACAATACCCCAACGTATGCCCTAAATTCTCTTAATTTACCGAACGTAAATCCACTTTATAACTTTCCCCAAAACTCGATAAGCTTACATCTTAATCACATAATACACCCCCAACAAGTATAGAATATATTATATCTATTTTGAGTATTATTCTAAATAGAAAACCATTTCTTATTAAATTCCCTCATTGTATTTTATAATATAATATATTAAGTTCTATTAAGGTTTACCCCAAGATGAACCCACATTAAAATTTAAATTACTGGAATATAAGGTAAACTTGTAACAACCGATATTATTTTCTTGGATATCTATATAAGGCCTACGTATCTCATATAACTAATAACATTATATGGGTTATATTTGTATTTTTACTTTGTTGCTTGTCTTGTATTCGAATATGTATGTATGTGTGCCTGTATTTGCATCTGTGTATATGCATACATATGTATATATACGTGGATATAAATTTATATTATTATAACATAACCTTTCTATTTCTAGTTTCAACGACCATCTTTTCTTCTATTAGAAGCAGCAAAGAGTTGGTTGTTGCGAACCTATGGGCTGGTTGAAAGGGTGAATCACATGCTCCTAGATTTTTTAAACAATGAACCCCCGAAGATTATAAACACCGACAGGCTACAATGTTTTATTTCGAAACTATATATGTCCTCCACTCTCTCTTCCTCTTCCCATGCATTTTCTCTCGCTTTCTACTTCTCCCTTTCCTTTTCTCCCTCTTCTTTATCTTTATTCTCTTCTATCGTCCCGATATTTAGAAAAAACCTAAACATTGCTAACACTGTAATATCGGCATAATATATCTATCTATCTCTTTATATCCGAATATATAACCGCTCGATATTTTCGCTGTACCCCCTTCTCCCCTGACTGAACTTAAATGTTATACTTAAATTTGCGTAGAGTCACCTATATGATACCTTTCTCTCCAATTTCTCATCGTCTCACTTTTATCCTTTTCCTTCCCACAATATCTTCTTATGCGACCTCAACATCTTACCCAACGCATCTCCTTCTTCGACAACCACTACATGTACCACATTAAGTATGACGCATGCTCCCTAACTGTTTTAATAACTATGACACCAACCAAATTTTCCCCACCCTCCACAATTAACTTAATCAAACCCACTACCCCCGCCTGTTTGAGCTCATATTTTATGCTTACTTAAGCGGCACCTTCTCACTTCTACGATAACTCCCAGCATTACATGACACATCCACTAATAATTTTGACTTCCAACATCTATTTCCTATGAACCATTTAAAGTCACATGCAGGAATCTGAGTATGTTTTTGCGGCATGGATTTATCCTATTATTCTTTGAGAAATTTCCAACATTCATTCGGGCCTAAAAGTCCGGGATTATCTGTGCCATTGATATAGAATTTCTTGGAGCACTCAATGTTTGTGAAACTCATAGAACATTATTATACATTTTTGTTTAGACTGTTTAAACATTTTGGATCATTTGAATTAGAAAAGATATTCTGCCCATATTCTGAGGCATGTTTGATCTGCTTCAGAACTTAAATCGAAAAATTTTTCCCTTTTAATATTTTTCAAAATTCTTCACTTTTTGTATTTTCAAAATATTCACCTCTAATAATTAATTAATATTCAATTATTATTGGCCAGACCTTCTGGCGATTAGAGCGTTGTTTTTGAAAAGCTATGGTTTACAAGTATGTTTGTATTTATATTCCTTGTTTAAACACTTGATGAGCTAATAAACTTGTTAAATATAGAAATGATATACACTTCATCACTTTATTATCCATATATATATATATATATATATATATATATATATATATATATATATATATATATATATATATATATATATGCTTTTTCTTATTCCGTAGAATCTGGAATAGAATTGATTTCGACGCAGACTGAGGAATCGGCCAAGTCGAATTCAAATCGTGTAGGACTAAAAAAAGAAACCATTCAAAATAGATTTTCAAACAATACGAGAATAATTTCATTCAACATGTTAAATGATTCATTGCTATTAATAGGAAGTTTAAAAATTCATTTTTAGATTTGTTCTCAAATTAAAATGAGAGTGTTCGTCGATCGCTCGATCAGTTTGTCATATTCTTTTGAAAGCACTTTCTTTGGTCTCTCGCACATTTGTCTAAAATAATACCTTCCTAAGTCTGTCACAACTAAGTTCAAATATCAGTTTTGTTTATCTGTCAAGCTTATGTTTTAGTTGATACGCATTAGTTTGAAATAACATTTTTTTGGTCGGTCACGATAAAAATTTAAATATATTTGAAAAAGCATTTTCCTTTGGTATATCTCGTCTTTGTTTGAAGTCGTATTTTAACCTTTAAATGCGCAGACTGAATGGAAATATGTTACTGTTTTGATTTCAATATGAAGCTAAAACAGGTAATATGATTTAAAAAAAGAAAACGATTCTATCATTGACACAATTAAAATGTTATGGCGTTTATGGAGTTTGTGTGCGTTTGTTAGATAATGGCCCTATGGGAATGGACGTATCTGTTGGTAGTCGTTGATTTAACTTGCGCGAATTAACGCGGGACAGTCGGGTGCAAGAACAGGTCTTGTTCTCACAGTCAGAGCTGACAAGGTTACCAGATCAGGGGTCAGTCTACACCTATGAGAAGCTTTGTGACTTCGCGGGCCTTGCGTGGGAAACAAAGGGATCTGTGACGTCACTCGTTCTCGTGAGAAGCGAGTTTTTAGAGTCTGTTCAGAAGAGTTTATCTTCAGAGTGTAGAACATGGCTTTTATTGCAGACAACAGACGATGGCAGAGAAGAAAGAATTCATCCACTAGACGACCACTCACTGGACGACACGACCAACCCTCTACCCGACGAGTATATGAAACGCGTACTGCCGCGGTCTAGGCAGGAGTAGTAGCAAAACGTTTACTGCACAAGTTGTGATCGTTAACATATAGTGCTGATTCAAAGTGTTCAATTCCGACGTTAGTCACAATTTGGTGGTATTATTCAGAGCTTAAACAGACGAATACTCCTTCCTAATTAAACCACAACTTCAGTTTAAAACAAGTAACACGTATATTTGTGGGAGGGTTAAGTAGTATTTGTTCGTTCCTTTGAATAACACACCTGCAAATGAGTAACTTCAGTCTTACTTAATCAAAATACAAGTCACATAGTTTAAAGCCCATATGTGAAAAGCGCACAGATCCAACTGCTTGTCGGACACCGAAAACCAAACTAACTATGAAACGTCCAGAGGGCTAAGTTTAACTCACCCCGTGCCCATATCCTGCAATATATGTACATTTTAACAGACATCAAAGATGTCTGGTCTTTTTCTCAGTTATCGCCATTTGACTACCAAGAAGGACAAATCAGATATCTACTATAGGTAACGGATAGTCAGTATCCACTTAAAAGCATATCTGCAGACAATTTATGAACATTACTTTTGTCAGAGCCTTCATTTTGTTTTAAAATCGAAATCGCACAAAACAAGGTATGAAGCCACTTGATGTAACGAGCTAACAAGAACGAAATATTATTATCGCAAATGCTTATTGGTATAGTCTTGAAAATGCCAAGGCTATAGGTAGAATTAAAACAGTCAGCAGGAAGAGAGTTCTACAAGCCTGCAGTTCTTGGAAAGAAGCTACTGGAATAGGAATCACAACAGCGAATCGATGGACACCAGTAGACAAGGAGTCAAACTAACTGGAACAGAAGAATCAAGGAATAGATCACACAATTCTGAAGAAAACACACAATAATAGTATTTATAGAAAAACTAGGACTAGCAACATCACGTCTGTGAGTTAGAGTGTGCAGAGAAGTGGAAGAAATCAAATTACAGATACGTTTCTGCACCTTATCAAGAACCCTCAAATAGGACAGAGATTTACCCACCCAAATATTACAACAGTACTCCATACATAGTAAATAGTAGATTTGTAGAGATGGAGAATAGCTTCAGGTGTGAGACAGTGCTTGGAGCGATAGAGAGAACTGACTTTATGAGAAGCAAAAAGAGCAATAGATCTAATGTATGAACTATTAGAAATATTTTATAAGACAAAAATACCAAGAAGTCGATTTCTCCTCAAGAGCAGAGCAATCCATGAGAATCCCAGGCCTATGATTGAAAGATACGAGCTGAGTCTTAACAGGATTAAAGGTAACAAGCTATTTTGTACCACAATCCACATCTGAACTCAGGTCAACTTTCAGGTAAGATGCACATTTTGAATGATCCCAGGGGAATGAGCGAGAAGCAACATCAGGATAGCGAGTGGTATAATGAGCATAGATGTTAATTTTCTGAATAATATTCTCTAGAAGATCATTGATATAGAGAACAAACAGTATTTGGCCTAGAATAGAGCCCTGAAGAACACCAGCATTGGTAGGAAAAGAGAATAAAGAGACACCACCCAAAGTTACTCGTAAGCTTGAACCAGAAAGAAAATACCTAATAATGTCAAGAACCTCACCACCAATTTCATAACCCTGAAGTCTGTGTAGGAGATCAGAATGCCACGCTATCGAACGCCTTCTAAATGTCAAGAGCAATAGCCCTATCCTCTCCTGAATCATACATAAACTTACAGATCCGCTCAATTACAACAGTTGAAAGATCAGCTGTTGAACGGAAAACACGAAAGCCCAGACTTCCCAGACAATAAACGAGCTTGACGTTTACCAACCTTTCAAAAACTTTGTTAATAACGAAGAGGAAACTAACAGGACGATACTTAGTTTGTTCAGACCGGTCACCATGATATTTAAAGATAGAGACAACAGAGGACTCCTTCTAACAAGAAGGTAAATAGGACTAAGACAAAAAGATATTGAATAATGTTGTGATGTTTTAGTTTGTGTTTATTTATACTTATATATATTTACATACATAATTGTATGTATGCTTATATATATATTCCACTTTATGTGTGTTTATCCTTCCAACTTATCGCCTTTACCCCCTCTGCCTACCGCCTCCCCTATGCTAGCTCTGTGGGTGCGAAAATTGAAAATAAAAGGACAATGGATGAAGGTATAAAAAAATGAGAAATAAAGAGGAATATGTCACTTACTTGTCAAATCATATCTCAATGTAGCTAATGGTCTTCTCATATGGTCCAATCGAATCATCATTTCCTTCTCCAATGTGTGTGCCTTCCAAATAAAAATTGTTTTGAAATCTTCACTTTTTCTGAAGACGTTCAATAATACGAACGAAACCGGTCAAATATCTTGTTTTTGTTTTTCTCCTGCATTCTAACCTATATACTTCTAGTTGAACCATTTTAAATGAACAACATTTTTAGAGAAACAACTTACCTCCCATATTACACCTTATTTCATTCAATCGTTCGATGCTATTTCGTTTGTAGTCCAGTTTTTGTTTAATTGTTTCAATGTGATTTTTATTCAACGATACAAGACCATCTCTCTCTCTCTCTCTCTCTCTCTCTCTCTCTCTCTCTCTCTCTCTATATATATATATATATATATATATATATATATATATATAATGGTAATAATCTAACCTACCCCCCACAACAACAGACGCATAAATAGGGGTAGAAAAATTATTTGGTTCACACCCCCATATAATAACATGGTTAAAACCAAACTCGGTAAAAATCTTTTAGACTTAATTAATCTACAGTTCCCTCCCAACAATATACTTCATAAAATTTTAATAAAAACACCCTCAAATTAAGCTATAGCTGTGGCGAAAATTTTGAAAAAATAATAAAAAAACATAACAATAAAATTCTAAATGAAAAAAATACCGAAACGAAAACAACAAATACCAAGGTCTGTAACTGCACAAATAAAAAAATTACCATTACAACAAAATTGCCAAATAACCCAATTAGTATATCAAGCAACAATCTCTACTATAGAAAACCCAACCCTGAAAAATTCTACATAGGTATGGCTGGTAATACCTTCAAAGAAAGATATACTGGAAATAAATGTTCTTTTAATAACGCTACATATCAAAAAAGAACCTCACTTTCTATATATTACTGGGAACTATAGAACAATAACCAATCACCAACAGTGACCTGGAACACAATCAGAAAAACTAGCACATGTGGTTCCCTAAACTCACCTTGTTACCTTTGCCTAACAGAAAAACTTGAAATAATTAAATTAAGTGATAGGGGCAAACTTCTACACAAAAAACAAGAAACAGCAATTAACTGTAGGCATAATAGATTACACCTTCTTAGTAATCCATTTATACCCCTTTAGGCTGTTACTATATAAAAAAAATTCACCTACATATCAACTGATAATTTTGCTGAACACAACTATCATCTTATACCTTTTTGATTAATTATTATAATTATTATTAGTAGTATTATTATTGGTAGTATTATTATTATTAGTATTATTTGTAGTAGTATTATTAGTAGTGGTGGTAGTATTAGCATTAGTATTAATATTATTATTATTATTATCATTATCATTATTATTATTATTATTATTATTATTATTATTATTATTATTATTATTATTATTATTATTATTATTATTATTATTATTATTATTATTATCATCATACCCACAACGATTAATACTAATTGTCATCTTCTGTATTTTTCTTTACCCTTAAGTACCCCCTTATATTTTTATCCATTTATTGATTAATATTTTTATATATTTTAGATTATTTTTAGATAATCATTATCAATTGTTATTACTATTATTAATATTTTAAACTTAATTATTTGACATTGAATTATTTTTCATTTCTGTACTTTTATCAAGATTATTATTGTTGTTAGTGGTGGTATCATGTCTGCTGTTACTATCATAGTTATTGTTATTTGCGGAAGTGAAATTAACAGTATTACTATTATTAATAATATTGATATTGCCATGTTTTACCGTTACCTGACTTTTGCTTCGACTGTCATTGATAATAATGATAATGTCATTATCTATAACTTTATTATTTTATTTCAATTATTATTATTATTATTATTATTATTATTATTATTATTATTATTATTATTATTATTATTATTATTATTATTACTGTTTTCATCTTTATTGCTATTATTATCATCATTATAACTACTACTACTACTACTACTATTTGTACTGTTCTATTATTATTTATTAGTTTTTCACTATCATGATTACTATTATTAAGATTACTGGGATTACCACTCTGATTACTGCTGTCGGTAAAACCCGTATTATTACTATTTTTATATGATCAGCATTATTGCAACCATTAACCCATATCACAATATCGGCTAACATTATCTTATTATTTTATATTATTATGATTATCACTACCTCCTAGTATTTCTAATATTTCTTAATTATTCTATTTCTTTCCTAAACTATTATTTTTTATTAATTCTTAAATATTATTGACCACCATTATCGTTGTTGTCATCGCTGTTATTATTATTATTATTATTATTATTATTATTATTATTATTATTATTATTATTATTATTATTATTATTATTATTATTATTATTATTATTATTATTATTATTATTATTAATTAATTAATAACGCCGGCATTTTCTAGTTATTCTTTAGTTATATTTTTTTTAGTACTTTTAAATTAAATTAAACTATTATTATTATTTTTATTATCATTCATTATTATTTTCATTATTTCATCTCAATGTGTGTCAATGGGTGTCTATTATTATTACTATTATTGTTACTACTACTAATCCTGTTATACTTAACGAATATATTTATTTGATTTATTAATTTATTTATCGTAAGCTAATGAACTCTAGACAAAATATAAAGATAATATAAATTCAGAATTGGCGACACATTTGATTACCACCCCACCACGACACCAATTACACGCGTCTGATCGGTTTGCCCGCACGCACGCATACACACATATACACAATATTATAGTTCACTTGAATAATACATTCATAAGATCGGCTTGAAAATAACTGTCGATTTTTTGACACTTGATTAGTGCATGTCCACCTCCCCCTCCTATTTTCTATTTCCTATCCCTTCTCTCTCGATCTGAATCAGCAGACGTTCTCTTTTCCTTTTTCTTCTCCTTCTTTTCCTTTATGTGTCTACCTTCCTATCACTTCTCCCTTCATTATATGCCTCTCTTTCCACCTTATTTTTAATTAAAATTTTTATTTATTTATTTATTTATTTATTTATTTATTTGTCCTGTTTGTTTCAGATTTTAGATTTTAGATTCTTTAGATTTTTTAATTTTTTAACGGCCCCAATTTTTTGAAATGTTAAATTTATTTTCTTCTTCTCTTTCTTTATCCCTCCATTTCATTCTCCTCAAATATGATCTGAGGTTAAGATCGAATTCTAACTCTGCCTGATGAGATCTCAGTTTATCGTAACTGTTGATCGATAACATCGACATGCCAGTGTCGCAGATTTTGTACATGTCTGTGTAAATAAAATTATCATATATATATATATATATATATATATATATATATATATATATATATATATATATTAAATTCCCGAAACAGTTTTTCATGGTAAACAACTGATGATCCCTTAAAATAGTGTTAGAAACTAACTAATATAATAACTGTTAAAAATAAATTGACTTACATGAGTGATTTTCCACTGGAAGACTTGAGACTATAAGTTTTTTTGTTTTTTTTATATAATATTTTTTATATATTTTTATATAGTTTTAATGGTTGAGAAACTTCCGAGACTATATATATATATATATATATATATATATATATACATTTATATATACATTTTATGGGGTTATATAAATAATATATATTTTTATGGAATATATATTGTATTATAACATATTAATTGTTTCAAATTACAAGCTCGATGAAGCTATATTTCTGACTTAAGAACATATATATTGATTGGTTAAATTCCATTGACCAAATATAAACGTCAGTCTGCAATCATAATTAATATTTAATTTTTTTATTTTGCGAATGCTTATATATTTATCGTTTGCTTAACGTAATGCGGTGTTGTTCTGTGATGCCACTCAAGCATCGCTGAATTTTAATCGCCAACGACTTTCCTGGAACAATGCGAAAAGCGTTATCTGCGCGTTTCTCCGCCGTCTTCAAACATATTTTATTTCTCCAGTTTTTTGTTCATTTGCTTTTGATACCTGACGATTATTTACCGAAGAATTGAAAACGTTTGTGAAACCCATGGAACACTTGTTATTCTTTTGATTTTAATACAAATAAAACATCAGAAAAATTAAAAAAAGGTATAATTAAACAGACGAATACTGTTATTTTCAGCAATGTTTGCATAATTGAGAAAATGCTGCCTAAAAACACACACACAATATATATATATATATATATATATATATATATATATATATATATATATATGTGTGTGTGTGTGTGTGTGTATGCATTTTGTTCGATTTGCGTATTTATTTCCTCTTGGTTTGGCAGTTCTATTCCGTTATTGGTCTCCAGTTTTCCCTTTTTCATCTCTAGAAGTGCCCACGTTTCTATTCCCAATTCTATTTGAATGTCCTAATTGAGGATTCTGGTCGTATTTATTAGTTTTTCCAGTTCCTTTTAAAAAAGAATTTCGATCGTCCATGTACATGAAGTGGTTGATTATTTGTTCTGTGTCTTTAAACTTCTATTCGTTATCACATTTCCTAACTATGTAGTTGAGTAGCATCATGGTTATTATAAACAGTAGTGGTGATAGGGAGTCTCCTTGGGAAATGCCTCTGTATTTTTTAATTTCAGTCAGGTGTTGTTCTCCAGCTGACAGTTCTAGTATACATGTTTCCATGCTTTTTTAATGAGATTAATAATCCTGGCGTGTATCTTGTACATTTTAAGCATTCAATTATCCATGCTTGAGGAATTCTGTCATAGGATTTCTCTGTACTCAATCCATGCTATGGATATGTTCTTTTTTTCTGCCATTTACCTCATTCAGGACCTTTCGATCTATAGCAGTCTATTATTGTTAAAGTAGTAGTAGATTTGTTATCTCAGTTGTGCCTTTATGGTTTTCCACTTTGTAGTTGTTTGGGATCATTCTCTTTTTGACGTCTTTTTGTATCAGCTTTTGCATTGTCCTTTATTTGGTCATCCACTCTGGAACGTCTGTTTTGTGGGTCCATCCTCTTAGTTTTTGTGCTGACTGATCATCATCATCATCATCATCATCATCATCATCATCATCATCATCATCATCATCATCATCATCATCATCATCATCATCATCATCATCATTATTATTTATTTATTTATTTTTTATTTTACTGTAATTACTATCACATTTGATTTTGATTTTAATTTATTTTTTCTTTCCATACAAAATTAAGAAAAAAAACAGAGCGTAAAAGAGTAGACATGTTGAAACATTGCAATTGGACCTCCTTTCCCCTTCAAACTTTTTTATAATTTGAATTCGCTGGTCTACTACTCCCTGCACTACGGGCAATATGGCACATCCTGTACTTTCTTTTTACCACCTTCTTTCGACAATCGAGACTAAAAAAATATGAAACCATTGCAAAAAATAGATCATTTTGCAACTAATACATTCAAATGCCTTTTTAAATTGTAATTATTTTAAATCTTGATTTTTCTTTTTTTCCTCTTTCTTTCTTTTTCAATATGAATACCTAAGTGTAAGATCAGACTTTTTCCGCATTAGTAGAACGTTAGTTTTTAGTAACTAAAGGTAAAAACCTCGAAATGTCAGTGTAGCAGAGTTTTGTAAATGTCTGTTTAAATAAGAATATTAATATATATATATATATATATATAAATATATAGAGATAGAAGAAAAAAGAGATAGAAGAAAAAAAAATAACTGTCGCATTGTTCCAGGAAATATAAATATATATATATATATATATATATATATATATATATATATATAATATAGATCTTCGGTCTCTCTTTGTAACGATAGTTTTGTGTCTTGCTCTACTATTGTTAAGATTCTAGACCTTAAGTGCGGTTAGTTCTTGAATAAAAATTAGGCACTTGAATAAATCTTTGGGGAGTTCATCTATCTTGAATTGCTCAACCAAAGAGTTCACTGTTCCTGCGCATTCATCCGTTTTAACGATGTTTAGACATTTGTATTGCGTGTGGAAAAGCCTATGTATTTCATCGAATATCTTTGACAGTATATTTTTAGTTTCATCAAATGAAATTTTCTCTGTTTTTCCGGGCAATATCAAGTTCGTATATTTAGTATTCTCGTCTGTCCCTAGTTTCTGTAATAAAAGGGTTACATGTTCTTGATCTGACCAATGTTTGCATCTTTTAGTTAATATTGTTTCAGAACGTCTAAACTATGCTGAGAAATGTAATGCCAGAATCAGGTTCGTATACACATTCAGATAACGAATTTGCAATTCCTTTAGCAGAAAGTCTGCTTCAGAATTTTTTCGAAACTTTTTTGTTGTAGAATTTGCCATTGCTACTCTTGATGATGTTGTGGTTGTAGTAATTTTTCCTGTTGTAATTGTTGCTGTTGTTGTAGTTGCTGTTGCAAACTCGTACATAGCATTTTAGTCATTTCGACTAATTGTTCCATACTGAAATATTCAGGAATACGACACACACAAACAAATTATTTTCTTCTTGTTAAACCACACAACGAAAAACAATAATAAAAAAAAGAAATTTTTTGAAAAAAAAATAACAGCCGTAATATTATCGCTTCCTAAAAGTACTTTTAACTTGAATAGATTGTAATGTTACTAGATCGCGTTCGCATTTAAGTCACGGTTTTATATACATTTCATTTTACAATTTAAACAGTAAAAGTTTCTTTAAAAAGAATTCCTCTTTGAACGACTTATTTACGATGTCTTTCAAGTTGTACTAAAAAAATATCCACCACGTGCGTTTGACTTCGTTTTTTGAAGTGTGGTTTGTTTTCCGTGGTAACTCATTTGAAGTGTGAATTCGTTTTCGAAATCTGTCGAAGCCAGCTGATATATCTTGTTGAATATATAATGACAAATCAATTCAAATCAGAGATATTTGAATTTTCAAATGGTATATTATACCTATGTTATGTCCCCTAAAACCTTTTAAAGTACACTATATGAACTAAAATTTAGAGAATAGTTATTAATGGATGTCTAATTCCTATTAATAAAACTTTAAAAACATTCGGAGGTATTACATGTTTCATTCGACCCATTTTGACCCATTTGAATAATACTAAATACATCAAATATGAGCCACATTTGGACTCCTTACGACTAGCATTGTGTTCCAAAATTCATAATAATTATTTTATTAGTTTAGGAGTTAATCCTGTACATACAACTATAAAAATATACACATACCTACATTTATATAAATAGAGATGTATGTGTGTGTGTGTGAATGTTTGGGGGTCATTAGGTTACCCAACGTATATTATACCGTTGTTTGAGATACCTTAGTATGAATAGCCTTCAAGCAGTTTACCGACACAAACACGTCTAACTGATATTTATATGTTTTGTAAATTATTTTTTATCGTGAACGGAAACAGACTCTATAAGAAACAATGAGTTATAAGTCAAGACAGATGTTTTAAATATTCCGGGATTAGTCAACCAGCAATTGATCTTGCTTGTTTGTATTTTTTAATCTTCTTTCATTTTTGTTAGAACACTTTTCTTTCATCGTTCCTTTCTTTTTTTTTCTTTTTTCGATGGCAGCGTCTATTATTAGTTATAGTTTCAGAATTATCTCCCCCTGTGTGTCTGTTTTCTTATTTATTTATTTTTTTTCACCTTTGCTGTTCTTTTTTTCCACGAAATTTTGTCCGATTAATTTGGCGTCGTCTCCCATGA
>OY744523.1:155293555-155316055 GCA_963556195.1 Sepiola atlantica
GCCTCGGATATGAGTTCAGGCCCACAAGCTTTTGAGGTGTCAAGAGTTTTTATGATGTCTCTGACCTGGGATGGGGTGATGACCAGGTTATCAAGTGTGGCTTCGGTCCGCAATAGGAATCCAGGGAGGGGGTGGTTTTCTGAGTCCAAAGTGGAGTTAGAGGCGAAACGCTGGTCAAATAGTTCAGTCTTCTCAGTTGCCGTGCAAACGACATCTTTGTGGTTAGATAGTGGGGAATCGTTGATTGGCTATTGTTCACCACACTATTGTAGATTTTCCAGAAGTCGCGAGTACCTAGTTTCTTTGACTGAATGCGTTTTAATGTTAACTCAGTATACCTTCTCTTTGCTTCACCTATCACGACCTTGCAATTATTTCTTGACTCTATAAATTTCTGTTTATTAGTAGCTGACTTATGGCGGCCGAATTTACGGAATGCTTGCTGTCTCTCAGCAATGGCAGCTGCACATTCCGAGGTGAACCATTGGGGAGAGTGGGGCTTGCTAAAGAATCTTCGCATGAAGACATAAGCTTCAATGCCTGTTAACTCATTTACACACTGGTCAGCAGGGAGTGAGAAGGTTTCCCTCCATGGGGCGTCGCTAATGTTGACTCAAAATCAGCCTGCTCGTAGTATCTCGTTATTTGTAGCAACGACTCATCAGCTTTTGGACGACTTTTCAAGGTGATATGAATCATTAGCACAATGTGATCAGCATTCCCGAGTGGACTATGAGCTTTAGTCACACAAACCTCGGGCATTGAGGTTAAGAATAGGTTATAGAAGTGAGGCTTGCTGGTCTGCTCGATCGGGGATGTGGGTCTGGAAATCGACAATCTGAGAGAGGGAGTGAGCTAAGGAGAAATTATACGTAGAGTTGCCGGCTGCGTTAGTAAGGTTGAAGAATCCCAACCAGTCAGGTTGGTGTGCATTAAAATCCCCAAATACATGTATCTGGGCATTCGAGTCAAGTGAGAGTATTCTATCTAGTTAGAGTTACCTGCACATTTTTCACTTTGTTGCTTTCTTTCTTTATTCCCAGCCCCACTGTCAAGATTTACCGTTTTATTACGCAAGCACATTGTCAACAAGAAAATAAACTGTATACATAATATACATGTGTGTAAACGCATACAGATATAAATTATAGATATACATTTTGGGCAAACACATATACATACACACAGATGGGGGAAATAGGAAAACAGAGATAGGGAGATAGTATATCGGAAATAATAAAACATATGCATTTAATTTCGCTGTACCAATAACGAACATGTCTGTTGTGTCCGTTCAAAAGATTAAATATCCATTAACACTTACTTATTGCTTACTTCATTAGATTTGGCAACTGACTGACATTCGTAGATGTTTCTGCAGACATTCTGACGACTTACACTGCCTCCAAGAAATATGGCAGACCCTATGCTGTCAACAATTATTTTATAACTAATTAGCTGATCAACCTACAATAATACTGGTGTGGCGACTCACACAAACCCTGGTAATCGGTTAGCTCATTAAAACACAGCCATACGTAAAGGTTAAG
Source organism: Sepiola atlantica (assembly GCA_963556195.1). NCBI lineage: Eukaryota > Metazoa > Mollusca > Cephalopoda > Sepiida > Sepiolidae > Sepiola > Sepiola atlantica. Next base: position 155,295,106 of record OY744523.1, read on the forward strand.
ATTATGGTTAGGGTTATTTTTTCTCATTTGCTATACAATTTTTCCCTACTGCCATTTTTTATTTATAAATTACTTCTTTCCATGTATTTCTCAGATCCACTATCTGATCATTAAACTGTATTTTGAGTTCATGTGAAGGTCATTTCACGATGTTTAGTTCCTTATAAGATTCGCTCTTTTACCATTATTGCTCTGGATAACATCGCCACTCTCTGCGACTATTTTACAAGACTGTTGCACCAGTTTTTTTCTATTTCCTTATTGATGCCCCCAATAAAAACACAATGCAAAAGCAAAAAAAATAATAATTTATATATTTTTTTATTTCTACTTTCCCTTTCGATATCGATATAATTTTCAGTAAATTCCCATTTAAAAAAAAATCTCATCCGCATACTTCTAATACCGTTCGCATAATTCCATAACAACGGAATCGGTCAATATTATTGTTTCAACTATTTATACTATTTGCATTGTTTACAACGTGTTTCACCAATTGACTACTCACCTGCTGAATAAATGTCGTTTTTTAGGGGGTGGGGGTTTTGTGGTTTATCCCTAAATGATTTTTCTCAAGTATGCATAATTACTCTTTGAAAGCTTTGAAATCTTCAGTTCAAGTGTCATGCGTTTTGCGTTCTAAAAGTGTTGCGATAACACTTTGTCCATTTTCCCTGCATAAGCCAAATATACCATGACTTCAACGATCTTTAAAGACTTTCTTCATAACCATTCCATCTCCAGGATAATTGTCCAGCTTCCTGAAAGAGTTTTTATGCTTAGAATCGACAATCGTCTGTAAGGAGACATCTTGTGTCATTATGTACGAGTTTATTGATATAATGTCGCGTATTAGCTATTTCATAGTTGACTTTGCTATGTTGGATATATATTGCCTTAATGTGGGCTAATTGATTCGAAACTTCGTAAGTCATTCGTCCATGAGATGACATACATATATACATACGAGTGTATATATAGGTCTTTTTTGTTTGATCGCAAATGAACCTTTTTACCGGTAGTTTAATATCGAAACATCATACCCATTAAGCACCATATAATAAACACAGTTAAGGAGAGAAAGCTGTTTCAAGTCAGGAGATACTTGAAATCAATAAATATATATGCTTGTGCTAAGAGCTTAACGGTTAAAACGTTCGCTTGTTGTCAAAGCATTAGGGTTTCGATCTTATCGAAACTCTAGATAACTTTAATTTTTGTGAAATAGGTATAGAACATCAATTAATAAATATTCGCGAAATTTAAGTATTTTTAAGGGGTGTATCGGCATAAGCTAAAATTTGAAATTTCAAATATTTCGAATTTGCATTAAATTTGATCCACAGTAATTATATACAAATGAAGCAAAATTCCCCGAATTTCAATTATTTCTAAAGACCCATACAGTTTAAGTCTTAAATTTAAAGCATTTTCTAGAATAAAAAAAAATCATGCAATGGATTTCGATCAAAGACACAAGATTTAGTATCATTATATCTTGAGCTAATCTTCCAAAGAACATAACTGTTTTGTTCGGAGAATTAATTCTACACGTTCTTTGATGGGTATTCTGCTAACGTTCTTTGATGGGTATTCTGCTAACGTTCTTTGATGGGTATTCTTCTAATATATATATATATATATATATATATATATATATATATATATATATATATATATATATATATATATATATATATTCTGGTGTTACTGTGGCACGTGGTGAACCGGGTCGTCGTTTTATCTTCTCCCTCGTAATGGTTGGACCACATAATTAAGGGTGACTAAACGTTGTATATTAATATACTATTAATTTATTTCCTGTTGCTAACCATCAGCTCCGACAGGGTTAGTTTAATAATATAATCTTATTAAACATACCATTGCGTTTATTTAGGCAGTTCTATGAATAGAACGTCTCGGGCGGGCTTATGTACGTAACTGCTACTAAATACCAACTGCTTACTCTTTCAAAATGCCCCTCTCCTCTACCACGTGATTTTGATTAACCAATGAGAGTATTTAGTATCCCTTGGACTCCGCTTTTCCTATATATGTATTAATAACAATTTGAATCTTGCTTCATAGGATCTTGTTAACTCATTCCTGTATGAAGATTCACACACAAAATAATTGTTGCAGAAGAATTGTGGCAACGATTGTGTTCGTAATGTTTGTTTTAAGTGTAACATGACGTCTGATGAGATACTAGAGAGCGAATACACGTATCAGATAAGTTGCTCAATCTGACTGATTAGAAAATTGAAACAATTTTAACAGGAAATTTAGAGCTTTGATTATAATATATACTGTTGCTAATTAACAAGTTGTCTTGTCGAATATTTCTTTCCATCTTTCGTAAAGTCTTATCTATTCGCATCATTTCATTACCTTTCTTCCATTTTACAGGCGATACTAGACCAAATATAATCGATGATGACAATGAACCTGGTGTTGCACACCCAACCTTGTGTCATACACGCAGCAAATAAGTTGCCGTCCTCATAACAAACACATTGAGGTTCACAATGGCCATTCATTTCTTGGTTGCTTGTCGTTGTTCTTGCACGCGCTTTTGCTATGATGCTGTTCCTGTAATTAAAGTTTCTTTTTCATATCTTTGAAAAGACTAACTCCATACAAACTTGATGGTAGATAGCAAGTCATTTATTCGACGTGATTTTCGTACAAAATCACTGACTAGTGGGAGGGGAGACTGAGAGTTATCGAAATCATTAATTAGTTATATTCTGTCAGCCTATGATACTATACGCCCGACGCCCTTGCGTGCTTCAAATCGAACTTCGCTTACTATCACCCTGTGACGTCATATCCATTTTTAAACATATGTCCACAGCGTATGCAATTTTCTTGCCAGAGTCAACGAGTTGACCTCTTCTTATCTTTTGGCTGACCCATTTTTCATTATTATTTGATTGACTAAATTATATAATAAATGATCTACCCGTTCACTAGTTAGCATCTTGAAACCGAGAACAAATCCCATTATGCCTATCATGTTCATTCATAACAGTAATAACGTCGTGAGAAAATGAGACGCCACAAGCCCCTCTTTCGTATGGATAACATAAGTTTTCCTTATAGTATTGATTCATAATAGGTATTTATTTCCGGTATTAAATCACTCAAAAGTGTTGATATGCCATCAAAAGACAAACAATGTGAATGCAAATATAAACAGCCATTTGATATTTTGTATAAATCACATGGATCTTTTCCACTTGTCGCTCGTGTGAAATTGAAATCTTATGTCCCAAAAATGAAGGTTACATAACCATTCTGTAACGATTTGGTCTTTATTCCAAACAAGTCACAAGGTCAATGAATTGGAGATATCGTAAGCGGCTTTTAGCGAGATGCTTGTCCACATTACATTTAAACTTCTGCATTTTGGTTCAGTCATGGAAATGAAAATAATGAGGGAATTCCAAACGCTAGCAGTTCGAGGAAAGAAGCTATTAGAATAGAAGCTAACGGCATCTGGTGACCTCCAGTGACCTCCAGTGACCTCCAGTGAAAGGGTGGGATCTTGCTGACTGACGGATTTATCAGGCGTATTTAGGCTGAGGGGGTACCTGTGCAGCAAGTTAATTGGAGCACCTTCCATTAAAGTACTTGTAAAACAAGCACAGGGGTGCAACATCGCGGCAATGGGACATGGACTAGAGCTTGTTAGATAGTGTGGGGCATATTAGATTAGCGGCTCTTTTTTTAACCTGTCACAGAGGGATAGTGGTTGATGTACCAACCTAGATGTGACAACAATACCCCATGCATGGGAGAATAGTTGCTTTGTAGAGATATAGGATACTGTCAGGTATAAGAAGTTTTCTAGCTCGGTAGGGAGACACAACTTTATTACTTATAATTGTCATCTAGAGGATAATGAAAATATAACAATATGACTGTTAATGTGAAAGTAAATGCATCTAATCTATTACCAAATTTCCTTTTTACACAACGAGGTAAATGTTATTGGTATGATAGTAGAAAGTCTATTTTAACGCCCATAACACTATTAATCTTCAATGTTGATCTCGCTACACTAAACAGCTGAGCTAGAAGTATGAGACAAAGTCACGAAATTTACATTTATTATAAAATTCCTGACTGTAATAGAAACACATGACCCTATTGATATGGTGACGAGATGTGAACATTTGATCTCGATTTGACATTTCTCCTGTAGCGATTTGACGGACTGTTAATTGTAAATTAATTAATTTACTGTAAAATAAATTGATGAGCATTCATTTTTTTAGTAGATTTATGTGTTTATTTTTTACAGTCGCGGACCTTGCTAAATTGTTTAAGAGACGACAAACTTAATAAAAAAAATGACAATTATCATCAATTGACGTGAAGAAGAATATTTATTTCCGAGAAAGAAAATGTTGGAAACTGTTGGTCTTAATATTCGATAGAGATGTTTTTTCTTTCTCAAAGTAATCAAGTAAACAAAATACTTTGCGCATCCGAAAATACGCGGGTGAAAATTTTGTTTACTGATGTTTGCGTCGCCTTGAACTGATTTCACCTGCTTCTTTCCACACAGCTGACTACCGATTTGACTCTAAAGTTATGTGATATACCCATATTTCATCCATTCTAACATATTTGCGCAACAACACCTTTTTGTTGTGATAAAACAGTTTAATCGTCGACACGTTATTGTTTTTGATCACCTATGAGCAAATACAGCACATACTTTAGAACACAACTATTTCATTAACGAATGTTCATGCAAAATTGTGAATACACTGCATTCTGATGTATTCAACCCCTTCTATATGCAATCAGCTGAACCGAGGTTTTAGACTTTTAAAAATGTTTTCCGGGACAACTGCTGTATTTGAATGGCCTGAACGTTCAAATAACTTGTCCCTACACGACCGAGCTGGTTTGGGCGGGAATTATATAATAAGTACAAAACAATAGTTAGCATTATAGCCATTTTAGTATATTATTATTGGTATTCTGTTAATTACGTTTTTTTTTGTTTTATGTATAGGGCTTCTAATATATGGGCCATCTATAATACGAACACATGGTTTTTACCTGATTATCCTCATTCCCTTGAAGATGGGCCCAGATGGGTCTGAAAGTACTTGGGACACAAATAAAAACTATGGCAGATTCATCGACCAATTACCCCCCCCCCCCGAAACTAAGATTCTGATTCGGACAATGGAAAGGATCTACGAAAGGATATCCAGAATAAGTTGTCTTATATATTTAACAATACTTGCCTTCGAGAAAAGATGCTGCCTGTATATATATGATGAGTCCCGATTTAAAAAGGACGAAACGTAAACGTACATAGATAATAAACAATAACAAATATTTATTATTTGTCGCTCCTCGAAAAATTAGAGCACTGTAAGTGTAGTAATTACACAGCATGACGTCACTTGCTTTAAAATGCATCGCTCCTTCCCTTAAAAAAAAGAAGTAGAATGCTCTAGACGTCAGGACCGCCGATAAAGTGTTAACATTATCACCATTTATTCGCTATTTAAAATTGGCCGCGTGGTTAAAGACGTCGGATTTGAGTTTTAAAAAACTTGTAGTTCGGGGTTTCGAATCGCATGACCGGTAGTGAATAGTCATATTTCTATGCTGATGAGTCCCGATTTAGAAAGGACGAAACGTATACGTACATAGATAATAAAAATAACTAATATATATATATATATATATATATATATATATATATATATATATATATATATTTTGGTACAGGAAAGTTAGTACAAAATTCGTACCGTTGGTTTCAAGCACGGAAGACTTAGCCATCCGGCTCTCTTCAGCTTCTGTTTTCATCTGTTTCGGAAATGTGTAGTCACGTGACACTCTCGTTGGGACGCGTAATTCGCTTAGCATGTTGTGTATGTTTGTTTAAATTTTAATTAAGTGTAAGGAAGCGGTTAAGATTTAAAACCGGAGGTGATTTGAAGAGATATAAACAAATAAAAATATAAGAATAACAAAAAATGAAATAAGAATAACAAAATAAAATAATAAAATAATAAAATAAAATGAAAATGAAAAAAAGATATTTAAAAAAATAAAAAATAAAATAAAAAAGAATAAATAAGAGTAAAAAAACTAAAGAGAATGTTTCTATATAATTCTCGTGAGTCAATTTCATGAATTTTGTATATTTGGCCGTTACTGTTTTGGGGTTTGATGATGTGCGTTCTAAAGGGAGAAAGAGAGGAAGGAAGAGGGGAAAAAGTTTAAAGGGAAAACCGTTACTTAAATTCGTGTTTTAATTCTGGATCAAACGCCTTTTAGTCAACTCGAAGTAATTTAAATAAAGAAACCGCTCGGTCCAAGAGCAGTAACTCTGTCGAGATTTAAATGGTTTGAAGCCGTTTAAATAGGTCTGTACGTGTGGAGAAATATTTATGGGTAAGTTGAAATTTTTGCTCTTGAAAATTAATGTAAATATTGTTTGATTAAGGTATTTGTTCGTATTTTTCAATTTATTAATTTTATTAATATTAGTTATAGTTGAGAAATTCACTCGAGTAGAAACAGAGGGGGGTAGCTAGGCTTATTATGTGTATCGGTTTTAAATCTTAACCGCTTCCTTACACTAAATTTAAATTCAAACAAACATACACAACATGCTAAGCAAATTACGCGTCCCAAAACAGATGACAACAGAAGCTGAAGAGAGTCGGATGGCATATCTTTCCGTGCTTGAAACCGACGGTACAAATGTTGTACTTACCTTTCTGTACAAAAATAAATAAGTATTATGCTCTTAATTTTTAACTTCAATTCTTAATTAATCGAGCATTCTGCTGGGATTTTTCCTACTATATTACGAAGAAGTTATATATATATATATATATATATATATATATATATATATATATATATATATATATATATATGGATAGAATAATAAGCACCCATAATCATAAATTCCTAAACAATTCTAGTAAAAATAAGGTAGCCTTAAGAAATAATACACTAATCATTGAATTAATTTAAGTATAAGTGTCTAATAGTATCACTAGACATTGTTAGATTGGAATTAGGTTATAAGTATAGGTTTCCATAGATTATAAAATAATTGTAAGGTGAATTTTCAGAACTCAGATTATTAATATATTACGAATATAGAATGTCTATGTAAATTTTTTGTATTTAGATACATATTGGCATCTGTGTGTGTATGCATTAGATTCAAATATAATCTTAAATAATTTTTATTTTTCTAATATATCCTATCTCGGATCTAGACAGAATTCAAACTTGTAAACCTTTCACAGTTTGTCAGTCGGTTGATGACACGCTAACGCCTGTTTGTCTCTCTTCTTTTCTTTCTTCCTTTCTTTTTCCAAGTCTAGCCGAATTTGTATGACACAAAAAATATTGTTGCATGCGTGATCGTAGGATGCGTATATGTGTGTGTGTGTAGAGACGTATATACATGTTTATATCACCAAGTCGTAAGTGTTAAAAGAATATGTGTTTTTAATTAAGACGTTATTTAAAAAAAAAACAAAAAAAAAAACAATAAGATTCATTTCGATCGCCTTAGTTAAATATAAGTTTTTAATGCCTCCTCGCTCTGTAAGGGGTGTTCAGATTGGTTGCAACCACCACTCTCTGGTTGTATTTGAATTGTTGAAGGTGAATTCAATTTTCTGTCAGTCTCAAAAATGTAATTGTCTAGTTAGATGCCCGAGGAAACCACAAGGTTGAAATAAATTATTGCATCGACAATTATGTAATTTCGTGTTATTATATTTTATGTTATTCTTGCTCTGTTTACTACATTGAGCTCTCATACCCGTATTTCTTTCTGGAATTATTCCATTATAACACAGATATATATATATATATATATATATATATATGATTTTAATTATTTTCGATCCGGATTTATTGTACATTTTGATGTAGAATTGAGGTTTTAATTGATGATCATTTCTGCGGTATTTATCAGAAAAATTTTCTTGCGATTTAGTTCTGTTATTTGGTGGAATTTTTAATTATTTACGATATTTTGTTATTTGAAGAAATATTGTCATGTTCTGAGGAGAATCAGCATTTAAAATTATAAATATGCCTTAAAATAAATTATTCTTTGAAACAACTGTAAACAACCATATTACAATGGTGTGTGCTCTTTATTTGAAACATGATTTGAAAATTGCTTTTAATCGCCGAAATCTATCTATCAATCTCTCTGTATATAAATGCTTTTTTGACATCTTATTTTGAAACAGGTTGCAAAGCTTGAAGGTAATATTTTGTTTCCTCTTTTTTTTCATTTTGATATTTCTTTTCATCTGTTTTCCAATCCTTTTCTGATCATAAAGATTATCTCTGACGATTTCAGTGGCGAAACGATGAAAGCAATTGGTTAATCTAAACCGATTACGTTCATTTATGTATTAGATCTGCTGTAAAAAACAAAAGTAACAAGCTACAATTCCCCTTTGCTGCTGGTGGGATAGCAGTTTATAATTAAAATAATTGTTCAGATTCGGTACTTTGTACCAATATGAAATGGCCAGAAATGGGTTAAAATGACGTTCAATTGACACACAGTCCAAACATGAAACCGGTTATTTGGTCGTGCTTAACGTGAAATGTTTCCACAGACTCTTTGCATTTGGAATTATATTCTTCCACGCAAAACGTAAAGGTTTCATTATCTTTCTTGAACGCTATTTCTTTGTTACTAGTAATAAGCACCTTCTAGAGAATAACGAAAAAGCACTCAAAACTTTAAGAAAATAATAATCTTGTTGCGAATGTAATCACATCTAATCCATTATCAGACGTTTTGCTACGTCAGAAACTGGGTGTTATTTGCACTACATGATAGTAGAAATAGAAGTTTGACCTCCTGTAATCTTTAACATTTTAAGGTATTTGGCGTCGTTACATATAGCAGAAGAGCCGAAGAGCCGAAGAGCAGAAGTATAGACAAATGTCGCGAGGTATATATGTATATGTATATAACACACTCTGACTGTTTGGTAGGTGAGAAGAGATGTAGCATTGTCGCTTTGAATTTGAGAGTTGTCTCCCCTGAACCATTTTGTTATGTAAATAAAAGGCTCGGTTTGCAACGTGTCGTTCTCAGTACGCATTCAGAGAAAAATGAAGTAACAACGTGTTTGTGTCTCTCTTGTTTGATCTTTCCTTTTGCTTGGTATTGTTTCTACGTTTCAGGAATAATAACTTTACAACATGCACAAAGATTAAATGAATCAATAAATCCATAATTGCAGTAGAAAATATTCATCTCATTGACCTTCATCGCCGTTCACTGGACATTGATAGGGTGGAAATGTGCACATTTAACCTCAACTTGTTATTGGAGGGCATGTGTTTCAGTCGCGATTCATCAGCCATCTTATTCTTTAACAGCCAATTATTCATTGTACAACGAACTGGGAAATGCATTAGCATTAGCTATTTTCTGGATTTCTCGGTAATGACGTTTAGAAGAAAAACCAGTGCACAATTTCCTCGGTGGGCATCCATTTTGATATCCCTACCGTATTGCGTGTACATCTTAAGAATTGACCTCAACAAATCCATAAATAATGAGACTTACTCTTTATTATTTGATAATCTTTGTAATTAAAGTGATTGTTTGATATTTTACTCTAATAACGATGTTTCTTATTCTTTAACAGTGTTTTGAACTTTTATGGATTTAATTTGTTTGATATTTTTTTACTTAAATTGAATACTCTGAAAATAATTACTCACGGACCCGAACGTACTCTGTTTTATAATATTAGTAAATTATATTCAAACAATTAAAGCAATTTGTCACTTAACGCTGAAGTTGCAGGTATTAGTTTTCGGTTATTCGGTTGCATCATGTAATTAAAAATGTATGTATTCAAGCAACATGGTTTTAATTAAGGCAAATGTTATTAGATAAAGCATATGTTTTATTTAAAGCGTTTTTATTCTTTCAATTTTCCGAATAGTCCATGTTTTATTGCGGTCAAATTGTAGTTTATATGTTCCGTGGGTTTTTGTTGCATATATTTCCGAGCACTTTCTATTTGATTCATCAAATCATCATCATCAGAAGTTAGTATTAATGTGTTTGAATCTATTTTATTTTACTTTTTAATTCGTAAACAAATTGTGTTTACCAACTGTAAAACGAGCGTCTATAATGATAAGATGTTGCATACGAACATGATTACGTAAAATGCACATACGTAATTAAAAATGATAATTTCTAACGGTTACTAAGTCGTTAGTATTAATTACTACGATAGACATATCACAATTTATGACTAATTCGTAGTTAATGTTCTTAAGTGTAGAGTGTCAAATTTTAATATAAATGGCTTCAAAGATATGTTATCTTTTTATGCTGGTATCGTAGTGTATTTATTTTTTGTTGTCGACTAAAATGTTGTCCGTAATACAATCGCTGAGATACATGTTACTATTTAGTGTTGTTTATTATTTTGTTTTCGCGATGAATAGACAACAGAAAATATTACATTGACGAGAAAGTGGTTGGATGTTTTTAATAATACTTACCAAAGTATGTAAGCATCAAATCCTATGAAAGCAATTGTGGTATACTTTTATCAATATATTAATATTTTGATGTCTCTTAGGTTAATATTAATGCATACACATGTATGTCTCAAGTTAATAAACACCATCAAAGATAGAATAAATGCACGTTTAAAATTCTAAACTTCAATATTTTATATTAATTGACATTTTTATGTTTGAGATACTAAGCTATCTATCATTTATCACCAGTTAAGCATTTCATGGATCAAAGAAACATCGCAATTGTCAGAATCTCAGAGGAGCCGTTATGGGGGTCAATCTGAATATGGATTTAGTCAGCATCAATTACTGCAAATCTCGGGATTCCACTTTCTCTATTAATTAAGTAAAGAGAAGAAAAACAATGGGCGAGGATCTGACAAAATTCTGTTGTGTCTGTGAAGAAAATCTGAGGATTTTGAAATACAGGATATAAAATATGAAAATACTTACAGATTACGGTATATTTATTGTTTCTTAACTGAAAATCCATTTGTTCCCGTTATTTATTTTTCATTGACATGAGCTTCATAGAATTCATTGACATTCGCAATAAAAATATTTGGCAGTTATCTCATGAGAAAATTCAAGTAGGCAATTTTATACCTTGCGGTCACATAATTTATTGGCGTCTCGGGTTCAAAGCGGATTAAATGAAATGTTTAAAAAATAATAGTCTTATCTCCATCATATAATAAAGAGCAATGTATACACATATATATATATATATATATATATATATATATATATATATATATATATATACTACGATCCCGTCACGCAAAATTTAGCGAGTAAAGACCGTGCATTTTACTTCCCGGGCAAAATCATATCTAATGGTGAGGGGTAGTAAGAAAGCAAATAGCAAGTCAGACAATCATCTCAAAGTTATCCCGTCGCCTGAAATCAATAAGGAAAAAACCTTTAATTCTATTATAAAAAAGTAAAAGTGGTTGTTTTTTTTCTTTAGGTCATTAGAAATGATAATAATAATTTATATATGGAAAAATTAATAATACATTTATATAAATAGCGAGTGTGAACACTGGCAAAACATAACATTTGTTACTTTGGGTATACAATAGTATATATATATATATATATATATATATATATATATATATATTCATAAATAAATAAATAAATATATATATTTATTGTTTAGATTTTCAAAGTTATAGAAAAATTTGAAAAATCTGAAAAATAAATAAACTATGAAAGGAAAAAGTCTTTTGTTGTGATGAATGATTTCTTGAACGAAATTCTTTGGTAAACCTTCATAAAACACATATAAATGCTCTGTACCCTGTAATCGAGTATCATCGAGCTTATTTGTATTGGACTAATTCTTCTAAGTGAAAAATCTAAATCTATCTATCTATCTATCTATCTATCTATCTATCTATCTATCTATCTATCTATCTATCTATCTATCTATCTATCTATCTATCTATCTATCTCTCTCTCTATATATATATATATATATATATATAAAGTTACAGTCTGATCTATTTCTTTGTTAATTTATTTATTCGTTTGTTTGCCTGTGAACAACCCTAAGATTTTGTTAATAGACCATCTCCATATATGTATATTCTGCAAGGACGTTACTAAGGGTGTGACAACGTGCTGGGGGGTATGAAGAAATTGAGGTGTTAAATATACTAATGTATATTTAGAACAATCTACTTCAGAATCAGGAATTTTCAATTTCTAATTCACACAAGTAAAAAAAAAATTGTTTGGAGAAATATAACCTGATTGTTTTATCCACGAATAAGCAAAACTGTCGAAAGCGGGATGTTACGGATGCCAGCTGGGGTCAGGTATAACATGAGTATAAACAATATCTTGTCGAAGTACACCTTTTCCGTGGGAACGTTCAGATGAAATTCAAACTGAGGCTGGAAACAGTCGGTAGCCAATCAGAGTGCGTATTGGCCATAACGTAAGGATTCATTACGATCTTTTCCACCATAATAATATACTTCAGATAGTCGGAAACTGTTAAAATACAAACAGTATGTGCCTTAGACATTTCTATGCCACTTTGATGCCAGTTTTGTTAAAAATCTTTCAATCGTTGATTATTGCCATCCCCAACCTTTCCCATCTCTAAGTCTATTATTGAACCTATGGAATATCTGAAATTCCCTCTGTAATATCTGATCACTTGTGTGCCCTTCTGTTGAAATAGGCAGCTGTGTGGTAAGCATTACGACTAATATTGAACCCATGCAAGAAAATATAGGCATTCTCTTTTTATATTGCGGACTTATTTTCTTAAAAATTATATTCTGAAATTAATTATTGTAAATGTATTAGAAACAGTACACATACATTATTAAGTAGGTAATATTTTGTATGAAATACTGAAAAATAGCAATTGAAAACAACCTTTTAAAATCAGCCTAAAATCGGCCACTACTTCCTGAATAACCTGATAGGTGGATGTGTATCAAAGAGTTAGATTTGAATCTAAAATATGGACTGGTGGCCTTTCGCAGTATAAACTACACAGCAAAACCTTTAAAAAATGACGGCGAAGGACACAGACGGAAATATATTCTGACGATAAAGATGCTCCATTGGCCTAGTCTTTTACCCTATTAACTTCTATAATAATTGACTATTACTATATAAACTTAGCCTAATTCTTAGCTAGAAGAGATTTAATAGAAGTTTCAATGCTAACTCTGATGAAAATCGGATAGAATTTCTTCAGCTATTCACACAGAAACGGAGAGTGAAATTCATTGCTTATTCCTTACAAGTTGTATCGAACGTCTCAAGATAAGCAAACTTCTGTATTGTAAATATGTTAAATTGTTCTTTTTTTAATAATTATTTTGGTCTAGCGACATAACCCGTACCGGAACCTCGTTCGACGGATAGCTATTTTCCGTGAACTAAGACCCCAAAGTAAAGTGGAAGAATAAAAGTATCATATGAATATTCGATGAGAACTAACAACGAAACATGTGCGTCAACTGAGGTGGACGTTAGTGGGTTACGCAAAAACTATTTCAAAAATACGTTTAAGATACATTGTTCAGAAAGAGATATTAACGAATTTCAGTTATTGTTCTCGGCAAATAAAACATCCTTGAGTTATTTGATGTTACAATATAATAATTATTGTTAACATTTAATTGTATAAGATTCCTTGAATACAAGTTGCTATAGTTGGTAGGAAATTGTAGATTTACAACTTTCTTACTTGTGTGTGTGTCAATGATCGCAATAGATCCGATAGGATTTGAACTCTGTACAACTGATTTCATAGTCAACGATGGTATCGATGAGACATAACGATCATACGTTTCAAAAGAATAAATAATACATCCCTTCAAATGAGATATTTAAAAAAAAATTAAAGGTAATCAAGTATTTTATTGAAGGTTCTTCTGAAGAGTCGAATTATGATACATTGGATTCAGAGCATAAATGTGCTCCATCGGGGGAAGTGCACGTAACATCATATAGAAAAGTAGATAATAGAGAGGAAGTCATACATTGACACAGGCGTGAAAACTATAATATTTCAGAGAAATAAATGTGGTTGACTTGGCTAATACAGTAATTAGCATAGCCGGGCTTTATCGCATATAAGTGACCTGTATACAATAATCTGGAACACGACTAACGTATATGCTAAGTGAACTACCTACGTTGTATATCAAACACAGATTTTAAAATACTTTCGTTTAAAGATAAAATAAATTTAAAAACGCTTTTAAAAGAAAAATTTAAAAGAGTGATATTATAAAAAGTATTATTTGATAATATGTTTATTATTGGCTCCTCTTTTAAGGGTTGCACTATTATAAGTGCCAACCAACAAGAACGCGAAGAGAATGACACATCAATTATACACTGTAGCTTATTTACCATGTCTGATTGAATAGATTAATTTATCTCCCTAAACTCGTCCGTCTAGATATTTTTAAAGCATTTACGAATCTTCGTTTGTTTACGTAAACATAATTGTCTAAACTTAGGTCGGAGTAAAGACACGGAGTAAAGACACGGAGACATAAAAATAAGTAAAATTCTACTTATTACTGGACACAAGCAATCAGATATATTCATTGAAAATTGTATCACCCGAAATAGATAGACTCAATCAATGTATTTGTTATACGCTTCTGGTTCCGAACATAAATTTGGCTAAAAATAAAAATAGATGGAGGCTAACGGAGCCGCAAATGAAATAGTTTTTTCGAGGATCAAACAAAATGCAAGAATTATGTCTGTGACAGCCCTAATAAGTGTATTCAATTATTAGCGATCTTGTCGTTTTGTTTAATTAGAGTTTATTTTTAAAAAAAATCGTGCCCTTTCCTTTGATTGGTCAAACGAGAAACGTGTTATATAATGCGCTTTAACAAACAAAGCAGTAGGCGAGAAATGCGCAAAGGTCAGCGAAAGAAAAGAGTGTGAGAGAAAAAACGGTTGCTGCTGTAACTGTTGCTGCTGCTGCTGCTGATGATGATGATGATGATGACCATCATAACCTGATTTATCTTCCTCCCACAAGGTAAGATGTGACACAAAGTCGGGAAAGTGGGAAAAAACCAGCGCTCGAGAATTTGAGCACCCTGGCTGTTTAAAAATTGCCTGGGCAGCCTCGTCGGCATTCCCCGGTATGGGGCGCCTCAGGCGATTAGCAATAAACTAACCCTCCTTCAAAGGGTGAGAAGGCAAAGCCTGGGAGGGTGCACCTCCTAGAACTGCACAGGACGGACAACCGATAGACCGGCGTAAATCCCGACCCGAAGGCCCGGACAATAAACGTTTCCTGGGATGGTAATGTCTATGGATATTTTTTATAGAATCTCATATTTATGAAAACTTCTGTACGATGGTAAATATGTTTTTTCGTTGGATTTTGTAATTATACAAATAGGTACGTGTTGTAGAATCATAATCTCACGTTGAATACGTTTTACCGGATGTTCTTGTTGATACATTATTTTTCTTCAAGGGTATGATTATGTCTATGAATAATTTGTGTGTGATTGTATGACAATGTCTATGAATAGGTTTCACGTAATTGTTCGATTTTTTTTATAAATAGTTTTTATGCAATTCTATCTTTATGTCTATAACTGCGCTTTGTTGAATGGCCTACCTATGTATGTGGATATTCTAGTGTGATTGTATGTTTAGTTCAATGTATGCGTTTTGCGGAATGGTAATTTTATCTCTATAAATACGTTATGTAACATGGTATTATATATGAAGGATTGTATATATGTCTAGGAATAAGATGAGTGCATTTGTATGATGATGTATATGGATATATAGTGGGGGTTAGTGTGAGTCGAGGTGTCGCTTGCCGGAGACGGACGATATTCATTTAATAGAGGTGGCCATGGCTGTATCAATCGAACTGAACTGGCTTGAAATAAAGAGGAATAAGAGAGTTCCATATATAAATACTAACATCTTCACTATAATAAAATCAACTTTATTTAATGTTTTATTAACACAGGAAATTAAGAACGAAAGGCAAGTTGGTTCGGCAGGCAGGCTTTAGTATGAGATTGAGTTCTAGAGTTCCATCTCGTCTTGCTGTTACCTGACAAGGAAGGATGAGATGTTTTAGCCTCTCGTCTCCACAGCGTCTATTCAGGAACTAAATCATATTTTTGCGCGCACAAAGTTTGTGAAAACGACAAGGTGTACACGCGCCGGAGTGTTCGAATTGTCCGGTGTATTTCTACGTGAGTTTTAACATGCCTGTTTTCGCCAATCAATCTACAATGTATCACTACGCAGTGAATTGCATGTAAACACAAAAGAAAGTAGACATCAGCTATGTAGTTTCTAAAGATATGTTTTGTGTTTATAATAGGTTTGTAGGGTGGTATTCATTCGCTTGTGAATAATTTATGTGAGTCATATTTTCATTTTTATATTTAAAAACTGCTACGTTCGTAAGTGGACATTAACATGTATTTTTATACACAATGAGAATCTTAGGAACATGCCTAAATAAGATACGTGAGATAGTATGGCCATGTATATGAATCAAGTTTTTAGGATGGTGAAGTTTTTTGATACGTTTTGTTCTATACATTTGTATTCCCTATGAAGAAATCGCGTGTGGATAACTACATACGTAATGTGTAAGGATATGGTAATATCAATAATAAGTTTTATGTGATTGCCTGGTCTTGTCTATAAATATTTTTATAGGATGATAAATCCATGTCTGTTAATACCTTTGTCATATTGCAATGTCTATCAAAACACTGTGTAGCATAGTATTATTCTGTCTATAAATACGTTTTGTGCGGTGGTCATGTTGATGCCTATCATGTAAATGTCTATAATAACAATCGTACGATGATATAATCATGTCTATGTATATAATTTATGGAATGCTATGATTCTATCTGTGAATATGTTTTCTGATATGCTAAGGTATATAAATGCGTAATCTAGTATCATTTTGTCTATGAATACGTTTGGTATCTGTGTTTATTAATACCTTTTGTTTTGCAGTAATGCATATGAGTAATGCATATGAGTAATGCATATGAGTAATGCATATGAGTACGTTTCGCATAATAGTACTTAAATATATAGGAATAACTTGTTTGATAGTATTGTATGTCTTTAAATATAGCCTTTATCGTAATGTATACAAACAAGTTTTATATAATATATGGATATGTCCATGAATGCACTTTGTAATATGGCCACGTATTTTAGGATATTCTGCTCATATTTATACGTTTTGTTATATATCTATGTGTATTCGTAAATTTTGTGCAATGATATGGTAATGTCGTTTAATGGATATAAGAGATGCTATCGTCATATCAATTAATACGTTTTCCTTTAAAAAGATAGTAATGTTTTTGTGTGGCTGGTATGTTTTGATATGAATACATTTTGCGGTATGGTTATATCTATGAATATAATTTCGGGGATAGTATAGTAATAGTATTCATATGTTATGCGGTGTAAGTATACTGTTTATGAATACGTATTAAGAGATTGTAGGGTAATATGTATGTGTACGTTTTGCTTGTTGGTATTGCGATGTCTATGAAAAAGGTGTTGTAGTATGGGAAATTATATTAATATCTTAGATAATATAGTCAGGTATATGTATACAAAGTATGCGATGGTATACTCACATGTATTTGTACAATTTATCTAATGTTATGACGATGACTATGAATGCGTATTATGTTTCTGAATGCATTATTGCTTCATAGCATGTTTTATGAATACGTTTTTTTTATTGTATCGCCAAATATATGAATAGATATTGTTGGATGAAATGGTCATTTTATGATAATGTTTTCTGGTATAATGTGGTCATTTCTTTGAAAAGTTTCATGGAATGTTATTGTCACACCTTTTAATAAGTTTTCATGAGATGGTATACTATTTGTTATATATACCTTTTGTTAGGTAGTATTATCATGACTAGGTATAGTTCCTTTAATAGGTAACCTTTGTGTAATGGTCATGTGTATGTATATGGTTTGTAGAATTGTAGAGCTACGAAAAATAAGATCAACATTTAAATGAATGCAAGCCAGATAATCAAGTATTTGATTGAATGTATTAAAAAAAATTAATTATCAAAAAGCCATTAAAAAGTATCGCTAAGTAAAAGAGACAAACGTGTTTTTAATTATTTTTAATTTGGCCATGTGACCTCACAGTTTTGAATCTTAAATCCCATTTTTTCCTTCTTTTCTTTCTTTTTCAAGAATATACTTTTTTTTATCAAAATAAAGATTGAAACATCAACATGCAACTGTAGTGACGTTTGCACATATCTGTATTTAATAAAATATATCAATATATGCATATATATATATATATATATATATATATATATATATATATATATATATGCAAACATTCTTAAAAATTACAGAATTCACCTTTTTTATTTCTTGAATTTTTCTGATGTTCTTTTTTGTATTAAAATAAATAAAAAAACTAATAAATGTTCCATAGGTTTCACAGGTGTCACGAACGTTTTCGATTCTTTGTTGAATCATCCTCAGGTGTCAAAAGCAGATGAACACAAACTCTGGAGAAAAAAGAGAATTTTAAAAAGACAGCGAAGAAACGCGAAAAAACGTTTTTCGCATTGTTCCAGGAAGTCGTTGACGATTTAAATTCAGCAACACTGAATAACATCACAGAAAAATCGCATTACGTTAAGGATTTTGAAATATTATCTCTGGTTTTATATGTGATGCTGATAATTTTAGGTTGAAGTGTTCTTTTATGTAGATAGATTCCAGTATTTTTAATTTTTTGCTCTTTGCATTTTAAAAAATAATTTTAGTGTTATTAACTAGAATTTGTCTTAAATCAGAGGGAGAGCAGTTATGTTTTTGTAGATGTTGGTAAATTGAGCTAGAGTTTACAAGATGCATGGTGAGGCGGCGGGATAAGGTAGTGCTTGTAAAACAAATGTAGCTAATAGCTTTATTATTATTATGGGAGTTACATTCTCCCGAAGAGCATTTAAATTTATAAATAAAAGATTAGTTCTTTCTAGTGGTTTTGAGATGGGGAGAAGTTGTTTTTTACTACAAGATTTTTTATTTAAAATTTCTTAAATAAATAATGAGTCTAATTTTATTGTTATTGTCAGTTGGGAATACGTATCTGTGTATAATATTTTCCTGGCTTTTAAATATCATAAATGTTGTATGAATACACTTAATATATATATATATATATATATATATATATATATATATATATATATATTAGTATGAAAATATATCTATGGCAATTAAGCTACACGTAGACGTCCATTATTCATCCCTGCAGGAAACCATTAGGCTAAAACTTAGCCTTATGATTCCCTGCGCGGAAGACCCCGTGTAGCTCAATTGCCATAGATATATTTCATACTACTACTACTAAGCGCTACTCGCGTGTTAAGCACTTGAAGTAAATACTGAAAGTCTATTAACAATATATAATATCACTTTATAATTGTATATGTATATATACATAAAATAATATGTATATATGTATATATATTCGGCCACATATGAATAATTATCTCACTTTAATATATATATATATATATATATATATATATATATATATATATATATATATATATATATATATATATATATATATATATATATATGCATACACGAGGGCTGTCTAAATAGTATAAGACCGTAAGCCAGAAAAATATATTTCAAATACCTGACGGGGTTGGGGCTCTAATCCCCTTTAAAGTAAGCTCCAAGTTCTTGCACACATTTAGCCTACCGATCCATCCATTAGTGGTAACACCTTTGGAAGTCTTCTTTTAGAATGGTGTTAATCTTTGCTGTCGTGTTCTGCATTATTTCTTATCTAGTCTCAAAACGGGAACCTTTCAGTGGCGTTGTCAATTTAAAAAAAAACTAGAAGTCGCAAGGAACCATGTCTGGAGAGTAAGGAGGTTAGCGAAGGACTGGGATTCCATGTTTGGCAAAGAAATGTTGGATCGATTGGGATGAAGGTGCGGGGGCATTATCGTGATGTAGTTGCCAGTTTTTCGCCGTCCACATGTCTGTTCTTTTGCGCCGAACTGCGTCACGGAGACCCTGGAAACCATCTTGAGTGTACTCCTTTGCTACTGTTTGTCGTTCCGGTGCGTATTCGTGATGCACAATTCCACAGATATCAAAGAAGCCAGTCAGCAAAACCTTGATTTTGCTTCGCAGGAAGGCGGTGATAAAATTCACACATGCGCATGAAGGATCTTCCTTTACTGTGTGGAGTGGCGCCGCCCTATCGTATCTGTTTCGCACAGAAAATATAATGGTCGGAAACTTTTTAGACAGACCTCGTATATATATATATATATATATATATATATATATATATATATATATATATATATATATATATATATGTATGCATATATTTGTATTTATTCAAATAAATTCTGTTCATACCTGTTAGCACTTACTTGAAATAACCACGATAAGTATGGACAATAAAGAAATTCTAATTCGAGTTCCCTCTAAAGAATTCCGAGAACAAAGAATAGTTTATCGCTATTCGGTGGATCCCAAGTTAATAGTCAGCTTTTCTCCAACTCTCTTTTACAAAGGAAATTTTGTTCAAATAGTACTTATTTATTTATTCTTCTTAAAAATATAGGAATATAATGACTATAAGTCATGAGTTGTATACTATCTTTTGCTTATGTTGAGAACCTCTTTTAGGAATTCATACGGATAAGTTATGCAGAAGCCGCGTCATAACTCGAAGATGACACGCCGACTCCTAATCTCTAGGCAATTTTTATATATTAAGTCTCAGAATAGAAATAAAATATTTTATTAATGGAGTGAAA
>OY744523.1:155321055-155356055 GCA_963556195.1 Sepiola atlantica
TATCTGGTAAGGTTTACGCTAGCTAAGTAACTAACACTGGTTGTTTTTGTTACACCTCTCAGACTATAGCGACTCTGATTGATTACTTAACTATAATAAACACTGCTTAGATACATTGGAAGCACGTGTTTTTTATGGGCGTGATAATTTCAGACAACTTCATCCTTCATATGTCACTAACGAAATAGGAAAACCGATCGAAATTTCTTTCCGGTCTTAAAACGCGTTTGTTAAGGACGATTGCTCGTGTTTAAACATATACGGGTTTCAAGCGTTTTTTTCTGGCGTAAAGTTTTTGTTTCTTCATGTAAGTTTTGAAATAAATGTAAACGAACTTGTGTTTCGGCATTAAATACTCTCCCTCAAGTATTGACATGCTATAAAACAGAGGAAATAATTCAACTCGATGTATGATATTCGTAGCAGCCAAAAACAAAGAACAACGATTTCCCTCCTCTCATTGCCTCCCCCTCTCCCTCCCTTCCCTAAAACCTTTACGAAAATAGCAGGATTCGGCATAAAAGAACCCTATAAAGGTTTATATGCCGTAAAACAAACAACCAAACCAAACACCATGAAAAAATATTTGAAAATATAAAAAAACTTGAATGATGAAACCTTTGCCAAAATGACCGGATTCAGAATTAAATAACCCGAAATGGTTTACATGTCTATGGTCTGTAATCCATACAATAAAATCGAGTCGAAAAAAAAAGTCTCAATATACACGAGAGGCCATTGCCTCCCGATTTCTGTGCTTTTAACCTTCCCCACCCCAATTCATCAGCTTTTAAACTGTCCCTATATATATATATATATATATATATATATATATATATATATATATATATATATATATATATATATATATATATATATATATATGTACATATAGTAAGTTATATATATATACATATATATATATAGTAAGTTATATATATATATATAGTAAGTTATACATATATATATACATATATATATATATATATATATATATATATATATATATATATATAGTAAGTTATACATATATATATAGTAAGTTATATATATATATATAGTAAGTTATATATATATAACTTACTATATATATAACTTACTATATATATGTATAACATACTATATATATATATATATATGTATAACTTACTATATATATGTATGTATAACTTACTATATATATATATATATATATATATATATATATATATATATATATATATATATATAACTTACTATAAAGTGGTGAACAAAAAGCGAACTTTTAGCAAAGGTAAAACCTATTGTGAAAAGTATACAGCTCAATATCCAGGATAGAGCAAAAGTCAAATCTTTTTTCAATTCAGTTGCTCATAGCAAGGTAAATTCCGCAAAACGGCAATTTATTCAAGTTAAATTTTTCCTTAAGCCAGGCTTTTCAAAGATCAAAATCTTATCACCAGAGGAAGTCACTGGGATAGATAAGTTGGCAAAGGCCAAAATTCAAAATTTTAGAAAGTAAAATAAAAATTGTAGGGAAAGAAACACAAGGCAAAACTCTGCCCGAATGCAAGCACATGTCCGATTGCAAAAAAGTCCGGTATCAAAAAGTCCAGCGGAGAAAGTGAAATGTATATAGGTAGGTCGTTAAAAGGCACGAGAAGTGACAAGAGAGGATTCAAAGTTAAATTCCAAAAAACCACATCTTCAGGTGCGGCGAAGATAGGTAGAATCCAGAGGGTAAAAGTCCAATAAAAGGTACGTTCGTGGATGCAACAAGGCTCAGTAAAACGTGAGGTGGAAAGTATTCCTGAGAGGGAGAGACTAGTGAGGGTGAACCAACGAATATCTGGCAACAATACTTCATGCATAAGCTAATGGTGGCTTTGTAGATATAAAATGTACTGGAAGGTAGCGGAAGTTAACCAATCAAGTAAAAAGAGCTCATCGTTTTTGCAGCAGACTTGGCAGTATTTTCTATGTATTTATGTTACCTGTGAATGTTATACTGAATAGTTTGAATGTTGAGCACTTGGTAAGGGTGCTATCAGTAATGCCATCCATGGTTGGAAACGTTTCTTATAATTGTTAAAAGGAAAGAGTTTTCTTCTTGGTAGCATTCAATGTGGCAATGCATTTTTGGTTCCATTCTACTACATAATACATAATAGAGGTCATTTACTAAAGATTCAGTCATTTTGTTTGTCCTCACATTGACAATAGAGCATGTCATCAGAAAAAATTACCAATCTTGCATCAGAGAGGTCGTTTATGAAAACAAGGAATAGTAAATTCCAAGGATCGATTTCTGAGAAAAATCCACATTTAGATTCCCGACCATCGAGGACGACCTGGAACATTGTTTATAGCTGAGTAGTATCAGCTTACGTTCAATATTTGTCCAGTAACAATATCTGTGCCGTTAACAAATCCACAGTAGAACGGGATTGCTTAAATCCATATTGTTGGTCAGATAGGAGTTTAGCATTTTCGAGGTGGCGGTCAATCGCTAGATTGATTAATGATTCAAAGATCGTTGCCAAAAGCGGTCGGAAACTTATAGGCCACTAATTTTGCGGGTCAGGTCTTTCATTAGAGTTCTTGAAAACTGGTACTACCGAGACAATTTTACAGCTATCAGAGACGCATGGTTCGGCAAGGCATTTGTTATAGAGTTTGCAGTTAAACCCATAGTTCTTACTAATGTCTCTGTAAATACTACTTTGCCAAACGGCGTAGAATAGATCTTGAAAACTTTAGAGTTGACGTAACATGACGTTGACATGGGTTTAAGTCTAAATATCTTTATTGTTTCATATATTCAGTAGATAATTCTATCTGATATTTTGTACAAATTCAAACATCCAGTTATCTATGCTGGGAAATTGTGCCGTGGTCTTTTATGATAGTCGATCTATTCCATGGTTATTTGGATAATTAGGTGGCAATACGCCTCCTCAATGTCCCAGTACTCTCTACACTCTTCCAGTGGAGGTATGTTTAGTGCTGTCCCTCTTTGGTCTTCCCATCCTCCTTGACCATTCATAACTATTTTGTGTGGTGCCAGCCGAGGCTGGTTTCATCAGCTTATTTTTGAAGGGGGGAGGCAGTTTCTGATATTTATTGTGGTTTTTGTCCTTGGTTCGCGTAGTGGTGTTCTTCCATGTAGTTTTGTTTTCTTCCTATTGTAACCTCGATATAATTGGTTATCGTGTGTAGCTTATACGAGTTGGTTTCCGCATTCGAGGATTGTTCTTAAGATTGCAACTAGTTTGATCATTGCCATTCTTTGTATGGTTTCGATGGTCTCTTTGATTTCAATTTCTCCAAGTCTTTTCACCAGGTTTTGCGGGACTGTTCATAGTACTCTTACGCTTAAAGGTATTATATTGAATTTCTTCATGCTCCATATCCCTTTCAGTTCTCTGGCAAGTTCTGTGTATTTGCTTCGTTTTTCCGTATCTTTGATCTTCACTCTGTGGTCTGCTGGAACGGCAAAGTCTACGATATTGTCGACTATGATTACATCCGGTCTCCTTGCTTGAATGAGTTTATCTGTTTGCACTTCTATGTCCCAGACGGTTTGTGTTTTACATTTTCCAGTACTGTCTCTGATTTATATTTGTACCATTTGTTCGAGTGTTCAAAATATAGTCGTTTTCATAGTTCACAGCGTTCTGCTTTCCCCACGCAGTCGTGTCTGTTCTTGTATTCTTTTTCGGCTAGTTTGCTGCATTCATTTATTATGTGATTTACTCTTTCGTCTCTTTGTCCACACAATCTGCATTTACTGTTTTTCTGGGTTGTATCTATTTTAGCTTTAATCTAGTCCTAATCGCATTGTTCTGTGCAGCTATCAGTAGAGATTCGGTTTCTCTATTCAGGTGCCCTTTTCTTAGTCATGGTAAGAAATGTTGCTTGGTCTCTTCTTTTTTCATTCGTATGAAACGTCCATGTAATTGTTTTTATCCCACTTTTCTCTTCTTGATTTTTCTGTTTCTGGTTTCGGTGCTTCCCGAGTGGTCTATTGGGACGGCGTCTCTAGCTGTAGAGATCAGCCTTTCTGTGCTGTAAGTTATGTATTGTTTAAGCTCTTTTTTGTCTTCTACACAGTCTTCAATACTTACCAGACCTCTTCCCCCTTAGCCTTTTTACGTATAGTATGTCTGTATCGTCTTTTGGATGTAGTGAATTGTGTATGGTCATTAAATTTCTAATCTTTTGGGCAAGGTCTCTGAGTTTTTCTTTAGTCCATCCTAGAGTATTTTATTAGTGATACTGCCCAGGTGTTTAATCCATTTTACTAGGTTTCTGCTATATAACGTCCTTTCTAATTGTTTCCTTGTTCTTCTCAGGTATTCTTGTCTAATCTTCTCTTTAATTTCTGTCGATTTGATAGTGTCTGCTTCCAGAACTCCCAGTGCCCTCATCTTCTCTTGGTTGGGCAGTTCCATCAGTCTATTGTCTCTACTGTTCTCGTTTTCATCTCTAGCAGTGCAAAATTTTCATTTTAGAATTCCATTTGAATGTCCTGGCTGAAGATTCATGCCGTATTTATCAGCTGTTTCAGTTACTTTTTGCCGTTTGAAAATAACTTCAGATCGTCCATGTACATGAATGAGTTTATTCTTTGTTCTTTGTCTGTAAACTTTTATCCGGCATCATATTTTCTTGAGCATTTAGTTGAGTGGCATCGTGGCTATTATAAATAGTAGTGGTGATAGGGGGTCTCATTTGAAAATGCCTCCTTGTATTTTTATCCTGGTCAAGTGTTCCAGCTGTCAATTTTAGTCTTCATGTTACCATTGCTTTCTTAATGAAATTTATAAACCTGTCGGGTATCTTGTAACTTTTAAACATTCTTTTATCCATGCTTGACGGATTCTGTCATAGGCTTTCTTGTATTCAATCCATGTTATAAATATGTTTTTTCTACTTTTACCTCCTTCAGCATCTTTTGATCTATGTATAGCAGATCATGCGTCCCTCTTTTACCTTTCCAGTATCCTTTTTGTTCCTCAGGGAGCAGTCCACGATTGTTCAGGGATTGGTTGATTTGTTTTTCATAGTTATCCCGTTGTTGGTAAACAAGTCATCGGTCTATAATTGCTTGGGATATTTGGTGTTTTTTTGAATTAGTGTTGTACTTCCTTTGGTCATCTACTCTGGTACGTCTTTTTTGTGGATACATCCTCTAAATTTCTGCGCTATCCTTTCATATTATTATTATTATTATTATTATTATTATTATTATTATTATTATTATTATTATTATTATTATTATTATTATTATTATTATTATTATTATTATTATTATTATTATTATTATTATTATTATTATTATTATTATTATTATTATTATTATTATTATTATTATTATTATTATTATTATTATTATTATTATTATTATTATTATTATTATTATTATTATTATTATTATTATTATTATTATTATTATTATTATTATTATTATTATTATTATTATTATTATTATTATTATTATTATTATTATTATTATTATTATTATTATTATTATTATTATTATTATTATTATTATTATTATTATTATTATTATTATTATTATTATTATTATTATTATTATTATTATTATTATTATTATTATTATTATTATTATTATTATTATTATTATTATTATTATTATTATTATTATTATTATTATTATTATTATTATTATTATTATTATTATTATTATTATTATTATTATTATTATTATTATTATTATTATTATTATTATTATTATTATTATTATTATTATTATTATTATTATTATTATTATTATTATTATTATTATTATTATTATTATTATTATTATTATTATTATTATTATTATTATTATTATTATTATTATTATTATTATTATTATTATTATTATTATTATTATTATTATTATTATTATTATTATTATTATTATTATTATTATTATTATTATTATTATTATTATTATTATTATTATTATTATTATTATTATTATTATTATTATTATTATTATTATTATTATTATTATTATTATTATTATTATTATTATTATTATTATTATTATTATTATTATTATTATTATTATTATTATTATTATTATTATTATTATTATTATTATTATTATTATTATTATTATTATTATTATTATTATTATTATTATTATTATTATTATTATTATTATTATTATTATTATTATTATTATTATTATTATTATTATTATTATTATTATTATTATTATTATTATTATTATTATTATTATTATTATTATTATTATTATTATTATTATTATTATTATTATTATTATTATTATTATTATTATTATTATTATTATTATTATTATTATTATTATTATTATTATTATTATTATTATTATTATTATTATTATTATTATTATTATTATTATTATTATTATTATTATTATTATTATTATTATTATTATTATTATTATTATTATTATTATTATTATTATTATTATTATTATTATTATTATTATTATTATTATTATTATTATTATTATTATTATTATTATTATTATTATTATTATTATTATTATTATTATTATTATTATTATTATTATTATTATTATTATTATTATTATTATTATTATTATTATTATTATTATTATTATTATTATTATTATTATTATTATTATTATTATTATTATTATTATTATTATTATTATTATTATTATTATTATTATTATTATTATTATTATTATTATTATTATTATTATTATTATTATTATTATTATTATTATTATTATTATTATTATTATTATTATTATTATTATTATTATTATTATTATTATTATTATTATTATTATTATTATTATTATTATTATTATTATTATTATTATTATTATTATTATTATTATTATTATTATTATTATTATTATTATTATTATTATTATTATTATTATTATTATTATTATTATTATTATTATTATTATTATTATTATTATTATTATTATTATTATTATTATTATTATTATTATTATTATTATTATTATTATTATTATTATTATTATTATTATTATTATTATTATTATTATTATTATTATTATTATTATTATTATTATTATTATTATTATTATTATTATTATTATTATTATTATTATTATTATTATTATTATTATTATTATTATTATTATTATTATTATTATTATTATTATTATTATTATTATTATTATTATTATTATTATTATTATTATTATTATTATTATTATTATTATTATTATTATTATTATTATTATTATTATTATTATTATTATTATTATTATTATTATTATTATTATTATTATTATTATTATTATTATTATTATTATTATTATTATTATTATTATTATTATTATTATTATTATTATTATTATTATTATTATTATTATTATTATTATTATTATTATTATTATTATTATTATTATTATTATTATTATTATTATTATTATTATTATTATTATTATTATTATTATTATTATTATTATTATTATTATTATTATTATTATTATTATTATTATTATTATTATTATTATTATTATTATTATTATTATTATTATTATTATTATTATTATTATTATTATTATTATTATTATTATTATTATTATTATTATTATTATTATTATTATTATTATTATTATTATTATTATTATTATTATTATTATTATTATTATTATTATTATTATTATTATTATTATTATTATTATTATTATTATTATTATTATTATTATTATTATTATTATTATTATTATTATTATTATTATTATTATTATTATTATTATTATTATTATTATTATTATTATTATTATTATTATTATTATTATTATTATTATTATTATTATTATTATTATTATTATTATTATTATTATTATTATTATTATTATTATTATTATTATTATTATTATTATTATTATTATTATTATTATTATTATTATTATTATTATTATTATTATTATTATTATTATTATTATTATTATTATTATTATTATTATTATTATTATTATTATTATTATTATTATTATTATTATTATTATTATTATTATTATTATTATTATTATTATTATTATTATTATTATTATTATTATTATTATTATTATTATTATTATTATTATTATTATTATTATTATTATTATTATTATTATTATTATTATTATTATTATTATTATTATTATTATTATTATTATTATTATTATTATTATTATTATTATTATTATTATTATTATTATTATTATTATTATTATTATTATTATTATTATTATTATTATTATTATTATTATTATTATTATTATTATTATTATTATTATTATTATTATTATTATTATTATTATTATTATTATTATTATTATTATTATTATTATTATTATTATTATTATTATTATTATTATTATTATTATTATTATTATTATTATTATTATTATTATTATTATTATTATTATTATTATTATTATTATTATTATTATTATTATTATTATTATTATTATTATTATTATTATTATTATTATTATTATTATTATTATTATTATTATTATTATTATTATTATTATTATTATTATTATTATTATTATTATTATTATTATTATTATTATTATTATTATTATTATTATTATTATTATTATTATTATTATTATTATTATTATTATTATTATTATTATTATTATTATTATTATTATTATTATTATTATTATTATTATTATTATTATTATTATTATTATTATTATTATTATTATTATTATTATTATTATTATTATTATTATTATTATTATTATTATTATTATTATTATTATTATTATTATTATTATTATTATTATTATTATTATTATTATTATTATTATTATTATTATTATTATTATTATTATTATTATTATTATTATTATTATTATTATTATTATTATTATTATTATTATTATTATTATTATTATTATTATTATTATTATTATTATTATTATTATTATTATTATTATTATTATTATTATTATTATTATTATTATTATTATTATTATTATTATTATTATTATTATTATTATTATTATTATTATTATTATTATTATTATTATTATTATTATTATTATTATTATTATTATTATTATTATTATTATTATTATTATTATTATTATTATTATTATTATTATTATTATTATTATTATTATTATTATTATTATTATTATTATTATTATTATTATTATTATTATTATTATTATTATTATTATTATTATTATTATTATTATTATTATTATTATTATTATTATTATTATTATTATTATTATTATTATTATTATTATTATTATTATTATTATTATTATTATTATTATTATTATTATTATTATTATTATTATTATTATTATTATTATTATTATTATTATTATTATTATTATTATTATTATTATTATTATTATTATTATTATTATTATTATTATTATTATTATTATTATTATTATTATTATTATTATTATTATTATTATTATTATTATTATTATTATTATTATTATTATTATTATTATTATTATTATTATTATTATTATTATTATTATTATTATTATTATTATTATTATTATTATTATTATTATTATTATTATTATTATTATTATTATTATTATTATTATTATTATTATTATTATTATTATTATTATTATTATTATTATTATTATTATTATTATTATTATTATTATTATTATTATTATTATTATTATTATTATTATTATTATTATTATTATTATTATTATTATTATTATTATTATTATTATTATTATTATTATTATTATTATTATTATTATTATTATTATTATTATTATTATTATTATTATTATTATTATTATTATTATTATTATTATTATTATTATTATTATTATTATTATTATTATTATTATTATTATTATTATTATTATTATTATTATTATTATTATTATTATTATTATTATTATTATTATTATTATTATTATTATTATTATTATTATTATTATTATTATTATTATTATTATTATTATTATTATTATTATTATTATTATTATTATTATTATTATTATTATTATTATTATTATTATTATTATTATTATTATTATTATTATTATTATTATTATTATTATTATTATTATTATTATTATTATTATTATTATTATTATTATTATTATTATTATTATTATTATTATTATTATTATTATTATTATTATTATTATTATTATTATTATTATTATTATTATTATTATTATTATTATTATTATTATTATTATTATTATTATTATTATTATTATTATTATTATTATTATTATTATTATTATTATTATTATTATTATTATTATTATTATTATTATTATTATTATTATTATTATTATTATTATTATTATTATTATTATTATTATTATTATTATTATTATTATTATTATTATTATTATTATTATTATTATTATTATTATTATTATTATTATTATTATTATTATTATTATTATTATTATTATTATTATTATTATTATTATTATTATTATTATTATTATTATTATTATTATTTCATAGTCGTCTCAACTTTTGGATGTTTTTAGTTGGAATTTTCTTTTTTTAACATCAAGTCAATTCTCCTGATCTTTAGACATTCACACTAGACCTTAGACAATTTCGCCGTTTCTAACAGGCAAGCCCTTTGCAGAATTGAAAAGAA
The DNA here is from genome assembly GCA_963556195.1 of Sepiola atlantica. Taxonomy (NCBI): domain Eukaryota; kingdom Metazoa; phylum Mollusca; class Cephalopoda; order Sepiida; family Sepiolidae; genus Sepiola; species Sepiola atlantica. Next base: position 155,331,670 of record OY744523.1, read on the forward strand.
AATTGTCTCGTCATTCTGTTTAAGCGATTTATGGTGGCTTTTCATTTTCGTTTAAAGTGTTCCAATTACAACGGGAATCACCTTTACCTCTTTACATTTCTATAGTCTAACTAATTCCCATTTTAGGTCTTGATATTTATTGATTGTTTCGTGTTCTTTCTCCTGCACTCTGATATCGAAGCGGCAGACTATATCAATGATTATACAGGTTATCTTATATTTTGTTTAGAAGGATTAATTCGGGGGTTGACTGTTCAACAAACTTATCAGTCTCTCTGTCTGTATGCCCCAAAGAAGTTTGACATTGACATTCTCTTATACCACTTCTGGCTTATGCTCATACCACTTATCACTGTGATTCAATTCATAAAGTTTGTGTATTTCTTCCCTTTTCAATACACAATCGGCATATCGGTGAGTCTGCAGTTTTGTCAATATGATGTTTGATGGACCTAGTGCGGGTGGCTTATTCCTGGGCTGCCATTAAGGTGCTCTCAGCAAATCTTTTGAGATCAACCCTCTCCAACTAATTCCAGCTATCATTATCTCTAAATACAGTATTCTTAAAGAATACACTGTGTAGTTTCTTTCCAAATAATTTTAGCAATCTCTCTTGAAACCTTTGATTCTTCCCCATCCAGTTCTTAGTATGCCCTCTCTTTTCACTTCACGAAGAAGAATCTCATTACTTTCAGAAATATATTTATATAGACAACCTTCTTCTATATTCACATCTTCAACACTAAGTAGACCTCGACCACCTTCCTTTTCTAGGTAGATTATTATTATTATTATTATTATTATTATTATTATTATTATTATTATTATTATTATTATTATTATCAGTTGTAGTAGTAATAGTTTACCTCGACAGTATCATACTTTTACAACACTGTAACACGCTATGTCCTCCAAGGGTTTTCATTATAAACTTGATATTACATCGAATACATTTTGAACTAATAAGTGACCAACAGAAAGAAAACGAACGAGTGACAGGCAAAGAATATGAGAGAGAGAAAGAGAGAGAGAGAGAGAGATAGAGAGAGAGAGAGAGAGAAACTGTATGTGTGAGAGAGAAGAGATATATAGGCGTTTTGTTGCAATAGAGATTAGTGTAAAAGTGACGGCGCGAAGTTTGAACTTTAAATGCCTTCTCTCCAAATCATCATGTTGGCCATTATGCTATCTATACATCCGAGATAAATTGTCGAAAAAAAAAGTAAATGGCAAAATCGAAATTTCGTCTGAATAAATAATCGGTCAATTTAATTTGAGAAAACTAAAACCATACAGAAAGTTTGCATAAAAATGCAGATTTAACAAATACCAGTGAATTTGTGTTTTTCGGAAAACGTCAAGATCTTCGTAAACAAAATATTTACCCCAGCAATTTGTGGAACGGAAAGATCAATTTTTGCTTTGACATTTACCTAAAATTAAATGATGATACTACTACTACTACTACTACTGCTACTACTACTACTACTAGAAATAATAATAATAATAACGATGATGATGATGATGATGATGATGATGATGATGATGATGATGATGATGATGATGATGATGATGATGATAGAACTAGATTTCTTTTAATACCATTTTGTAAACGACTGCCGTCTGATATTTCGTCGTTGGAAAGTTATCGCTGAAGAGATAATTGTCTTGGAAAATTTGATTCTACTTTGTGACCTTCTAGTCATCCATCGAGCATAAGTTCAACAAGTTGATATAGTTCATTCATTTAAGACGACTTCTTTATGTCGGACTATTTTAATTGTCTCACGTCTTCATTGACAATATTAGGCATATTAAAAAATATGGACAGCGCAGGGGATTTCTTTACGCTGGTTAGCGACAAATTTAGGCACAGTAAACTCAAAAGCGAATCAATATACTTTGAATATCTTCTCTGTGGTAAATAAACTTATGGATGAACAGGCCCGCGTGTTTTGCACCTGAATGGTGTAAAACACTGTGCTATGGATGATGAACATCAGATGTAGCAGATACGACTCGTAGTGTCTTTATTTTAATATCTTGGCCAACGAGTTCAGAGATGTAATTATGTACACACAAGTTGGCTTGAATAAGTCGGGTTTAAGTCGATACAAGAAGAAAATAATTCGCATTTTGCGTCGAGACTTAATTCTCAGTAACATACCAGTGTAGTATCCGATCTAGAATGTCACACTCCCAGGCCTTGACTCCCCTCTTTGGAGTGAAGTTAGTTCATTTTTAACTGCTTGAGACGCTTCGACTGTAGCTGCCCAGGGAATTTTTACGAAGCCAGAGTGCCCTTTCTTTATGGGCGCTGGCTTTTCCTTTCAACATTCTGACACGCGACGTTTTCCTGCGGTAGGAAGGAAGTACATATCGAAAGTTCTTTTTTAAATTGATGTTGAGAAGAAACACGCAACAAGGCGAAGTATGAGAATGAGTTCAGAGAGCTGGATTATTTTATGGATCTGATTATAAATATGACTATGCAAAGATATTATTTTGTTTCTCCAGGTCTGTAAAAAAAAAGAAAAACTCCGGAGAAACTAGTACAATGAAGCCGTAAGAATGCAGTATTTGCATGTCAAAAATATGTAAATATCTATAACTATTTAGAGATATTGTATGTCTCACCGGTTCTGCTGTTTAGATGTGGCAACAGGAAGAAAAATGGAAATTTCAGAGATATTTTATGTTAAAAAAATAGGTGGAATGCTTAATAAGTTTAGAGGCGTTGATAAAGTCATCTTGGTAGAAGGTGTGTTAATAGTCCTCCTTTAAAAAAAGAAAGACATCAGAAAGAAAGAAAAAGAGACCTATGTGTGTTATATGTTGCAATTATATTTTATTTATGTTGTGAGTCTTATTGTTTTGATTAATATGGAGTTTTATGTGTTATTAAAAATAAAAATAAAAACGGTATGTTAATGTAAAAAATGTCATTTGTTGTAGAAAAGAACACTGTTTCATGTTTGTCGGTGCAAAATTGTGTAAAGACGTTATTTTTATTTTTGGTAAAAAATGGCGGAGACCAAAATAGTTGAGAGGTGTAGACAAAGTCCTCTTGGTAGGAGGTGACAAATCCTCCTGCTTTTTAGGGGGAGGGGGGTAAAATGGCGGAATGCCTGTTTATATTAAACCTGTAGATAGAGTTCTCTTGGGAGAAAAATCCTCCTGATTTGTTGTTTTAGAGGAACGGGGAGAAAGCAAAATTGCGGAATGCCTGTTTATATGAGCGGTGATTAAAAAGTCCTTTTTGTAGGTGTGTCAAAAGTCTTTCTATGGAAAGTAAGTTGAAGATGTCTATTATTTGTTTCTAATTCGATAGAAGGTGGAGGTTGATTTCCTCTCCCTGATATCGGAAGAATAGACCAATGGACAGGAGCCTGTCCAGAAAAAAATAACATTGTTGTATCTTTTTTTTCAAATACCATTTGAGCTGGTGATAGGGTTAAATTAACGTTCGTTATTCCAGTTCGGAGATCACACAGTCGGTTTTTGTTTTGTTGTTTTTGTTTTTGGTTGTCTGTCATGTATCTGCCGTTTCTTAACTTATGTAATATGAATGCATGATTTTGTTTCTTAACTTATGTAATATGAATGCATGATTTTGTTTCTTAACTTATGTAATATGAATGGATTATTTTGTTTCTTAACTTATGTAATATGAATGCATTATTTTGTTTCTTAACTTATGTAATATGAATGCATTATTTTGTTTCTTAACTTATGTAATATGAATGCATTATTTTGTTTCTTAACTTATGTAATATGAATGCATGATTCTGTTTCTTAACTTATGTAATATGAATGCATGATTTTGTTTCTTAACGTATGTAATATAAATGCATGATTTTCTTTCTTAACTTATGTAATATAAATGCATTGTTTTGTTTCTTAACTTATGTAATATGAATGCATGATTTTCTTTCTTAACTCATGTAATATGATTTTAGGTTTTTGTAGTTTATGTAATAAATGACAAGTTGGGCAAGGAAGGTATGTGCTACTATGGACTACGGGTGTCGAATTACAAATAATTTGTTTCAAAGAATAGAAAACATTAAAAAAAGAATTGATTTTATTACGTGGTTTGTTGATGCGTCTACTTCTGAATTCGGTCTTTAAAATTAAAATAGTAGGCAATAAAGGAAACACGACCAGCACAATTAATTAAACTTTCATTGAAGATTTAATAAAGCGATATTATTAAAATAGTTTTATTTTAATCCTGTATACAAAATAGACTTAAATTAATGAAAAACCCTTGCTATATTATAAATTATTCATAGCGTAGGGATCTTTCATTGTCTTCTAGGACCGAAAGAGATACATTTTAGTCGTATCTATATCTTAATATGTATCTACATTTTTTGTCACATCTGTTTATGACGAAATAGAAGTGGGATGATGGAGAAAAAATAAATGGTAAAAGACGAAAGAGAAAGATAGAAAGAGGAGAGAAATCTCCGAGGTGAACGTTAAAAAAATCTCCTGAAGAACGCGATCTCACAGTATCAACACTTTAAAAACAAATAATATTTCCCTCGTAGAATTGTAAAAAGGTGCAATGTCAGCTCATAAACAATGTTTTATATTCTACTAAAGATTTTTAGAATATGGTTTAATATATACACCTGAAGTTGATTTTACTAATTCACGGGATTCAAAGATTGAGTGTAACACCTTTAAAAATTACGTCATAACAAATGAATAATTCACATAAAGTAAACTATATGTCAGCTTAAATTTAGAAATAAGCGTATTTTCGTCAAATCTCGGTTCTTTCCGTTATCAACTTGATTTCACAAAGAATTAACGGTTTCCCTGGACGGATTTAAGTAAACTAATTACAAATACTGTGTAATTTACAAAACTTCAGCTAGTTATTGTCATAAATATTTAAAAAATTCAATTGTTAGTAGATTAATTAATAACAAGCCGCGCGTGCGTGGTCCCCCTCTGTATGTGACTCGATGTGGCGAGTGTAAAATGCAATAAATTTGGGCAATTTGGGGCATTTTCCACCCCCTGTGATCCCCTGGGGGTGCGAACCAGAATTATTCTGAGGTCAAGGATGCTCATTTCATATCCAGAACAATTGCCTCTACATTTTGGCCAAGTTTCAGAAAAATTGAATGGATGGATCAAACGTTATGGGAGAAAAGAGTCACTTTTTGTCATTTTGGGGCTTTTGACCCCTGAGGGCGCGAACCAGATTTTTTCCAAGGTCAGCGATACTTATTTTCTATTAGGAACAATTGCCTCCACATTTTGGCCAAGTTTCAGAGAAATTGAATCGATCAAAAGGTATGCTGCAAAAAATGTCATTTTTTGCCATTTCGAGGCCTTTTGATCCCCTCAGGATGGGGGGCTACCAGATTATTTTTCAAAAATTGGAGAATGTCACTTTCTAACCTGATCAAAGTTACAACTTCATGCAAAATTTCAGAGAAATTCAATTGATGGTTGCGGAGAAAAATCCGGACGGACGGACGGACGGACATGCCTCAAAACATAAGTCCCCCGATTTATAAAATTGGGGCACCAATAAATTGAATAATAACTAATTCTTAAAAATTATTAAAAATGTATTATAATTGATATATGTATTAATATCGATCTCTGATAATAATAAATACGTACATAGAAGCAATAGACCATTCTGACTTGTTGATAACGATAAAATGGAATAATATATCGTTCGTCTGGTAGCAAGACGCAATATACATATTTTTTTAAAGTATGAAAATGGAAATTGTTCGATAATAGTTTTTTAAAAAAATTGATTGACAACTAATTGTCATTCTTTATTCTTTTGATCTACTCGACGAAAGTGCGTAAACAATCAAACATTCCAAAATGTACTAATTAACCGTTTCCACTTGTGGAAAACATTAGTTGAAGTAAAAAATATGTGCGCCATATATTATGATAGTAATTTCAATGAAGCATTCTAGACAGCAAGCACATGACAAAGTTATATACGTCCTTGAATCGCTAGAAAAGACTGTGTCTATCTGTCATCTGGTCCACTCGTTAGTCTGTCATGTTCCAATTTTAAAAAAAGAATATATATCGGTATACACGCATATATAATGGACACATCTTATTTCAAACGAATTTTAACATCTCTTTTGTTTAACATAGTTCGCCGCAAACAAGGTAGAGCGCCACTGTAGACGTAAGGCGCTACTGAGAAAAAGGGTGAGCGTTTTTTTTATAGAAGGAGGGGGTCAACCTAAATTGGGAGTTATACAGCGAGATGTCTGTTTACATCAGGAAAAAAGAGAGCAGGGAGGGAGTTCCAGAGTCACACAGAACGAGGAAAGAAGCTTTTGGAGTAGAAAGCTCTTCGGCATCTGGGGACCTACACAGTGAATGGGTGGGATTTGGCAGATTGTCGGGTTGGTCTAGTGAATTTGCGTCGTGGGGGCACCAGAGCAGCAAGTTCATCAGAGCACATAGGACTATGCATGTCGGCTGTCTGTCATACTAAATTTTGAAATCGTATTTTCGTCAGTCTGTCACGTATACAATTGAAATTACTAAACGCGTAGATTGAGTGAACGTACCTGTTTTTAGATGTGTCTTAACAAATCTATGAGCATTCCGGTTCGTCTGTCACGTTTTAATTTGAAATAGAATCTTAGTTAGTTTGTTACGCTTAAGTGTGAAATAATATTTTTTTTAGATTCGTTACTACCTCTTTATAAGAAGTTCTGTTTATTTGTTGATTTCTCGGTTACGCTTAAGCATTTTCATCGTTCTCACTGAATAGACGCATTTTAAGAATCCTCGTTCTTGTTCTAAGTATATTGCTTTTATTTGCTTGCCATTGGAATCAATTTCCGACAATATGTTGCGTAGTACGCTGCTTTTTTGTTGACGGTCACGGTTTTGTAGGTAATATTAAATATACGTTTAATTTATCCTCAGCCCCGCGAACAAAATCAATGGTTTATTTAATGACGAGTTTACATCTTGTGTCAGAAATGACGAATAAAATTATGCTTCACTAGTGTTCGCACTCATATGCATATTCATATAAAATACCGTCTCAGTCGGTAAAGTTAAGAAAAAGAAAATAAGAAAGAGAACACTTGAAACTGAAAATTTTATTAAAGAGAAAAAACATATAAATCGGTATAGAAAAGAGAAAGGAAAAAGAAGAAAGAAAAAGGTCTCATTATAGAAAAAAGATTGAAGGATTTCTTGCTGAATTCATTTTAGACAGTGGCCAACTATCGGACTAGTATAAACCAGCAGTTTTTTACTCCTTAAAGTTTGTATGATGGAACACACAAACACACACACACACACACACACATACACACACACACATATATATATATATATAAATATATATATACATATATATAATTTTACTATACCATGTATCCACAGAACATTTTATAAGGAGATATAATTTTTGATATATCAATTTTCAGTATTTACTTCAACAGTGCTCGATGCGTAAGTAGAGCTAAGTAGTAAGCTATGAAAATATATTTATGGCAATTAAGCTACACAGAGACTCTCGCGTTTCATTCCCAGGGGAAATCTTCGGCCATACGCGGGAGTTTCTGTGTAGCTTTATTGCCATTAATATATTTTCATAACTTACTATATACATATATATATATATTGACTTGACTTGACTTGACTTGACTTGGTCCCTTAACCCCCTCCTGGGTCGTAGGGGCGCTGCACCAATGAACTCCACACCAGCTGTCTCCACTTCTGACGGTCATGGGCAATGGACTGGGTTGTAGCGAAGTTGTAGCCCGTCCACTTTTTGATGTTGTCCGTCCATCTTTTGTGTTGTCTACCCCTCCTTCTCTTGCCTTGCACTGCTCCCTGCAGGATGGTTTTGGAGAGACCGCTGCCCCTTGTCACGTGACCATACCATCCAAGCTTTCTTTTTTTTACAGTTGTCAGCAAATCTTCGTAGTTGTTCAGATTTGCGTTGATGAGCGCGCGAACTTCTTCGTTTGTGACACGGTCTGAGTACGAGATGCCAAGCACTCTTCTGTAGCATCTCATTTCTACCGTTTGGATTTTTCTTTGGAGCTCGGCTGTCAAGGTCCATGACTCGCATGCATACAAAAAGATGGATAATACTAGTGTATGCAGCAGCTTCAGTTTGCAACGGAGACTAATGTTTCCGTCTTTCCAGATTGATTTCAGTTTTGCAAGTGCTGCTGCCGTTTGTGCTGCTCTTGCCAGGATTTCAGTCTTGGATCCTTTGTTGCTGAGTATAGCGCCAATGTATTTGAACTGGTTTACGGTTTCCAGTTCTTGGCCGTTGGCTGTTATCGTTGTTGATAATGGTTGTCCACTATTCGTCATCAGCTTCGTTTTTTCAGCATTGATCTCCATTCCGTACCTCGTGGATGTTCTGTCGAGGCGGCTCACCAGACCAGAAAGTTCTGTTTGATTTCCGGCAAGTCCATCAATGTCATCGGCGAATCTGAGGTTTGTGATGGTTCGTCCACCAATGCTGACTGTGCCCACGTGACCATCCAGGGCATCTGACATGATTCGTTCAAGGAGGATGTTGAAGAGTGTTGGCGACAACAGACAGCCCTGGCGAACACCAACCGCAGTGTGAAACCAATCCCCCACTGAACCCTGAACGAGAACTGCACTTGTGGCTTTAGTATACAACTCCTGTATTATTTTGATCATTTTTTGACCCATGTTGTATTTCTTCATTGTTGACCACAGTGCGTCATGCCAGACCCTGTCGAAGGCTTTCCTGAAATCAACAAATACATGATATAATTCTTGTTGTTCTTGTCTGTGCTTCTCGCTCAGAACTCGTAGATTGAAGATTTGTTCTGTGGTGCTTCTACCCCTACGGAATCCAGCTTGTTCTTCAGCGATGATCTCTTCTGCTTGTGGTCTAAGTCTGTTCAAAATGACCCTCAGCATTACCTTGCTGGCATGGCTGATAAGACTAATGGTCCTGTAATTTTGACACAGCTGTAGGTTACCTTTCTTGGGTAGCGTGATGATGAGTGACTGTGTCCAACTTGATGGCCACTCTCCAGTCTGCCAGATTTTGTTGCAGATTTGTGTTAGGATATCGGTTACTGTTGTTCCTCCCTTCTTAATCATTTCGGCTGGGATTTTGTCTACTCCTGTTGCTTTTCCCGTTTTCAACGATTTAATAGCATGTACTACTTCTTCCCGTAGGATTGGGTGGTCATCACTTTTCGTTGACTCCTGACTGGTTAAAACACTGATATCACCGTTGTTTATATGTATATATATATATATATATATACATATAAATATATATATATATATATATATATATATATATATATATATATATATAAAATTAGTTCACCTCAAGGCAAGTTGTCACTGTAGACGCAAGTTGCTACTGAGAATTAGGGTGAAAGTTATTTTTTTGAGGGGGGAGGGGGTAATCCTTAATTGGGAGCTGTGCAACGAGATACTTGTTCACATTAGTTTGAAATTTCTTCACCGGAAAAACAGCGAATAAGGCGGAGGTCTAAAGATCGGCAGCTCGATGAAAGGAGCTATTGGAGTGGAAGGAGGAATGTGGGGGCCTCCACAGTAGATGGATGGTATCTAGTTGATTGTCGGGTTGGTCGAATGTATTTATGTTGACGGGGCACCAGAGCAGAAAGTTCATCGGAGCACATTCCATTGAAGTACTTGTAAAACAAGCACAATGATGCAGCATTGCGGCGATGGGGCAGGGGCTTGAGCTTGGTTGATAGTGACGGGCCTATTCGATTAGCGACTCTTTGTTGGACCTTGTTTAAGAGAGAGACACTGGTGGACGGTGCCCCAGCCCAGATGTGACAAAAATACTCTATTCATGATTATACACAAATAAATCAACCTTGGTTTTTACTATAGAGTGTATGATATAAGACACGCAAACATGAGCGTCAATAAAAAAGCAGCGTAATGCACAATATTAATACACTTTGCATTCATGTATGCATTAAACTTAGTTTTCACTGTAAACTTCCGTTGCATCATGTTTTAGAAACTTAGTTTTCGCTGTAAACGTTAGTTGCATCATATTTTATAAACTAATTTCTCGCTTTAAACGTCCGTTGTATCATGTTTTAGAAATTTAGTTTTCGCTGTAAACGTCAGTTGCATCATGTTGTATAAACTTAGTTTTCGCTGTAAACGTCCGTTGCATCATGTTTTATAAACTTAGTTCTCGCTGTAAACGTCCGTTGCATCATGTTTTATAAACTTTGTTTTCGCTGTAAACGTCCGTTGCATCATGTTTTATAAACTTTGTTTTCGTGTAAACGTCAGATGCATCATGTGTTAGAAACTTTGTTTTCGCTGTAAACGTCAGATGCATCATGTGTTAGAAACGTAATCAAAATATTTCAAAGTATCTCATTCTTTATTCTGATCACAAAAGAAATTTCTTATAAAACAAATGAAACCGAATTTATAATCACTTTATTTTGAATTCCTCAAACATTAATTTATTCAAAGAAATAATTACAAAAAACTAATAATCGATACATTATTCATTTTACCGGATGGACAAAAATTGGTACATATTTCAATATTATTTTTCATTGCACTGCCGATCAGATTTGCATTTTTTAAATGCTGTATGTGACCGTAGACATTGGGTCAAACACCATTTGAGAGGATTGCAACAGACAGGCGCCAATGTCCCCCTTTAAAAGGTCAGCGTTGCAAAAACATTCTCGCTACGGATAGACACACTGCGAGACGAACGTTTCCCGATGTTCAATAATGTCAGAGCAATGTTCATCTCATTTTCGTTTACCATACACGTCTCTGGCTATCCAGATAACAATTCATTAATATCTGAACCGGATGCTTTAAGTGGATATCTGTCAAAGTAAGACACGTTTGATTGACGAGGATCAAATCTTTTTCGGCATCGCTTTAACATCCGCCTTTCTTTGATTTGGTCACAAAATCATTTCCGCTATTACAAAATAACTATATGAACAAATGTGAGAGCAATTCACATCTCATTTTCTGAATCGTAGAACGTTCAGATTTCAATGCATTAACATCTCAACCTGTTGATTGAAATTTATGTCTGCTTTTTTTTTACTAAATCATTACTTTTTAATTGGATTTTCAACGTTACATTTACTTATTACGGTATTGTTTGGTCGTTAAATTATTAATTGAATCAAATTGTTATAAAATCTTTAATATATTTATTTAATGGCTGTATTCATAAAATTATTAAATGTTAATTACTTCCAAAACACTAAATCTTTTCATGTGTTAAGAAGGTAAAACCCAAAAAATAACTTTCTATTCGATTGTTTAAATTGTTTCTCATGCATTTCACAAATGAAAGTAATTAATTCTTTTTTCAATTATAAATAAAAAAAATTAAAACGTCTGACTTATTTTCAAAAGTAGCAAATTGCATTACGGTGGATTTATTTTTATAATAAAACTTTAAGTACATCGTGTATTTATAGGTGATAAACCATATCGATGAATCGATTAGCTATCTGATTACATAAGTGTCGAAGTTAATAGTAAAACCGGCTCGGTGGCGAAAATAAGCATTAACATTTTCTCATCGATCAACTGGGTAATATGCAAATCGATTCATGGTGTATAGTATCACACACATATAGATAGACTATAGTCATCCAGATATAAACGTTTCGTCGTATTACTACTTTTCAGTGTAGCTAGACGTGGTGTTCGCAAATAAAATCTCCCCTAACATTGAGGAGAAATTATAACGCTATGTATTTTCTTTGTTTATATATTTTAGCGCTGTATATTAAAAACTAGAACTCTATAAGGGGATTATTTGTACGCTAAATTGAATCCGTTATTTTCCTTACGAGTATATATATATATATATATATATATATATATATATATATATATATATATATACATATGAAATGGAGATTGTGTCTTTCTGAAGCAAAAACTATAGTATTAGTTTTGATCGCTCTCTGTTTATATTTATTTGAAACCAAAACTATATTATTAGTTTTGATCGCTCTTTTTTTATATGAACTTATCGGGTCCTATATACCCATTTTAAAACATTCCCAAACATCACGCGTCTTTTCAATTTACATAATTAATTTGCTTTAAAGATTCTACTAAATTAACATTCGCAAATATACACTCATGATTGTTTTTTTCAGATTTCCAGATGCATTACAAATATTTTCCTCGATTATAATCTAAATAAAAATTATAAATAGGATTAATTAGAGACATTGTTTTTTATTAATCTATATAATTGAGTTACGTGATTAAATTAGATTGTAATGGAATATGATGGAACAGCCGATAGCCATTCCAACACTTGGTAACCCGCCCTTTGATTATTCGAACTCACAGAAAGTTCTATTTCAAGAAAGATAGAGAGAAAGAGAGAGATACAGAGAGAGAGTGAAAGCGAGAGAGAGAGGGAGAGAGAAAGAGAAATAAAGGGAGAGAGAGGGAGAGCAATTAAATAAAACAATTATCGATGAGTTTTGCAAATATCTTTAGCTGGCATAATTCAACTCTGCTAAATTAGTACCTCTCACTTGAATTATATTAGATTACTCCGTTCATGTGTGAGTCTTCTTTTCCTGTTTGAGTTTTAGTTTCAGCTACAGAAGTATGTGGCACAGTGAGTTCCAATGTGCCTGCAATAATTAATATATTAAGTGCATCATCTATTAAGAAATGACCTCTTCATACTTTAGCAAGGGCATTTCCACTAAGCCTATTTGACACTAAGTTGTGGCCATACATCTCTTCTAGAACATCTGATCATCCTGCTTTTTCCATTAGATTTCCCATACACACAACAAACGTGTAATCCTCCAATTCTCAGCACTACATATTTCAGACGCCTACTAGATGGCTTATTAACTATAATAGTTTGAGTTTTCCAATAGTGTGAATGGCCAAATATGGTAACAGGAGTTGTGTTATAATTTTACTTGTTCAACCAAGAATATCAATGTAGAATAGATACATGACATATTTGATTGATCTCAGTCAATGAAAGGCAAAATCACAACAGTTGCCCTTTCTGGATGGGCATGGCCATTACAGAAACGGGGAAATTGTCCACAGAATAAATATGAGGATTTAGGAAAATGATCATAAGGTTTAAGATGGGTAAGTTCACTAACATGATATATATCATCTTTTTTGATAATAGTAATTAATTGTTACTTGTGCATGCCTAAGGAATTCATTAGTCGTTATTTCTTGCTGGGAAATCACATGCGTGAAAAATTTACCTGGTGGTAATATGGCAACCATACCCATCCGATGAACGGTGCCATATCCATCAAGGGTTTGCATATTGTGGTCAATAGTGTTTGCTGCAAATAGCATAAATTGACTTTCTGTCACAGTCACATGACAGTAACAGAACCATTTCGTTCAAATGTTTGGACATAGTCATATGAGCTGCAAAACCCATGTTGCTGTAATTAATCCATCAACATCTTTTTTTAATTTTTTTAACATGATTCACCCCAAACAAGGCAGGCCGCCACTGTAAACGTAAGGGGCTACTGAGAAAAAGGAAAAGGGGAGAAGGATTGGTGGTTCAGCTTAAATTGGGATCTGAGCAGCGAGATGTCTGTTTACATTAGTTTTAAATTTCTGCATGTCAGTACTGTCGGGGAAACAGGGGGCAAGGAGGGAGTTCCAGAGACCAGCAACACGAGGAAAGAAGCTATTTGAGTAGAATGCTCTCCGGCATCTGGGGGCCTCCACAGTGAATGAATGAGATTTAGTAGAATGTCGAGTTAGTCTAGTGAATTTACGTCGAGGCGGCACCAGAGTAGCCAACTCATCGGAGCATAATCCATTGAAGTATTTGTAAGACAAACATAAGGATGCTACATTGCGGCGATGGGACAGGGGCTGGAGCTTAGCTGACAGTGAGGGACATATTAGGTTGACGACTCTTTTTTGGACTTTGTCGAGGAGGGAGAGACTAGTAGATGATGCACCAGCCCAGATGTGGCAACAATACTCCATGCATGGGCGAATGGTGGCTTTGTAGAGATACAGGATAATGTCAGGTGTAAGGAGTCCACTAGCACGGTAGAGGGAGCCAACCTTCTTTGCGGCAGCATTGGCAATGTCTTCAATGTATGTGTTCCAATTCATGTTACCTGTGAAGGTTAGGCCAAGGAGTTTGAATGATGAACTCTCAGGTAGGGTGTTATTTGCCATGATAATCGGTGGTCGGAGAGGCTTCTTGTAGTTGTTGAAGGAAAGGAGCTTAGTCTTTGCGGCATTAAAAGTTACCAACCATTTATGACCCCAATCCACTACAGCCTGGAGGTCATTTTCTAAAGATTCAGCCATTGCATCAGATATAATTGCGTCGGTTTTGCCAACATGGCGAGAGTAAAGGGTGGTGTCATCAGCAAATAAACCAATCTCAGACTCTATGCCTTCAGGGAGATCGTTTATATAGATCAGGAACAACAAGGGTCCAAGGATAGAGCCCTGGGGTACACCAGCATTTATGTCATGTTGCTTAGATGAACGGCCATCGAGGACAACCTGGATTTTTCTTTTGGCGAGGAAGGATCTAATTATATTAAATAATTGCCCAGTAATACCGTATGATCGTATTTTCAGGAGGAGCCCTTTATGCCATACCTTGTCAAAGGCCTTGGATATATCAAGCGCTACTGCCCTAGCTTCACCTGCCTTATCGAGTGTATGATACATGCATTAAGAGATGACCGTTAGAATGTCTGCAGTAGATTGTGCTGGTCTAAATCCATACTGGCGGTCAGATAGAAGTTTAGCATTAACTAAGTGTCGTACTATCGCTAGATTGATTAAGGATTCAAAGATTTTGGCATCAAAATTAAAATGATGATGCATTTTCATGACTAACCATAATTGTAAAAGCGCAATCAGCATACTTAACTGAATAGCTTAAATGATAGCATGTCCCAGGGATGCCTGTATTTTTCTGTTGCAATAATCTGCATGAAGTAAGCAACACTATCCGGGAGAAATGCCAAGGTTTTCTCTAAAGTAAGTTAATCTCTGACTGAATAATTTGAGTTTAGAGTCATATATTTATTTCATTGTGTGTCTGTCCTAAAGTTGGTACCGCACCGTTTGGTGATAGACTGCATCCTTGGCATGTACATCATTATCAGAGGATTATCTTTTTAATGTTGTGTCACTTCACTCATCATTCCAGGATTTAGATAGTTTGTCTATAGTGTTATTAAATGTTAATGTTTTCACAAGATGATAACCCTAACATCTTTGCCTTCCTTGGTATTTGATTGATGTAACAGCAAAAAACAGTAATTCTTGAAATCAAAAGTTTTTGTTCGGGATTGTAACCTACAATTATATGCTGATATATCGACCCATTCCATGTTTTTCATCTGTTTTGTGATGTTAGGGTCACACTATCGTTTATTACAGTTCTCATGAACACGTTGACCTGCACAAACTACTTCCATGTTCCTCACATGCTGTGTTGATGCTATAACTTTCTTTTTAGATAATTGTAATTGTATCCCTAAGATTGTTACCCATAATACCTTCTTTTACAAAGTATGAACATGTCTCTAGTACTTGTATTAGACATTATTACATTTGTAACAAAATAAAAACACAGTAGTGTATAATAGACTACAAATGTATTTCAGTAAATTATTCTAAACTTGCGACCTATGATATATATTCTAAGGGATTATTTAAACATCGACGAATATGTTTTAGTTTTAACCTCTTCATGTTGTTTTTAACAGGCAGTTTTCTGTGTAAAACATGTTCGAATTTTATTTTCAATCATAACTTTTTTTTGTATTAAATAAACTTTTACGTCGTAAAAATATTGTGGTGAATGGAAAAACAATATGGCCGCCAGCGATTAAAACATTGAGTTAAAGTTCGATTCTTAAAACTTTACATAGTAAATTAGAACTTTATTTCAGGACAAGAAATACATCAATTATTTGGAAATTATAGAACCAAAGGCAAAATAAAAACGAGGTTGTTTACATTTAAGTGTCATAAACACACGCTATTTTCACTTATCGATAATTGTAAAATTTTCATATTTCACATCGGTAGATTTTTCTAGACTTTTAATATGTTCGTATAGACACCTCATAGAACTGTATTGTGCAAAAAACCATGTGTTGCAATTACTTTGACGCTTTTCACTGATTTGACTGGACTAAAAGCATGCATGTGCACTTAACGTGTAGGAGTAAAGTAAAAGAATGTCTCAAACTCTCTAGATTTTGAGCGCTTCTGACTTTCTTTCAAGTTCTGAACCTGCAGCTCTGAAATGTGCAACCTATAGCCGTATTTATCTTATATCCAGAACAGCATCATTCCGACATAATGAGATCGAAAAACTCTGTGTGTTGCAATTGCAAATGCACCAAACGATTCTACAGAAAATACACGATGTACACCGGTCCAAACCTTATTCCTGTAGGAGGGTATCTGATAAAGAATGTTAAGTCGTTGGGTAAATGAAAACATTTATCAGCAAAACATGTTATATTGGTTGGTGCAAAAACAATGGCGTTTTCTTACATATCTTATATTTATATATGTTTTCTGAATTAAATTATTGATAAATATAGTGTTGTTATAGGTCATTTAAAAGCGCGTTTTTCGCTCTATCGAATCGTGTTATTCGTTTCCATTCTTAATCTCTTTATTTATTGTCTTTGCAGGCTTTTCGACAGAATGGGCAAAATTAAAATCTGCACTATATTTTTGTTTCAGTTAAAACTAGGCCGAAAAGCTGCCGAGACAGCTCGTGACATCAATGATGCGTTTGGCCCAGGAACCACTAACGAACGTACAGCACAAAGGTGGTTCAAGAAATTTCGCAATAGTGACGAGAGCCTCGAAGATGAAGACGGTCAAAATCAGCCGACTGCGGTTGATAACGAAGATCTTAAAGCCTTAATTGAAGCCGATCCTCGCAAAACCACAAGAGAAGTTGCTGATGAACTCAAGGTCGACCATTCAACAGGCGTTCGCCATTTGAAGCACATAAGGACGTCAAAAAAGCTGGATAAATGGGTGCCGCATGAATTGAATGATAATCAAAAAAATCGTCGTTTTGAAGTGTCTTCTACGCTCTTGCTGCGCAACAGAAACTGACCATTTCTCAAGCGAATTGTGATGTGCGATGAGAATTGGATCCTCTATGACAATTGGCGACGTTCGGCACAGTGGTTGGATGCCGGTAAAGCTTCAAAACACTTCCCGAAGCCGAAATTGCACAAAAAAACGATTATAGTGACTGTTTGATGGTCTGCGACCGGTCCCATCCATAACAACTTCTTAAATCCGGGCGAAACGATTACGGCGGAGAAGTACTGACAACAAATTGACGAAATGCACCAGAAGCTCCAACGTATGCGCCCGAGATTGGTCAACATGCAGGGACCAATTCCCCTCCATGACAACGCTCGTCCGCATGTTGCACAACTGACCCTGCAGAAGCTGAACAAATTGGGCTACGAGACTGCCTCATTCGCCATATTCACCGGACCTCTCGCCCACCGATTATCACTTTTTCAAGAATCTCGACAGCGTCCTGCGCGAGAAATGCTTCCAAAGCCGATATGATCCCGAATCGACCTTAAATGACTTCATCGCTTCCAGAACTCCGGATTCTTATGATAATGGAATAAGTAAACTTGTTTCTCGATCGCAAAAATGTGTTGATTCTAATGGTAATTATTTTGATTAATAAAGTTTGGTATAAAAGAAGTTATGGTCTTTTGAAGTTGAACGTCAAAAAACGCCATCGTTTTTGAACCAACCCAATAGTTTAAAATATAGGAAGTGTTTCTGTCGCACCCTGTGTCAGTTGCTATATTTACAGCGGCGACTATTCAATATGACTGAGAAGGCTTATGTATATCTAAGTTTGGAGACATAGTAGCACCAACGTATGATGACTGGACGTTTCTCTCATTGTGTTCTCCAGACAATGTATTTTATACCTGGAGTTACAACAAGAAAACGGTTTGCTTAGAGATGGTGTCCGTTCATTTATCAGAGGTCACAAATGTCATTCATCTTGATAGACACACATATAAACACACAGCAGAGACATAGAGGCAGGCAGATACATAAAAGACAAGGCCATCAAACCAGACATTGTCATCTGGAACAAACCAGAAAAAAACTGCTCTCATCATTGATGTAACCGTCTCAAAGAACTATGGCCTCAATAGAGTTGAACGGGGAAAATAACAAAATACCAAGACCTCAAAAATGATTTTAAAATAACATGGTCCCTCGATGAAATAAACATCATACCGGTTGTAGTGGGGGCAACTGGTCTAGTGAAAAAAAATCTAAGAAAATACTTAGAAACAAAGGAAGACCAAACTGTAGGGAAGTACAGATAGCAGCCCGAAAAGGAACAACATCTATCTGTAAGAGAGCCCTCGGATATGAATTTTACTCATAGGGAAATCAAGTGTCAACCTCAAGAGGGGGCCCTTGATCTCTTTAGATAAACTAAATAAAAATGATAAAAAAACAGAGAGAAAGAAAGAGAGAGAGAGAGAGAGAAAGAGAGAGAGAGGGAGAGAGAGAGAGGGAGACGGGCAGATGACAAAGAAAATAATGTGCACGATCTCATCTTCAAAAGTTAGCATAACTAAACATTCAGCAAAGCGAACCTTTAATTGTAAAATGACGGTCTTATTTTTCATTTATGTGACATACGAACTCATGTTGCTCATCTGTTCGATGAGTTATAAAGATTTCGTCAAGGAAACGTTTTCCTTCAGAGACGCGAAATTCCGGAAAGAAATTGTCAAGGCAGCGAGTATATGTCACAGAAAAAGAGAAAACGATCGTTTAATTGAATTATCGGTATGACCAGCGGGTTAGGATTTTGACTCCGACGCGTGTAGGCCTTCTATTAATTGGATCGTTTACCCTTGAGATAGATGTAGACAGAAGAATAAAAAAAAAACCGGTAAAATTGGGACCGGACACATTATAAAAATGCGATTCTAAACGCTAATGTATCTTGCAAATACCTACATACGATGTACATTATCGATGGGAATTTGCCTTCTTTCTCGCTCTAGTTTTCTCTTTCTGTTTGCGTGTGTGTGTGTTTGTATGTTGTGGACACTCGTGGGCTCCAAAACGATGCGAGAGAATGGCTCCACAAATCATGTTACTTATTTTCTAACTACTACTACTACTACTACTACTACTACTACTACTACTACTACTACTACTGATAATAATAGGAAGAAGAAGAATGACAAATGACAACAAAGTTGTAGCCATATTAGTGCCTAGTACCTAGTGTGGCATTCATGTTGGGCGGGTTGAGTCGGATTCCTCTGAAAGGGGAAGTTTCTAGGGAATATTAAATTCACAAATGGTCTCCAATCGCATTTATATCCCGCTTAGGAGAGATGACTTTAGTTTTTGAAGTTTTTTTGCATGAAGGTATCACTGTCTTCCCACATACGCACTTGGTATGCCTAAATGGTCACCAATTTGGCATTGACTAGGATCAAGGTTGCTTAACTTCGATGATCTAATGAGAACCAGTGTGTCAACGTGATTATTCCGTACAACTAGTACTGTTGTAATTATTAATTACAACAATAATACTTCTACTACTAACAGTACTCCTCCTCTTACTACTGCTACTACTACTACTACTACTACTAATGTTTGTTTGGATTGGTTTGTGTGACGGCATATCAACCACAGTATGCAATTTAATGCCGATCAAACGTAAAATAGTATAACCATCCCTTGTAATTATTCCGTTTAGTAAAAATCTAAATCTATCCATTTGTTATCGATCCCTCTGAGAGTTTTCGTTATTGGAGTAACACCCACTTCATATATTATGTTATTAAGCGAACTCTTAGTGAAGCGGTGTAACTATGAAAGACGGAATGTTGTCACTTGATCCGAAACGAAATGACTCTGATAATTTTCTGGTGAAACATCCGAACGATAATGGTAAGATTGAGCAACACAAATAATTGAATGAGGATCATGTACTTGTTTTCTGCAAAACGGAATGAGAAAACGCCGGAAACCAGTACGAAATCAACCGATGATATCATTTTCCGTTAATGAAATCAGTTTTTCAACATCTAATGAGTTTAATTGGCAAAGCCATTTTGCTTTTATGTCCCAGGCGTTTTTACCAGAGATGAACTGACATTCATGTTGTATCTTTCGTTGATTGCAAACTAACTAGAGCACCGTCGACCTCGGGTACAATATTATCATCATAATTTTTAAAATCTCACCCACTGCATAAAGTTATAGATCTTTATTAAATAGAGTATTACTCCTTATCAGCAACTAGCAAGATAATCCGAGGTTGCCCGGATAAAAGCCCATACAGCATAATAGTAAGTAAGTAACTTGTATAGATTTTGCTCCCTTTTGATCCCCTATAAAATACAGCAAAAATATTTTATTAAACTCAGTTTCATGTCTACTGTCTATTTTCCAAATTTCCTAAAAATATGCCCAGCAGTTTGTGAATTTATGGATACATTTATTAATAAAATCGGAGGAGGTTAGGTTTCCTTTCATGTTTACTATTTATGTTTTTTTTATTTAGTCTAGTTGTAATTGATTTCCTTCTATGACATAGCTGCAACCTTATGAATGTTATATGCCGAATTTGGTGTAAATCTGTCGGATAGTTTTTAACCCTATAAGTGTTTGTTGTTTCTAGTCTAACTAGTAAAAGTAGTGGTATCTCATCAATAACACATTTGGAAACTGATCAGTTATGTGCTTTTTGTGCCTTTTAGGCTTTTCATGCTTTTTGTGCCTTTTATGATTTTTATGCCTTTTGCGCCTTTTATGTGCTATGCTTTTTATGCTTTTTGTGCCTTTTATGTTTTTATGCTTTTTGTGCCTTTTAGACTTTTTATGATTTTTGTGCCTTTTATGCTTTTCATGCTTTGTGTGCCTTTTATGCCCTATATGTTTTTTGCGCATTTAATACTTTTTATGCTTTTTGTGTCTTTTAAATACTGAAATGCTCTTGCCATTTTGTAAATGTTTCTTAATTGTGATTTACATTACATACACATACGTATATGAAATGCTGAGATCTCTTAAATTGTTTAACTCAAATATACTTGTACGCAAAAAATATAATGTTAGGTAAACATTGTGAAAAATAGCTTACTAGACTAAAGTTATTGGTTTAAAATTTGTTCATACTTTTTCAAATCAAACTATTATAATCTATTAAAATGCGATTTTATTTGTCTTTTTAAATCTCATTAAAATTTGATATTAATATATTTCTACCGGAGAGATTAACAATCCCAAAAAATCCTTTTATAACAAACATATTGATGTTTAGTTATATATAGCTGTTATGTTGTCACGTCGACATTATCATTTCCCTCCGCAGGACAACACGTATAATACAAAACTTCCGTCCATTAATGACGTTTTATTTGTATACCATACACCCAAGTTCAGGTAATAGACGTTGAAGCATACACGATTATGACTAACAGAAAATTTGTAGCTTGAAGTACAATTTGAACAAATATCAGGCTCTTATTTATAGATATTTAAGACCCTGAGTAACCTGGTGATTACAAATGTTGCATTGGTTTGGTGAGGAGATCAACGGTCGACATCTGATGGCTAGATACTCAGAAACATCTTTGCTATATAATAATATTAGTTGTACGCAAGCAGTGGGTTAGAGGCTTCCTGAAAAACTATTAAGCCACGATTCGTCAAGAATATCGTAATAGGTTTAGGAAAACGGATTTCAGAGTTAAGCAGTTGTTGTTTAATCCATAACTTCATTGAGACATCAGGGGTCCTAGATAAAAAGAATTACACAATGGATGTGGTCGGCACTTCCTTTCCGTCCCCAAACTGACTGTTGAGATTCTGTCCTTCAAGACTCTAACAACAATAGGAAAAACAAGTTGTGCACCCTGCTACTGTAGAAGATGGAATAACGTCAGAACGAGATAAAAGGGTAATATCATTCCGCTTTCTTTCTCTCTTTCTTTGCTAAATTTTGCGCGAAGCAAACGTACCTATGTGGTCGAAACGTACCCTTCCCAGTTATATCGAGGGAGAGTTGGGAGCATATTAACAACTACTGTTAACTTATTTCGTTTTACTGAAATATGAATAAACCTGTGAACTATGGAAAAAGTGTTGTTGCCTCTTGATAAACTTTTGTTCTTGGTCGACTTATGCGGTCTTAATCCAAAATCGCTGTTCGGGAGAATAAATAACTACTGGACAGCCAGAGAGCGATCATTACCGTTATACTCAAATGGTAGTCGAATGAAACAAACGAGTCAACTTGAGCTTAGCTATCTGTCTGTATTCAACAAAAATGTTTCTTACACTGGTTGAGCGGAACTGTTGAGCC
Organism: Sepiola atlantica; assembly: GCA_963556195.1. Classification (NCBI taxonomy): domain Eukaryota; kingdom Metazoa; phylum Mollusca; class Cephalopoda; order Sepiida; family Sepiolidae; genus Sepiola; species Sepiola atlantica. The sequence continues at coordinate 155,354,111 of OY744523.1, forward strand.
CAAAAGTTACGATAAAAGATCGACTCTCTGGCTATAGAGAAATTTCGCTTGAGACTATCAGGGAGGGGGAAACCGCTTATCCATTATTTTACCTGATTTAAAAAGTTATTTCATCACCTTATAAAATGTCATGATAAAATGACTTGTTTAAAAGAAAAAAATGAATATTAAAAGCATCAATTTCAGCGAAATAATTCGGTACTTTTTCAAATTAAACTATTTCGACAAAGAGAATACAAAATTATTTAAGATGTAGTCACTAATTTTCGGTCCATTATCATAAAAACAATTATCACTTAAAAATTAATATTCTTCCGGCAATAAATGAACTGGTACTGACAATCTTGCATTAATGAACTGTCTTTATTTTATGGGCAACAACACACATTGATAAGGAAATATAATATTTAGTTTTATGAAGACATAAACAGACATTATAGTTGAACTAGTTATGTTTCATTAATGACATATAATAACACGTAGTTGATTACTTTAGATAATACATTATATATATATATATATATAATTATTAATGACAATATATGTATTAGCATATACTATCAGTTCCTTTTGCTTTGTAGTCTCCTTAAAAGATTCAGCTCGATGATTGTCAATTATTGATTACAGAGCAAATATAAGTCAATTCATATTATATTCCAATAACCATGGTTTTATTTTATTATTTTATTTTTTTACATTTCCAAAAAACATAACATTTCTGTGAGATATATTTTTACGGTCCGTTTTATTTGTCTTGTGCCAAACAACATTTTTATGTCAATATTGTCTCTGGAACACTACAAAATCATCAGAAAAAATCACAAAGAGTAAAAAGTTCTTGGATTAAAGTGTCTTGAAAAAACCTATACTATACAGTAGTTCATTTTTGGGTGAAAGCAAACAAAAACAAAAGAAAAAAAAAGATCAAAAACTCACACGTGGGGGAACCCACTAATACGCCATTTTGAATTTTTCGTTCAAAGCTAGTACATCCTAAAAATTGTGCGAACAATTATAAATTTTAATTCAGTAATATTTCTTAAAATAGTTAATAAGTTCTATAATTTATTCATAAAAATTATAATTCACTTGAGGTAAATTTTTTACTTACTAAAGTTACACCAACGTTTATTTATGTCATTTCGAGACGAAACTCTTTTAAGTTACACAGTTTAGAGATAGTTTCATAATCTCAGCCGTCCATTTAAGCACAGAAATGTTATGTTTTTTGGAAATGTGAAAAGATAATGATAATAAAATAAAACCATGGTTATTGGAATATAATATAAACTGACTCATATATATATATGACCTTTTATTTTTGTTGAGAAGGTCGTTTGAACCGAATTCGAATCATCAGCGACTTACGATTTGTTTTTATTTCGTGAGTCGCTGATGATTTGAATTGGGCGCAACCGACCTTTTTAACAAAAATAAAAAATCAGCCTATCTTAATGAAATCATGGTAGTCTCTGAATTGCTGGTTAGAATATGTAACGGTATAAATAATTTATATACATAAATATATATAAATATATATATATAATACATATACATATGAATACGTATATATAGAGAGTAAGATGATACGTCAAAGATATAAATAATATATTTAACTAGTAAACTATCAAGATAAAAACAAAGCTCAATATAGTGGATAAAGCATTAATAATAATAGGTTGAATGACAGAATGAAAAAAGAAATGAATCAGACTTTATTGCATATCAGAGTTCAAGAGCAAGGAGTAATACTGAGTCCTTAAACCATGGATTTTCAAAGAAAATCTTCTCTTCAGAGGACAATTACCGCAATGGCACTACTCCAAGTAAAAAAATAATTCAGCTTTAAAAATATACAAAACATAATATATATATATATATATATATATATATATATATATGTTATGTTAAACTATCCCAACAAGGTACAGACTGTTCTGATGTT
>OY744523.1:155358555-155446055 GCA_963556195.1 Sepiola atlantica
ACGGTTCAAACGGAGCCTTACTTTATAGCTTAAGTAACTGCCTAATGAATATCTCCGAACAGTGCTCGACTTTAATCTCTTCAAGTCGGCTAAATAGCAATATGTATACATAAATATTACATTAAGCTTATGCTCCCATCAGTGTAGGGAAGCGATACTGTCATATTGTCACAGGGCGCGAACCAGGCTCACAGTCAATCCAGACATAAAATATTAAATTCTATGATTAAATAGAAAAACAATAACATTTTACTACCCCGATTAAATTACATACACATTACAGTACACTACTACTGCTGCTACTACTACTGCTACTGCTACTACTACTACTACTACTACTACTACTACTACTACTACTACTACTACTACTGCGGCAACATTTTCAACCCAGGCAAATATCGCAATACAACATATTTAGTATGTGAATCAATTACCAAGTCGTCCAAAAAGCCTCTCCTTTTCCCCGATGGAAGGAAACATTAGTACACTTAAGCATTGGCTATTAGAACATTTTAGCAAGACAACATTAAAAAACGATTGGGTGTTCCCATTAATGTCCGGCCCCGCCGCCCATATTCACCTTAAAGAGGGAGCGGTTCTAAAAGCCAGACACAACCCAATTCCTGTGCCTTATCATTTCAAGGAGCAAGTGCGACTCGCACTTTGGGATGATGTTAAAATAGACATTTTTACCAAGTGTCCGTTGGTAACCCTACTGATTGGTGCAGCACTATGGTAATCACTACGAAAAAAAGAGAACCAAGAAGAACGGTGGATTTGAATTCCTAGTTAAAACGAGAGACACACCACACTAGCTCTCCATTCCAATTGGCATTACAGGTACCACCCAACAAAAATAAACGCTCTTAGATGCAATAGATGGTTATCATTAAATCCCTCTAGATGAGGAATCTCAGCCACTTACAACTTTCATCATGGAGTGAGGCCGTTTCATGTACCTCCGGATGCCTCAGGAATACTTAGCCTCCGGTGATGCATACACATGTAGATATCATGAGATCATTAAAAACAGTCATCGCAAAGTAAAAGTGGTTGATTATACGCTACTTTTTGACAACAGTATAGAAGATGCCTTCTATACTACCTATCACTTTCTGCAAAAAACGAAATTGTCTTTAACAAACATAAATTCAAATTTTGCCAAGATGTGGTTCAGTTTGGAGGCCTTCAAATAACATTATCAGGCGTAGCCTCTTCCGAGAATTTACTGAATGAAATGACTAACTTTCCTATCCCAAAGAATATAACTTATGCAAGGTCTTGGGTTGGATTAGTTAAGCAAGTAGCATGGGCAAATTCCCTAAACCCCATAATGTCCCCCTTTCGAGACCTTGTCAAACAAAACTCATGCTTCATTTGGAATCAGGATCTCGAGAATGCATTTTTCACATCTAAGCAAATCATTGTGAATTTAGTAAAAAAGGGCGTAACGGCATTTGATATTAACAGAACACCCTCCAGTCGTGAGTAAAGAAAGAATGGGTTTCCTGCTATTACAGAAAACACTGCGTATGTTCCATTGAGAAAGCACCAGTATGTTGTCCTAGGAGCTGGCACATCGTATTTGCAAGCGACAGATTTTGCACAAATGCAAAACGCCGATATGCACCCATTGAAGGCGAAGCAGAAGCAATCGCCTGGGCATTAGACAAATGCCGTATATTCATTATGGGCTGCCTTAACGTAATAGTAGTAACAGACCACCAGCCCTTAATGGGAGTATTTGGCGACAGGGACGTGAGCAATATATATAACCCACGCTTCTTCAAGCTTAAAGAGAACTCACTCAGGTATTTTTTCACGATCCAACATTGCCCAAGAAAGTTGCAACAGGGTTCCGATGCCGTCTCTCGCAACCAAGTCCCCACAATGAGTGCCCTTATATCCCTATCTTCCACGCACCATTCATCTGAAGACATCCATCTCTCTGATAAAATAGATGCCATGGTGGAGATAGCAACCCAGCAAGCCATGAACGATTTTAAAGACAACGATACAATCCTGTCAACTAATCACGTACATGCATCAGGCCGAAATAATCCGTGTTACACGACTCTGATCAACACAATAAAGATAGGGTTTTCATCCAAACGTTCACTTACTGAACCGGAAATCCGTAACTTGTCGGATGTACGACATCGACTAAGTACCGACAGGAGCTTAGCACTGATGGATGGGAGAATCGTGATACCTAAATCTTTCAGAAGAAAAGTACTACATTATATACACTCAGCCCACCAGGGCGTGCTTGGCATGAAATCCCGTGCCAATAAATCGGTGTATTGGCTCGGTATGAATGCATGAACACGCAACTATAAAACCAGTTGCCTCATATGCACAAGCGTGTCCCCAATTCAGCCACCTGAACCACTCGTATTAACCCGAGCTCCAGATTGACCCTTCCAGCAGATAGTGATGGACCTTTTTTACGTCGGACACATTGCATACCTTGTCTGTGCAGACAGACTCACTGGCTAAGTTATTTTGTATAATCTTAAACCAGGCCATGCCATCACCTCAAAACTAATATCTATTTGTCGGAAACTATTCCACACATATGGCACCACAGAAGAACTAAGTAGCGATGGTGACTTACCTTTTAATTCCAACATGTTTTAGCAGTTATTCAAAACATGGTGTGTGAAGCAAAGACAGCCCTCAGTGGCATACCCTCAATCTAATGGTCGAGCAGAGCTTGCTTTAAAAAACAGCAAAGAGGATAATTCATAGAAATACAGGTTCTTAGGACTGATTGAATAATGAGAGTGTTGCCAGAGCCATCCGGCAATATCGCAACACCCCTATCAAAGGTATTGGTCTACCCCCAGCATAACCGCTGCTCCACCGCCGACTTCGTGACTTCATACCATCCCAACGCGCTCTATATAAACCACATGCAAAATGGATAGCTGCAGCTAGGAACCGTGAGATACACTTATCTCAACGTAAGGCTCACCTGACCGAGCGGTACAACTGCACAGCGCATACTCTATGCCCACTCCAAGAAAGAGAAAGAGTATGAATACAATGCGCAAACAATCGTCGATAGAAAACACAACAGGTCGTGTTGTCGAAACTCTCCGTAATCGTCAGTATCGGATCAGGATTGATGAGTCAGGCAGACTCACTTTGCGAAACCGCAGATTCCTCAGAAAACTTGCAACACCTATAATTCCAGTCTCTATTTCCAGTGTTATGGCTGAATCTGCCAATCCAACGCCTTGGGATTCCTATACACCTGGCACACCATTGCGACATAACAGAGGAGAGGCACCATACATCACCCAGCACTGCTAAACCAATGCCAGTTAAATATGCCGGGCATTGTCCAGGTTACTCCCTCAAAATCAACCAGGCGAGAAGGAACTCATTCTTCCCCAAAGACCATTCCGTTCGCGTACTGGGGGTAGGGGGAGGGGGATATAGAATCAAATGAACACTTACCGGCTCCAATGCCCTACATCCTATAGGCAAATATTGCTTGAATGAAATAGTATTTATATATATAATTATTCACTCTTAGACTGGCAGCCTATCAGAATCTATTAATAATGGAGTTTATGTGTCTGTCTGTCTGTCTGTCTGTCTGTCTGAAGCCGAAACTCCAGTATGACTATTTTACTGAAACTAATCTTTTTGAAATTTTTTATATACTGTCATCAAAAGTCGTTCAGACACCAGATGGGTGTTGCATTAACATAAGTCATTCCTTAAAACCTTCAATTAAATTCATATTTACAAATATACACTTATAACTGCTATTATCCAATTTACATATGTATTTACAATATTTTCCGATAAGGTTATATTAATAAACATTATTCATACAATTAATTAAAGCCATTTTCATCATAACCGGCGTGTTTTCTAAACCATTTCAACGCGAGTACTGTTAAAATTGCAAAGTCATTAGCTGTTTAATAAGTGGTGTCCTCCCTCCCTCCGGTAATTAAATATGGCGATCTGATTAAGCAGCCGATTAGCTGTTTAATCAGTGGTGTCATCCCTCCCTCCGGTAATTAAATATGGCGATCTGATTAAGCAGCCGATTGGCTGTTTAATCAGTGGTGTCCTCCCTCCCTCCGGTAATTAAATATGGCGATCTGATTAAGCAGCCGACGTTAATGTGGGACGTTAAATATGTAAACAACAACGCTCGCAAACACCGTGCTCAGTTTTCCATTTTTAAAACCGTCCTAAGTTTGTTTATTCTTAGCCATTATGTTTTAAAACACAAATTAATTAAACCAAATTGTTTAATTAAAATAACAATTGATTTAAAAATTACTATATAAAAACGCGCGCGCACGCACACACGCACACGCACACGCACACACACAGTTCAGGTAAACTTTTTCTTTCCGAGAATTAAAAAACTTTTCGTGTTTACTGTATTTGATTTCTTAATACTTTCATATCCAATATTATCATTTTTTCACGACCTCAACAGAATTTATGATTCCATGTTTTATTTATTAAAAAAAAGATGTGATTTTTTTTTCTTTAATGTCAACAAAATAAACTAACACATTGTACTGGAAAACTATACAACTGATTGTAGAATCAAATTGTTTAATTAAAAAAGGTCATTAAACACCCCCCCCCACACAAACACTGTGTTCACTGTATTTGATTTTTTGGTGCTTTTTCATTTTAGGACCCACGCTAACTTTGACCCCATCGTTACAGTTAGGGTTAGGTCTTTTTTTTCCTTTTTAATTAAAAATATTTACATGTATAGGGGGGGGAGGATAAAAAAATTGGGGGAAGGCGGTCAAAAAAAATTTTTTTTTCTTAACTAAAAAATATTTCTATGACTGGTAATATAAAAAAATTGAGGGGGGTACAACAAATTTTTTTTCTTTCTTTTTAAACTACAAGTCTTTCTATTTATGGGCGAGGGTCAAACAAAAATCGGGGTAGGATCGAATTTTTTTTCCTTTATTTTCAACTAAAAATAATCTTGGTCATAAACACAGAAAATCAATGTCTAAACATTACAGAAATATGACTGGGGCTCCATTGGCTTACGCGTGAGCCTTCATTTCTGATGCGGCAGCCTAGCAAAATATGCGACCGGAGGGAGCATATATTTGCTAGTTCATATAATGGACTTACTCAACTTGGCATAGTGGAGCAGTCAAGCTTTTATGTAAATTGGCTTTTTGGTTACGTTAGTCTTTAGTTATCTTGCTGCTCAACTGGTTGCACAGTTGAGTCCGAACTATCACATTCTATAGGGAAGTGTATAAGGAATAGATGAAAGGAAAGAAAAAGGCAAAGAAGGGAGGAAGTTTGAAAAATATCTAAGGAAGAAGATAAGAAAGAACAAAACGGAAATAAATAAAAAAGGTGAACAACCATGTGAATAGAAATGGAATTAATAAGCAAAGAAAACCGTAACAAAAAAAAAAAAGTACATGAAAATAATACCGAATAAATGAAGGACACATTAAGTTAAGTAAAAAATGATATAAAAATAAAATAAAATAATAAACAAAAGTACCAGATCTTATATTCCCAATTTTCTAGTTTGAAGCATCGATCAGCGCCTGCAAATAGCATGAAACAGTGACCGGAATGACAGGGTACAACAAAGTGCAACAAGTTGTTTCCTCGTTTGGAAGAAAATTGCATAGCAAGCAAAAAGGAAGAGCGATAGCATACACAATACATACTATAATTTTTTCTCCGCAATTTTCTGATATCTCTGCTAATCATTTCAAGAAACCCTGCGTGGAAATTGAAGCCATCAATTGATCTTCAATAGAAACGGCAAATCTTCGATTGCCAAATCAAACCATAATTACATGTTTTGTAGGGAGAGTGAAATACTCATTTCGATAAGGATATTAAATATCGAAAGCAAATGGAGAAAAATGAGAGATGAAAATGGTTTTGTGTAAGAAATAGCAGAGTTACCCAGCGTTGTGACGTTGGATACCAAAACAGAAGATTTAAAAAAAATATATGCAACACATTTTTCTTTTAAAATCTCTCTTTACCAACAGCCGTTTTATCTCTCTATCTTAATTCCTCTCCATGAAAACTGATTTAATATAATAGACATAAATAAATAAAGCGAAATATGAAAACATAACTGACTCACTGTTTGGTCAAGTTTCAGTGTCATTTAAAAAAAATATATCAGTAAGAATTAAAAATTTTTTTTTTTTTATCTCCCTCCAGTAAATCTGTTATGAGTGACCCCAACAAAATAAATATTATAGAATTTTATACCATTACCAGCTTGCGGTTATACTGAATCCGATGATGGACGCACTTTAAGTGTATCTTATTTAGTTCCTGACTTTTAGTCGGACACACACACAGAGAAGCATGATTTCCTTTAATATAATATTGGGTTGGCCAAAAAGTTCGTTTTTTCCAATGTCATTTTTTCGACCTATTTAAGATAGTTTTAACTTTTTATTCTTCAAATCCCGCATTTGGTGTAGCAAGTATGTTGACATGAGCGTGAAATAAGCAGAGAAGTTATTCAATGTTTACTAGTATTACAGGCTTTGAAATTTAACATAAAGCAGAACATTAGCGACATCTTATGCTTGTACTACAGAATAAATAAATATCTGCCATGTGTATGTAGGGAATGCTGTTACAGAACGCGTGTACCAGAAATGGTTTGCTCAATTCCGAAAAGAAGAGATTTCAGTGAGAGATAGATACTCTTCGCTCCGGTCGAATATGATCTACAGTAACCAGGTAAATAAGTTGAATAAGATTGCCGTTTGACAACCAGGCAAATCGCAGACATTCTCAAGATTTCCAAATCGAGCGGTCAAAATGAATTGCGTAAACTTGGTTATGTTTCTAAATTTGATGTTTTGTTCCTCCTTCTTAAAAAAGAACAAACACTTTTTAGCATTTTTTGAAATACAATACGACGAGAATAAAAGGAGTGCCTTCCCGATGATCAGAAAGTGGTGAACCCTCGATGATCAGAAATGAGTGCATCCTCGATGAGAAAAAAGGTGTGCATCCTCGATAATGAGAAAGGGGTGCATCTTCGATGTAGAGAGGGGGTGTATCCTTGATAAGGAGAAAGGGATTACTCCTTGATCATCAAAAAAGGAAACATCCTCAATGAGAAAAAGGGGTGTACCTCGATGAAGAGAAGAGGTGCATTGTCGATGAGGAGAACGAGTGCACTCACGATGAGGAGAAAACGGGTGCATCCTCGCTGAACATTAAGGGGTGCATCCTCGATAAAAAAGGAATGCATTGTCAATGCGATAAAAGTGGGTCATCCTCGATGAGGAGAAATGTGGTACATTGTCGATCGGGAGAAGGGGTACATCTTTGATTCGGAGAAAGGGGTACATTTTTGATGAGGAGAAGTTGTGCATCCTCGATGGGGAGAAGGGTTGCATCCTTGATGAGGAAAAGGGGTGCATGGTCGATGGGTAGAAGGGGTACATCCTTGATTAGGAGAAAGGAGCACATTTTCAATAAGGAGAAGAAGTGCATCCTCGATGGGGAGAAGGGCTGCATCCTTGATGAGGAAAAGGGGTGCATGGTCGATGGGTAGAAGGGGTACATCCTTGATTAGGAGAAAGGAGTACATTTTCGATGAGGAGAAGAAGTGCATCCTCGATGGGGAGAAGGGCTGCATCCTTGATGAGGAAAAGGGGTGCATGGTCGATGGGTAGAAGGGGTACATCCTTGATTAGGAGAAAGGAGTACATTTTCGATGAGGAGAAGAAGTGCATCCTCGATGGGGAGAAGGGCTGCATCCTTGATGAGGAAAAGGGGTGCATGGTCGATGGGTAGAAGGGGTACATCCTTGATTAGGAGAAAGGAGTACATTTTCGATGAGGAGAAGAAGTGCATCCTCGATGGGGAGAAGGGCTGCATCCTTGATGAGGAAAAGGGGTGCATGGTCGATGGGTAGAAGGGGTACATCCTTGATTAGGAGAAAGGAGTACATTTTCGATGAGGAGAAGAAGTGCATCCTCGATGGGGAGAAGGGCTGCATCCTTGATGAGGAAAAGGGGTGCATGGTCGATGGGTAGAAGGGGTACATCCTTGATTAGGAGAAAGGAGTACATTTTCGATGAGGAGAAGAAGTGCATCCTCGATGGGGAGAAGGGCTGCATCCTTGATGAGGAAAAGGGGTGCATGGTCGATGGGTAGAAGGGGTACATCCTTGATTAGGAGAAAGGAGTACATTTTCGATGAGGAGAAGAAGTGCATCTTCGATGGGGAGAAGGGCTGCATCCTTGATGAGGAAAAGGGGTGCATGGTCGATGGGTAGAAGGGGTACATCCTTGATTAGGAAAAAGGAGTACATTTTCGATGAGGAGAAGAAGTGCATCCTCGATGGGGAGAAGGAGTACATCCGTGATTAGGAAAAAGGAGTACATTTTCGATGAGGAGAAGAAGTGCATCCTCGATGAAAAGAAAGGGGTACACGTTTGTCTCATTATTTTTACTATTTTTACACAACACACCTCTTCATCATTTTTTTGAAATCTGGGTACGTAAGTATGGCGGGCAAGCAATTCCCCGTTTCGATGGAATGGCCCATTGAAAAAGCACCTCTTAATACGTAGTTACAGAGGTCAGTAATTCCAATTACACATTTCTGCAATTTCCTTAAATATAAAATTCCATAAAATCTGACTCGTGACAGTTGTAGAGCTGCCATTGTCAAGCATTACTCCCCACTTGGGGACTAACAAATGGTGTCAATCAGAAAAATCTGATCATCTTAATCATACTAGTTTAAGTGACCTAGTAGAAACGGAGAAGAAACATACAGAACCCTCAAAGGTGAACATATATATTAACGAAAAAGGTGAACATATATATTAACGAAAAAGTGAACATATATGTTAACGAAAAAGTGAACATATATGTTAACGAAAAGAAGAACTAAAAACACAAAGATACAGAAGAAAATAGAAACACGAAATAAGAAAAAGAAGAAGCAAAAAGTAAGAAAGGAAGAAGAAAACACACATATTTCAAGGAAATGAAGAAAGGTAAAGAAAAGGGAAAGGAAGAGACAGAAAGAAAAAAAGAAAAAGAACATAGAAGAGAATGAAAAGAAAAGTTTAAGTTATTTAAGGTAATATAAAGGAATGAAGTCAGAAAATGGAGAAAAATGAAGCAAAAGAAAAAACAAAATTTGAACAGATAGAAAAGACAAACAAAACAGAAGAAAAAACGGAAGAAAATATAAAGGGATGAAAAAAGAAAGGATACACACTGAACCAGGCAAGATAAAATATAGGAGCACAGGAAATATGACGAAAATTTAAAGACGAATCAATAACTTTTGTTTTGTTTGACTGTGTTACGGAAAATCAACCATTATTGATTATTTAATGCTAAAACAAGTAACACTAGATCGGATCGGATTTGAACTCTGCATATTCCACCGCACTTATCAGTTCAATCCATCATTTATAAGATGAATTGAAGCAAGACAATGTAATGCTATATATATATATATATATATATATATATATATAATAGGAGAGATAAAGACATATATATATATATATATATGTAAAGAGAGAGAGAAAGACATATATATATATATATATATATATATATATATATATATATATATATATAGAGAGAGAGAGAGAGAGAGAGAGAGAAGAAAAATACATAAAAACTGAAGACATATCTACCGCAAGTAAAAAGAAAACAATTCTTCAGTCCTGATTTTCATCAATGAGATCCGTTCAGGAGGAAAATAGCCATGAAAAAAAAGACTGAAATGGGGCAATATCTTTCAAGAAGATACATGACTAAATAAAACAAATTAACAAAACCAAACAACGAATATAAAAGCAATATGATGCGTTGTATGATGTAAAAGACGCCTACTCTAAAAATGAGTAACTTATGATATTAGCATAAAAAGGAAGAACACATTTGAACAATATCCGAAAGTTGAGCGTAAGACATTTGAATAAATACAACAAATGCAATACGCATGCGCACACGGGTTTGCATTTTGATCACATTTTATTAGATCATTAGTTACATTTATCTGGCAACAGCAATAATGAGAAAGATTATACTAGAAATTTTGCTTATTTCGGGCTACTATTTTCATCCTAGTTGTTATATTTACAACGTTTTGGCACACGTAATTTTCAATCTTTCTTTTTCGAACGTTAAAACCTTTTAGTCGAAATTGAAAATCTATATGTCGAACCGGAGGAAGTTTTCAGCATTCGGCAGAAAGTTTCCAAAGCTCGATAAGATTCCCAAATTTGAAAAGATTCGCCTGAAAAAGATCGAAGGCTAGATCGACTTAAATGTTACGAATATAGTAACCAAGATAAAAATAGTAGCCTAAATAATCAAACTTAACAATACGTACCTTTAAAGTTCTGAAAATTATGCCATGGATGTCTTCTAAGCGGACAAGATTATGGCGTATTTCGACAATTCGAAGTCTTAGAATTTAGTTCAACATAGAAAACCGGTTTTCCGCTCGTTTCAAAGTGGTGAATTACAATGGCCGATAGAAGCAGATTGTAATGTAAGTTTGATATATGGAGAATGAAAAGAAAAGGAAAGAAGGGAGGAAATAATGAAAGATGGAAAAGTGAAAGAATTTCATCAGTGTGGCTAGATGTTAGCGAGTGCATAAATCTCGATATTCGAGTCTGTACGAACCGTGACTATTACTCGTACAATATCTCATATTATAATCAGTAATACATCAATTCAATTCAATGAATTTGGCAAAAAAGAAAACAAGTATGCTTCAGTTGCTATGACGGACGAGATGAGGAGAAATTTACACATAAGAGAATGCAGTAGACCAGCACTTGTCCAATTTCGCCTTGAATTGTTGCGTCGTTGGGGCATTTACTTCATATCCTGGAAGTATATAGTCCAGTCAAATCAATGAAAAAGATCATACTAATTGCAATATAAGGTTTCCTGCACAATGCATTTCTATGAGGTGTCTATATGAACATATTAAAAGTCTAGAAAAATCTATCGATGGAAAATATGAAAATTTCACAATTATCGATCTACAAAAACTGTGTGTTTATGCTGAAAAAATGTAAACAGTCTCGTTTTTGTTTCTTGTAAATACACGCTCAATAACGTTTTAGCTCGTCGACGTTCAGTTAACATTGTCAAATAATTTGCTGGAAAAACATTTTTTTTAAAGCAACATTATTAGACTTTTTAAATTAATCAAAATAAAATTTATTGATAAACTTCATGAGTTTCTGGTGAAACCAAATATTTATATCCAAATAATTTAATTCACTTATTGCATATAATTAAAAAAGTTAGTTTATTTAAGATTAAGTTACATAAACAAAATTTGGTTCAGTTGTATTGTAGAGACGGTCTTTCTCGTCTATTTTTCCCTAATTAAGAAAAAAAATCAACGGTTAGTTTTAACTGTATTTCTTGTGTTGAAATATAATTCCAATTCACTGTTTAAAGTTTGAAGAAAATAGCTTTAATTCAATGTTTTTATCGCTGGTACCCATGTTTTTCCATTCACAAAAATATTCGTACAAAGAAACATATAGTGTTCAATATATTATGCAACAACTTAAAGAATAGTTTAAGAATTGTTTTACTGATCTAAGGAACAAGACAAACATAATTACATTTAAAACCAATGCTTCAACCATATTGTATAATTATTATCAAAAACCTTATAACATTTAAAACCAATGCTTTAGCCATATTGTATAAGTATTATCATAAAATATTATAACATTTAAAAACAATGCTTCAGTCATATTGTATAATTATTATCATAAAAGATTATTACATGAAAAACCAATGCTTCAGCCATATTGTATAATAATTGTCATAAAACCTTATTACATTTAAAACCAATGTGTCATCCATATTATTAACTATTATCATAAAACATTATTACATTTAAAATTAATGCTTCATCCATATTGTATAAGCATTATCATAAAACATAATTACATTTAAAACCAATGCTTCAGCCATATTGTATAATCGTTATCATAAAACATTATAACATTTAAAACAATGCTTCAGCCATATTGTATAATTATTTACATAAAACATTTTAACATTTAAAACCAATGCTTCAATCATATTGTATAATATTTTTCATAAAACATTATTACATTTAAAACCAATGCTTCTGCTATATTGTATAATTATCATCATAAAACATTATAACATTTAAAACCAATTATTCAGCTATATTGTATAATTATTATCATCAAACATTATAACATTTAAAACCAATGCTTCAGCCATATTCTATAAGTATTATCATAAAACATCATAAGATTTGAAAGCAATACTTCAGCCATTTTTTATAATAATTATCATAGAACATGATTACATTTAAAACCAATGCTTCAGCAATATTGTATGATTATTAACATAAAACACCATAACATTTAAAATCAATGCTTCAGCCATATTGTATAAGTATTATCATAAAACAATATTACATTTAAAACCAATGCTTCAGTTATATTGTATAAGTATTATCATTAAACATTATTACATTTAACACGAATGCTTCAGTCATATTGTATAATTATTATCATAAAAGATTATTACATGAAAACCAATGCTTCAGCCATATTGTATAATAATTGTCATAAACCTCATTACATTTAAAACTAATGTTTCATCCATATTGTATAACTATGATCATAAAACATTATTACATTTAAAACTAATGCTTTATCCATATTGTATAAGTATTATCATAAAACATAATTACTTTTAAAACGAATGCTACAGCCATATTGTATAAGTATTATCATAAAGCATTGTTACATTAAAAAACAATTCTTCAGCCATATTGTATAATAATTGTTATAACACATCATAACATTTAAAAGCAATGCTTCAGCCATATTGTATAAGTATTATCATAAAACATTATAACATTTAAAACCAATGCATCAGCCATGTTGTATAATAATTGTCATAAAACCTTATTACATTTTAAACTAATGTTTCATCCATATTGTATAACTATGATCATAAAACATTATTACATTTAAAACTAATGCTTTATCCATATTGGGTAAGTATTATCATAAAACATAATTACATTTAAAACGAATGCTTCAGCCATATTGTATAAATATTATCATAAAGCATTATTACATTAAAAAACAATTCTTCAGCCATATTGTATAATAATTGTAATAACACATCATAACATTTAAAAGCAATGCTTCAGCCATATTGTATAAGTATTATCATAAAACATTATAACATTTAAAACCAATGTGTCAGCCATGTTGTATAATTATCATCATAAATTAAAATATAGCAATGTTGAAAGAGAGACCAAACGCATCGTGGAAACTGCAGCAAATCGTATGAGAAATGAAATAAAACATATAATTCCAAACGCAAATTATCCATCCCTTATGGCATTTCCTTCTGACAGTGTTGCTTACTTTATACATATTATTGTAACAAGAAAAATACAAAGAATAAGCAGGTATCATTCAAGCTGTTCGGCCAAGTACATTAATTGCTCATTTTACCATTAGGGCTAGCCATACAAATGCATCACTATTTTTGTTCCAGAATTTTATTCAATCTATGGAAAGCAAATATATATTTAACAATTCATTCAAGCGAAAAAACAGGCACTTGCCATTGGATAAAAACAACTGGGACAATAAACAAAAAAACAGTGCAGATTCATCCACAATCATTGTTTCAACGCCGAACATTAGCTGCGACAAATAAACATGTTCATATACATTATCTCTTTAAGTATGAACTGCGTTGTTATCCAACATCAATGTTTGATTACATTGGTTCCTATAGACCTGTAAACAAAGCAATTCTATGAAGTGCTCTTTGCAACCAGCTTCGATACCAAAGCCGTAAATTCCCCACTAGTAAACTCTTTGTTTTGGATGTAAATACATTACTACATCGGATCGTTTGGCATCATGGCCTAACATTTAAAGAAACATGTCATGTATATATTAAATATGTACTGTGCAAATATGTCAAATGCGTTATTGTATTTGATTGTTACAGTGAATAACCTTCAGCTAAAGGCGTCACTCATTTGAGAACAGGATTAAATACTGTGCCAGCACACTGTGAATAAACCATGTTCCAGCAATGACAAAAGAACATTTTCTTGTTAAATGAATCTAAGAAAGATAGATTTATACAGATGTTGTCGGAATGTTTGGAACAAGTAGGATGTCAGTGTATTCATGACAATTGTGATGCTGATTGTCTTATTGTTGAAACTGCCTTCAATGCTGGCGATCATGAACATATAATTGTTGTTGCTGATGATACAGTCATACTTTTTCTCCTTTGTGACTGTTCTGAAGTAGTCCAACAGTAAAAAGAAGTCAAGTCGAGGTTGGGTTAAGATAACAAGTGTATTAACATAAAAGATACAAAGGTAAGGAAACTGACTGGCACTTGGCTAGACAGTTACAATACTGTCCTTTTCTCCCTGGTGATTGTCTACTCGCACTATTTATAGTGAGAACCGGTGTAGTTTCTCTTCTGTTAGAACGACCGGTGTAACAGTTACCATATTCATTCAAGTGCTAAAACTGGTTTAATGCTGCATGAACCAAAGAAAGGAACTTCATAAAAACTGAAAATATACACTGTTAGAAATCTTCTCTTGTCATCCCTTACATGGAAGTGACACAACTTCGCGCGTATTCAATGTGAGAAAAGCAGTTTCTATGAAAATACAAAGATTTAGAACATTCTGCGAAGGTCTTCTGTACGAGTAGAGCATCAAACGAAAGAATTATTACATCCGGCGAAGAGGCTTAAGTTGTTGTATATGGAAAAACACCAGTAGGGAAATTGAATAAATTGCGTTATCGCCGAAAGATAACCAAAAAGATAATAACTGTGGATTCAATTGTATTATCTCCAGCATCAGCACACTTCCATTCTATGTGTGTGTACTATCAAGTACAGCTATAGTAAGGAAATCGTTTTGTAAATCCCATCGATTGGTGATAGGTGATCAATAGTGTCATTATACCACAAATGACTGATGTGACTGATGTATATATATATATATATATATATATATACATATATATATATATATATATATATATATATATATATATATATATACATACATATATATATATATATATATATATATATATATTATTTAGTACAGAAAATCAGTACCATTGGTTTCAAGCTCAAAAGGCATTAACCTCCCGGCTACCTTTAACTTTGTTATCAATTTTCTGTATAGAATAATAAATAAATATTACGCTCTTAATTTTGATTTCCTCAATTCATTGTTGGATCTTTCCTACCATCTTACAAAAAAATTTATATATACAGAGTGACTAAAAAAAACGGACTCGTGTACACTTTATGTGAGTGTCCTTTATTTATTCACCGATTGCCCTTATTTTACAAGAAAAGGCAGAATCAACGACCGTGAGTACACCAAGACCTCAGTGGGAGCTAGGACAAAGACTACACTGTGTTAAATTTTACTACAAGGCAGGCTCGTTTAAGAAAACCCAGGACAGTTTCATGCATCAGTTCAAATGTGAAAAGGCTCCATCCAAAAGCAGAATTCAGAACTGGGTGGACCACTTCGAGAAGTATATGACCGTGGAGATTCTCAACGCTGCCAGTGAGAACCGTACAAGCCACTCGGCACGTCCCAAAAAGCGGACAGCCGGGCTGGTCCGAAACGCTCTGTGCGTAAGCGAAGTCAGTCCCTCGGTATCTCCAGTGAGACTTGCAGGAGAGTGCTGGTGAACGATATCAGGGCTTACCCATACAGAATACAGACGCTGCAGACCCTTACAGCCTCAGACAAGAAGCAGAGGAGCGTTATGACAGTCAAGATGCTCGATAAGATCGAGGAGACACCAGGTTTCCGTAACCTCCTTTGGACCTCAGATGAAGCCCACTTCCATCTTGACGGAAAGGCGAACCCAAAGAAAAATATTTTCTGGGGTTCCTCCAGACCCAATGAAGTAGCCATCAATCCCCTGCACTCTCCTAAGTGCACGGTGTGGGCTGCAATCTCGGTCAGAGGCATCATCAGACCAATCTTCATCGAAGCAGTGACACCCACCAAGGAGCGGTATGTTGAGGTCTTTAAAACCTTTAGGAGTGAGCTCCAGACCATCTACCAGTCGCTCATGAGCAAGTTCTGGTTCCAGCAAGACAGAGCAAGGTCTCACATCTCAAACCTGTTCCGAGATTGGCTGAAAAAGAACTTCGGAGGCCGAGTGATCAGTCTCAAGACTAATTTTAGTGGCCACCTCATAGCCCGGACGTAAGCCCCCCCCCCAGATTTTTTCCTTTGGGGCTATCTTAAGGACAGGGTGTAGGCAGGGAAACCCAGAACCATCACGGAACTCAAGGAAGCCATTAGGGAGGAGATGAGATCCATTCCCAAGTCAGTCTGTAAGAACGTCATGGACAACTTCGTTCTGCGCCTCAAGAAATACACGGAGCTAAATGGAGGCCATCTAGAACACATGCTGTAGAACGGAGAAAAGAAGGCCAAAGACCCTAGTGTTTTGATGTGATGTTTTGAATATAATAAACTAGTTATGACCAAAAATTCATTTCATTCGGACGAAACACTAAAAAATGGGGCCTAATTAGAGTTTGGGCCCGTTTTTTGGGGTCACCCTATATATATATATATATATATATATATATATATATATATATATATATATATATATATATATATCATACATACATAAAAGTAATCCATGGACACGTGTTTCTGGCTCACAGCTGTCACAAGCATGGCTAACTTAGACAAGGATCGACCTTCATGGATTACTTTTATGTACGTATAAAAATAATACAAATATTTAGGTGATAAAAATCGTACATATTACTAGACAAGCGTCGTAGTCTAATGGTAAAACGCTGGAATACATACATCAATATCGATGGTTCGATCATTGCCTGAGTTAGCCATGCTGATGACGTCTGTGAGCCAGACACACGGTTCCATTGATTACGTTTATGTAAGTATAAAATTAATAAAAAATATATATTTACTAAAGATACGTCCTATATAGTTCAGGACGACTAATAATGCAATTTTCATGCATCTTAATCACTTAGGAAGTAAAACAATCTAAATAGTAGTAAGCAAAAAACCCAAAACAATCACCAATAAAAACAATTACATAAAAATATATGGTAAAAAATGAGTTACAGACATCAATAGCGAAGGTTCGATCCTTGTCTAACTTAGCCATGTTGATGACGGATGTGAATCAGAAACACGTGTCCTTGGATTACTTTTATGTACGTATAAAATTAATAAAAATATATGTATTAACGAAAGATATGTCCTATAAAGTTTATAGCTACTTATAATGCAATTTGCTGCATCTTAATCACTTAGGAATGGAAACAATTCAAAATAGTAGTAAGCAAAAAACAACTAACGCTGCCAATAAACACAATTACATGAATATACATTAAATATTTAGGTGACAAAAATCGTACATATTTCTAGACATGGCGTCGTAGTTCAATGATAAACGTTAAAACAATTACACAATAATACATTATATATATATATATATATATATATATATATATATATATAAGCACGGAATGTTTTTGCTTAATAAGTCTTTTAAATTTTTTTTCGATTTTTCGGATAGTCAATCAAGTATTTTTGTCAAGTTGTCGTATGTAGAATCTGTAGGTTTTCTCCAAACGCATCAATTCTGCTATATAATATTCGCTATTGATGTGAAACAATATTTTGTTCATCCAAAAATACAAAGGAAAAACCTTGCCTGCTGATGTTTGCATCTTTCGTCGCTTTGGACGGATTTTACCCGCTGCTGACCACTGAGTTAACTGCGAATTTGACTCCAAAGTGAAGTAATGGTTTAATATTGTATCAAAGTAACATTAATACCAACACTATTTGTTGCGTTGAAATAATTGCAAAGAACGCTCTGAATCGTCTTTGTCTTTGGTCGACGGTGAACAAACGCGGCACCTAATTTAAACAGAGCGAGTCATTGATAGATATTCATGCAAAATGATGAATACACTGCCCGATGCTATCTCACGCAACTTTAATTTACAATCGGCCAAAACGAGTTCGTGTATTTTTTAAATGTTTTCCGCGACAACTGCCGAATTCGGGCGACCTGAGTATTGAGCATCATTTGTATTCGTAAGATAACCTTTAAAGTCAGAACAGTCCGAATTACACTTATTAAGCCATTGTTTTGCTTAAACAGTATTTTAAACATCAGAAAGCAACACACGAAATTCAGACTTTTAGATTGTTTGTTTAAAATTTGCAACAGCCGCTTCACTTAAATAACTGTAAACTAATAAGCCGATTGGGCTCAAAATATGACACGTGCCATTTGAAGGTTATTACTTTATGAAATAATATTCATTTTTCTATTAGTGGTCCGATTTATTTGTAAGGCTCGGGATTTATTGAGTGATGTATTACCTAAATTCTATTTATTCTACTTCGTCTACTTTGAAAACGCCTTTTGTTTCATCCAATATATTCTTCCAACTGATTTTACTGTGTGTTGAATTCAGGTCTACGGTGGTTAAGTGGATAATGACACGGCCTGAAGACCTGGATGCTCCAAGTTCGAATCCAGTCGGTTCCACAGTATCATTTACACTTAGGGATGTTGGCAATTTTCTCGTGGTCCTTCCCGTAAGTACTCGATGTCTTTCCAGAAAGATTTCTAACTAGAAAAACATCGGGGAAACTAATACCAACACCAGAATCATCTGATTCAAACGAAAGAAGAAGTGCGAAGAAGAAGAAGAAGTGCGAAAGGATAAGAAGGTCTACAAATTTTTTATTAATTTATTTGCTGATGCAGAAAAGTATATGTAGTTTTGTAAAACGAAACAATAAATACCGACAAATGAATATGATATTAAGCAAAACAAACTTTCTTTTACCCTATGATTCCTTATTCGACTGTTTTCCCCTTTTTTCTTACAGTATATTCTGTCTGCCTGCTTCTTTCCTTGTTTCTTTATTAAGAATAAATACATTCTAAATTTCCTTTTGTGTTTTTTCTGCCATCATTTCCGATTTCTTTCTTTTTTCTTTAATCCTTGCTTCATTCTGCTTGTTTTTCTTTTCCTATGCTTTTGTCATTACTATCCATCCTATACCTTTTTATTTAACATTTTATTTTTCTTTCTTTTCTATTGTTTTATAATCTTCTATCTTCTATATTCTTTATCGTCGTCTTCTTGAAACCCTTCCACTCTTTTTCTTTGCTCCCAACCCCCTGTTCTACAAATGTATCAATTTTTCTTTCGTATCTTATTACATTCATTAGTTCACCGCCTTTTCACGTCATTCCTATTTTGTTTCATCTTCTTTTTACCTTATTTCATCCGTTAATGTTTTATTTTTTTCACTGTTGCTTTTTTTCCAAACATCATACTTCTTTCTCTCTTCCCCTCCTTCTCCTTTTTCTTCTTCAATAATAATAATAATAAAAATAATGATAATAATAATAATAGTAATAATACTACTAATAATAATAATAATAATAATAATAATGATAATTTTACATTTTTACTTTTATCCTCATTCATTTTATTGATTATTACGAACTATTTCTCTATTTTGTCTTATTTTGTCTTCTGTCTTCGGTTTCGTTTTTTTCTTGTTGTTCTTCTTTTTCTTGTTATTGTTCTTGTTATTCTTCTTCTTCTTCTTCATTCCAAAATACTATTCCAAGGGAGATAATTGCGCAACAATGAAATACACCAATGGAAACTATTAAAACATCAGTAAAAAAAAAAAGTTGCACTTAAAGGAACACATAGAAGTTATTGTCGACTTCTTATGTAATTTTTGTTTCTATTATCAAAAGTAACACAATTTTACGAGCGTTCGACTAAAGGTAGTTAACTGGGAAGACATTTTTATGCATGACGAGACAATCACTGATTGCTTTGGAATAAACATCAATTGCAAATGATAAATTTATTTCTGCTTCGACTTAACTGAACGTTCGGTTATCTACAAGCCTGATTTCTTTTTATCTTAAACGGAATTATTTCTATAATTGGCAGGATTGAATGAAATGGTTATTCCATAAATTATACAGACGAATGTCATCATGGTTTTGTTTCGTTTTTATTTTTATATCTCATTTCGCTGTCATCTCCCCGACGTTTTTTTAATAGTTGATATTTATACGTGAATTAATTGGACTTGCAGCATTGTTTTCGTTGATTTCATAGGGTGTTCTTTGAAACAGAAAGATCAAAGTGCAGCAAATTCCATCATTTTTGGTTTTCAAGAACATACGCATTGAATGCCAAGCCGAGGTTTATGGATGCAGCTACAGGATATTCATGAATATAATGAATTAATCTCAGGTATTAGGTACCGCCACGAACGTAGTATTCAACTATAAGCTATTACGAAAGAGAATCCCATTAAGACACGCACACAATAACATAAATACAGATAAAGAAGAACAGAGCTAAAAAGAAATGTTATTGTTTATAGATAAAATATGCCTTAAAACAATATTTTATAAAATAAAAAAGAAATATATATAATGAAAAGGACACTCGTTGCAAGATGATTAAGATTATATTTCAAAAATCAGTTACATTATTTTAATTCAAGAAAATGTCTAAAATGTATGGAGATTTAAGAAGAAATTGACATTCAGATTATCTGAATTAATTGCTGCTTAATTCCTATGGATCAAATTTTATGCAAATCTGAAATATTTGTATTTTAAAATCGGAGAGTGTACCCGTATTATCAGCCTAAAATTTGACGAATATTTATTAATTGATTTCTCATACCAATTGTATAAATCTCACTAAAAAAGAGGTATCTGATTTTAACAAAGGGCTTCCAGCTCCTCCTCACGCACGTGACATGGATAAATAAATCAAAGCAAATACATCTCATACTCCGGCCTATAGTTAAGTAATGATTGTTTTTATTTGATTTGCATTTGAGCTATTTAAAGGCAAATAAAGAATCAAGCATTCTCCCGCTTCCCTACCACAATCATGTCGTTTGCACGGCAACTGACAAGGCTGAAGTACTCTACCAGCGTTTCACCTTAAACTCCACTTTGGACTCCGCTAACCACTCTCTCTCTCTCTCTCTCAAATTTCCTATTGCGGACTTTAGCCACACCTGATGACCTGATCATCACTCCTATTTCATGTCCTCGACATCATTAAAAACATTGACACCTCCAAAGTATGTGGACCTTATCTTATACCAGTAATAATAATAAAGACATTCTCTGATCAACTGGCCCCTGTCCTTTTAAAACTCTACAACACATTCCTGGGCGAATTTTGCTTCCCTGATAGCTGGAAACTTTTCTCTGTGGTACCAGTCTTCAAGAATTGTTGAGATAGAACACATCCTCAAAATTATCAGCCATCAATCTACTCCAGCTTTTCGCTTGAGCTTCAAATTAATTTGCTCGTCTTATAATTTATGCAAACCCCATATTCATTTGCATCTAACATATTTATTGATACGATTGACAATTGGATGATAAACAAAACTATGAGAGAATTGGAATTCGTTTCTTGAGGATAGCTTAACATTGATCTGTTGACATTGGAATATAAGACGTCTATATTTGATTCAGCAGAGAAGCAGGCCTGTGGTATTTTATTAGGAAAATCATAAGTAAATAAATAAACTCGCATATTTCTATTGAGAGAGGTAGTATTAGTCGAAAATATGTATGCTTTTACGTAACATTTATTATTATTGCTAGTGTTATCTTAGCCCTTTCATCTGTCAATAAGTTCACATTGACCGATCAACTTTTACGGCTTCTGAAGATTAATCTACTGATGTTCTTCTAGAGTCTGCATGATTTCCTTTTAATATTTAATTTGAAAACAAAAAGATAAAGAGAACAAATTGCTTTTCTGTCCTACTTTCTAAATTAATAATTTCAGAATATGAAATGTTTTATTGAGTCAAACTTTTATATTTTGTTCGATTTGATTTGCGGATTCGTCTTTTTTGTCTTTTATTTCACTTCGGTTCACTTCCACGTTTTATTGTTGGTTAACCAAGTCATGAGTCATGTTTTGATTTGCCCTAATGTATTTTAATATCACAAATACATTTTGCTTTATTTGTTACCTTTATGAAATACTAGACGTATCCGTGTGACAGTGGGGTGACAACCGCTACCACTATTTTGTATACTTTGATTTTATTCGAAAATTAAAAAAACAAACAACGCTTACATATTTGGTAAGACATTTTTCATGCATAACTAACATAATAACACTATTTATTTATATTCTATTATGATGTAGAAGTGTTATTATTATGAATGAAAGAAGTAAAGAAACTTATTATTTTCCAACTACATTACATACGTGTTTTTGGTGTGTACAGCCCACAGTCACTCTTCCGCTAAATGCTAACAGAAAGAGTATTAGAGTATTAGAGAGATATTTAATCAACATAGAGTGAGAGGGCGAGAGAAATATATAGATAGCTAAGCAGGAGATAGGTGACTTGTTCAGTTAATTATAAATTACGGCTAAATATAACAGAATTATGTTTCAAACATAACTGGATCTCAGAGGTAAGGTATTTTAGCATGCATTTTGTGTTATTAAGGTATATAGAAAAGGTTTTTTGAAATAAAGGTTAATAAACTCACATTTAGTATAATAATTGATTTGCTCTATCGCAGGTTATTTAATGTTAAAACAATAGATTCTGAACTTTTTTAGCTGAGGATTTATAATTTATATAATTTCTCACTTTGAGTGTTATTCTCACGACGTTTCGGCCAATGTAACCTCCGACCTTCTTCAGGTGTATCTTTTTGAACTCGGGAATCTTGACTGACAGAACGATAGCATGCTACGTCCGTGGACTAAATAAAGTGTTTCATTCGAAATTCTGTGGAGATTCCAGAGTTCGACAGAAAGATTACCGAGTTAAAAAGGATACATCCGAAGAAGGCCGGAAGTTACATCGGCTGACACTTTGTGAGAATAACACTCAAGATGAGAACAGTAGTCTTAATAATCCAAATTTGACATAAAATAATAAATTGTAAATGATCAATTATTGCTAGATGAACGAGTACGAAATCGACTTCCCAATCTCGTGAGAGATGATCTCTTCTGTTTCTTAAAGCTCCTTGATTTCAGAAAAGACGTTTCCCTGCTCTATCAGTATTTCTATAGTCGACTGAGCTTCAACTTCTGGGTCGCTCCCTCTGTAAAACGTTCTCACCAAGACCTCGTCTTACTACATACACTACAAAGAACTCTCATTTCTTCCACTGTGTAGGCAACATCCGATGGAACTTCCATGAAAAGAGTTTCTTTGTTGCGGAAATAATTACCTACATACTAAACTATGGTATTTTTCAAGTTCAATGTCAACAAATATTAGTCGCGTCGTCCTGTGAATTCATCATAGTTCTAAATCCGTTCATAGTACTTTTCCAAAAGCAACCACATTTTAAAATAGTTCAATATAGTGATAATATTACTAAGAACTTCTTTCATAATTTAAACTCTGTTTATTTTTCATTAACGGTACACTTAATGAAAAAAATATAATTTAGGCAACCAGGATTTATATTAGAATTAAATATAATTTATATAAATTATTATCGGGTATTAATTGTGTATAGAGAAGTCGAA
Organism: Sepiola atlantica; assembly: GCA_963556195.1. Classification (NCBI taxonomy): domain Eukaryota; kingdom Metazoa; phylum Mollusca; class Cephalopoda; order Sepiida; family Sepiolidae; genus Sepiola; species Sepiola atlantica. Next base: position 155,382,259 of record OY744523.1, read on the forward strand.
ACAACAACTTCGTGAGAGATAGAAATATACGTTTTTTATACGTTTTTTATACGTTTTTAGACACGAGTATAATGTGATTCATAGGGGTGAATATGACATATAAATAATATATAAAAACTAAAATACATACCGAATAATAATATATTATATATAAAGGCAAGTCAGTAATACATAGGTAGGATGAACATATAATTTATGAATAATAAATAATATATAAAAATCTCTCTTAACACAGCTAGAGGGGCATTGCAATTGGTGTTCCAAACGTGTATTGTGAATACTATTTATTCCAGGCTACTAATAAATATAATATCACGATATGATTTTTATTCAAAATATATCTAAGAATATATGTCACAGTATTTCTAAAAGCGGTAATTCCGCGCGGTGGAATGTATACATAAGGCCTATATTTTACAAGAATTAGTGGTGCGTTAGGGGGTGCAATGGAAATACCTTATTTTGGAGATTGTCAAGATATATTTTAGACATTACCACGACATGTTAATTCAGTACCATTAAGCTCTATTTATAAGTGTGGGTTTAATGTAAGGGACTTTTAAAATCAAAGACTTCAATTACAAATACATAGGATTCAAATAAAAAAAAATATTGATAATATTATAAACTATATTCGAATTAAATATATTTGGTTGTTGCTGGGGCGTGATTGTGTCATATAGGCAAAACAGGTAGGCGGATGAGAGCAAATAGAGAAAGGGTGATGCTATGTGAGTAGTGTGCGTCGGTACACGCAACTTGAAGGGGGCTGTATGAGAGGGTGTAAATGAGGCTGATCTCGAAGACGCAAAATAGAGCCACCAGACCAGCAATATATGGTAGCAATCAAAATTCCACCTAAGGTCTGACAAACTAAAAGATTTAAGAATTTAATTTCATTATTTCCAAAATAAAAGCAGAGAATCACCTACACTTCTCAACCCTCCCCAAGATGTGAACCTTTTTTTCATTTCACTAAAGTTGTTGTTGAAGATGTTCAGTTGAAGTCTGAATGATAAACGTTTTAAAACAATAACCTGGTAATAAGAGTGAATTAAAGTTAAAACAAGTGCGAGAATACCTCATCGAACATAACCGAACAATGAAAAATGAACAATAACCATTAAAACATCGGACATGTGCAAAACATGAAAAGCTAACTGTAACCATTGCAAACCAACATTTCACTATAAAATATTAAAATAGCCAACAAAATGTTTGACAAAGGTAAAAAAAAAACATGCACAAAAAATGGAAATAGCTGACCGGACATGGTCAAAATTGAACAAAGAACAAACAAACAGTGGCCATAAGAGAATCGTAAACGTTGAAAATTGGAATTCTGCCGCGTCTACAATTGTTGAATATCAAATTATAGTCATCGTCTAATTTATGAGATGAGCTATTTTGAATGTTACAAATATTTCTATAATTATTGTCTCTGCTTAACACACATATTTTTTCCTATTCGACTGGGAATCATTACGGCTAATTCAATCTATTTTCGCTATCTCTATATTTGTTTTACTTATATATTTAAGTTGATTAGTTCAATAATGATTTTCAATAATAAAAAAATAATTTGATTATTTTCCTCATCAATTCTGGTTTCAAGTAGTTTTGGTAATTGCCGATAGCCAGACTCAAATTCGTCATTGTTAGAAAATGGAGCGGATGGGGGTTAATGGAAGGTGACGGCGCGATTGCTTGAATGAGATCACTAAGAATAAATGTTTCCACCTGGATAAGGATCTGACACTTAGAAGTGTAAGGATTGCGGTTTGGAGCGTTTCCAACAGTCAGTTAAGTAAGGGAAATACGAAACAAAGTAACCACATGAGGCGCTCTTGTTGCTTGTTTCAACGGATTTACATCTACAGAAACTAGTGCATTCCTTTAAGTTTAAGCAAGCTAGACTTATTAAATTCAGTTTAAATAAATTTCAGCGAAGACTTCTTGAATCAGCACTAAATATAAACACAATTAAACACTGTAACGACTTCTACAATTTATCTCAATTGATCACCTTTAATCAGTAAACTTGAAATTAAATACAGGTTCTTAATTATACATCACATTCCAAAGAAAACTCTGTACATAATATTAATAAAAAACAACCGTTCGATTTTATAAACACATAACATATTTTGGTGTGTTGCCATTTTCTTATTTTTATTCCACGGTTTACTTCAGACATGGGTAAATACTTAAAATGTTTTCCAAACAAATTCCTTTTCTTTCATACTTAAGAAAATTAACCTTTCAGTTTTTATAATATCTGTTTATTTCTTCGTAGGTTTAATTTGGACAAGGTTACTATTTTAAATGTTTAAAACGCTTTCTTTTTCCTAATTAAAAATGTCTATTTTGTTTGTTTTTCTATCCCCTAGCAACTTTTTCGTTATCATGTTAATCCAGATAAGATAACTATTTCAAATGTAGTTTTCCACCCTAACCCTAACATAACCCTAACCCTAACCCCTGATGAACGTTTTTTCTTCATCGATTTTCCCCAGAAAAATGTAACTATTTTAAATGTAGTATTCCACCTCCAATAAACGTTTATTTCTGCGTCAATTTTCTCCCAAGAAATGTAACTATTTTAAATGTAGTTTTAAACAAACTCAGTTTTGCGGTTTTAAAAAGAAAACATTCATCCAAACATAAAAAAAAAATTTACTCAGTCTAGAAAGATTTCTTAAGGATCATTTATTCTCCAGATTTCGCCTTCTATGTCTTCAGTAACGCAAATAAGTCGTAGTTTGTTTGACAATAATACCCAAAATTTTGCTTTTTTAGCGACTTTAATTATTAATAAGGTAGTTTACGAATTTTAAATAAGTTATTCATTTAATTATCAAGTAAAAGATAAACACTCTAATTGGAATTTTGAAAATTACAAATATTTCCATAATTATTGTCTCTGCTTAACGAAATTGGAATATCGTGAAATACTGAAAGAAACATTTTGTTTTCAGAATTTAAATAAGGAATCAGTTTCATATATATTTCACTTAAAATGTTCCCTATTTCCAGGACATTATAAGTTTTAAAGGCAGTTATTCATGATTTATTAATCACTGACCATAAGTCCGAGTGGCAAACGTAAAAAACAACACGTAACTGCCTAAAACCTAAGCCCCCTCCCAGTAATAAACGCTCGACGGGATGAACATAGGGGGATCAGTTTATATTGAATTCATATACGAAACTAATTTCCCTTTAAATTCTAAAAAAATCATTATTTGTTTCACCTTTCAACTAAGTATTTTATGGTGTTCACACATGATCGCTACTTAGAGGTAGTTGATGGTGCATGTTAATCTACAATTATACCGAAATATTAATCTTTTTTTCGTAAGTGGGATAAATCAGTGTTATTAAACTTTTGTTTTCATTTGTCAATGAGAATAGTAAAAAGATGTTTATAAACACTACAATGCTATAACACCCATCGTAGTAAGGGGCAGTTTATTTTGATTTTGTTTTAAAATATAATGCAGATCAGCTGCTTCTCGAATTAGCTTCGTTTTCCTGCTTTTTACATAAGCGTTGAAAACAGTTACATTTTTTTTAATGTTTTCTGAATCTGTTTTTTTTTTCAAATGGGAAAACACGTGAAATATTCCCGAATACAGAATTAATACTACAAGAGCAGTTGGCCCTCAAAAGAAGATAATGGACAACCTAAACTCATAAAATTATTTTGCCTCAAACACCTTGTATAGAACAAAGTCTTGACACATTAATTGTGATACTGAAAACCGACACACCAACGCCGGGACACGGGCCATACTACTAGTATATATATATATATATATATATATATATATACAATTATTGTTAAAAATAACAGAATTCGTCTGTTTAATTATACCTTTTTTGTTGTTTCAATTTTTCTGATGGATTTTTTTGTATTAAAATCAATAAAAGAAATATAAATTTTCCGTGGGTTTCTACGAACGTTTTCGATACTTTCGTCGAATCATCCTCAGGTGTCAATAGAAAATGAACAAAAAACTGGAGAAAAAAAACACATTTTTAAAGACTGCGGAAAAACGCACAGAGAAAGTTTATCCAGGAAGTCGTTGACGATTTAAATTCAGTAACGCTGGATGACATTATGTTGATTTATACGTTGCAAAAAATATATTATAGATATTGTTACATACCATCTTATATCGAACTGTAATTATTCTTATATAAGGGACATGTGCGAATATTACGACAGTCGTTATATTTTTAAAACTTAGTTCACCCCAACCAAGGCAAGTGGCAACTGTAGACGCAAGGAGCTACTGCGTATAATGGTGAAAGTTTAGGGAGTCATCCTAAATCGGGAGCTGTACAGCCAGATGCTTGTTCATATTAGTTTTACATTTTTGCATGAGGGTACATTAAAGGAAACAGGGGATAGGGATGGAATTCCAAAGGTCAGCAGCTCGAGAAAAGAAGATATTGTTAAACAAGCACATGGATGCAACATTGTGGCGATGGGACAAGGATTGGAAGTTGATGGATAGTGAGGGACCTATTAAATTATAGACTCTTTTTAGACCTTGTCAAAGAGAGAAATAGTCTAGTGGATAGTGTACAAGCCCAAATGTGACAACAATACTCCATGCATAGGCGGATAGTGGCTTTGTAGAGATATATGATGCCACTTTTATTGGAGCAGCCATGGCAATGTCTTCTATGTAATTGTGTCAATTCATGTTACCTGTAAATATTAGGACGAGGAGTTTGAAGCAAGATTCCGCAAGACATTTGTTGTAGAGTGTGGAGAGGACATGGGCCAGTTCAGCAGATCATTTCTTTATTACTATTACTTGTATAAGATCAGTCCCACATGCCTTGGATGTTTCAATGATTTTAATGATGTCTCGGACATGATATAAGGTGATGGTCAGCTCATCAAAAGTTGTTTCAGTCCGCAATGGGAAATTTTGGAAGGAGTGGTGTGTGGAGTCTAAAGTGGAGTTTAATGCTGGTCAAGTAGTTGAGCCTTGTCAGTTGCTGTGCAAACGACATCATTGTCGTGAGATAGCAAGGGAATGGTTGATTGCCCATTGTTCACTACACCATTGAAGATTTTCCAGAAATCGTGAGTACCTAGTTTCTGTGACTCGGTGCTTTTTCTGGTCATCTCTTTACACCTTCTATTTGCTTCATCTATTAGAGTCTTACAATGATTTATTGAAGCTAAAAGTTGTTGTCTATCTGTAGTTGACTTATGGCAGTTGAATTATTGGAATTCTTTCTGTTGAATTATTAGCGTCGGGACTTGTTCTCTAAGTCCGGCTTTGAACCATTTGAACCATTTGTTTACCTCAAATTGAAATAAAACAAAGATTCAATTTATCACCACTTTACTCAAGTATGTATGAGACTCATTATTTATGTACACAGTAATACTTGAAGAGTAAAAACCAGATAAATACTCCAGTACTTATGATTATTCAATTGTTAAAAAATACACCCCACTCTTTTAACTTAGTTCATTCCAAACGAGACAAGTTGCCACTGTAGACTTAAGGGGAAACTAGGAATAAGGGCGAAGTTTAGGGGGTAAACCTAATTTGGAAGCTATGCAGCAGGATACTTATTAAAATTTTGCATGTGAGGGTAATCGGGAGCAGGGAATGTGTTCTAAAGGCCGGCAGTTCGTTTTGGGGCTGTAAATCTATGTGGAGCGACGAAGTGAGAAATACAGAAGGAGACCCTTATTAGAATGACGCAAAATTCTGTTTTTGTTTTTCAATAATAAATATACTAGAAATTTTCTCATCTCAGAAATATGAGAAAAGAACTAAAAGATTTATTGAATTAATTTTCGTCTTCTCCATTTCTCTAAATGTTAGTCAGTAGAGAACGAAGAGACACATTTACGAAATACGAAAATGCGCCGTGTTGTTGATATTAAATCGAAGTTAATTAAATTATATATACATTAGTTTAAAGTAACAACTTACGAAAACACTTTTCCCCATGAAAATATAGAAAAATAAAACCTTTACATTAATTCGAACGTTAATAAAAATTAAAAAAAGTATGAATACATTTTCAGATTCGATAAATTTACAGATCCACGAATGTTTTGCGAAACTATTAAGTTTGAACTTAATCAAATGCGTCTGGATGATGATTTAAAAATAATTATTTTTTCCAATGAAGATAAATTAGCAATAGAATATGTTTACGATATTTTAAAACAAGTTGATGCGTGCTAAGTTATTAACGATTATTCATTAGACTTCATATTCCCACATTAATAGAGAAATTAAATGCCCGTTCATATGGACTCAATACATTGCTAAAGGTATGAGTTTATCTGGTTGGAGACAGTTGGAGTTAATAGTTTTAGATTAGTAAGAGACGGGGTGAATTAAAAGGGTTAAACTCGGGTAGAAAGTTATAATGACAACTTATTTGAAAGAGTTAGTTTGTCTCGCCGAATCCGACTGAAATATAAATGTTACACAAAAAAGGGTCACTATTCTTCCTTAAAGTACATAATGTATCCACAACTAAATACTCATGTCGGTTAGATAATGTAGTATCCTGGAGTTCGACATCTCGTCTGCCTTTGGCTAAAGCAGAGCGAGATCAGGATAAGTATGAGTGTTGACGGTGAGAAGAATTATCGTGAACAGACTTGACTTACTGTCTTTGGCGTCAAATATATCGACGCGTATACATTTCGCTACGCATTGACGTGTCATACGCCTACGCCGTAAAGACCCAATGATTACGCATGCGCAAAGCCAAATCACAATCTCAGTTACAGCTAACGTACATCGATACGAAATAGTTACCTCATGCAACTGCTACACTAGTTTACAAATATATTGTTGCATATAACTTTATATTGAACTGTTATTACTTTTATTCTTATATTATATAACATGTGCTAGAATCACGACAGTCGTAAATGGGTGTACATTTTACTGTAGTAGTCGCCATCTTGATTTGAAGCTCAATTTTATTCTAGAATAATGGAATGATTATGTTTGTACAGAAACTTTAATCTGGTTGTTATTATTGAATCTACCCGAATAAAACAAAGTTCCATAGGGTTTTATGCAATAAAATTCCGCTTCATCAATGAATAGCATTGCCCTGGAACCCACGAAACTTCTGTTTCTACCCCTTAAACCCATCTCACATACAATTTCCTTTAATAGTGGCGTTGACGTTAATGTAAACGTTACGCTTCCACTAGATAAACAGTAAGTTTCTAAATAATAGCGATCAAAAGCAGTGTAAGAATAGAAATTATTACATTCTAAACAAAATAGATTAGCGAAGTCAATTGTGTGTTTTGTAAAGATATAAACTTTCAATGTTCAAATAAACGAAGAATTTATCATACATAGAAAATTATTCTTAAAAAAGAACGAAAAATGAGCGTTCTTTTAATACGCAAAAGCATTATGAAATTTCCAGGACCCGTATGCAATGAAAATGCTTTTTCGTTTTTATGAATATACGTAACGTAGCATATATATATATATATATATATATATATATATATATATATATATATATATATATATATATATATATATATATATATATATGTGTATATATATATATGCATATATATATGTATATATGTATATATATATATATATGTATATATGTATATATGTATATATATGTATATATGTATATATATGTATATATATGTATATATGTATATATATATGTTATGGTGCCGTACCTACCTACGGAGAACTAATGGACTCGTCCACCTTATAAATACGGGAAGCACGTGACACTTGTTCTCTTCTTCCCAGGAAAACCGGCAATGGCGGTTGAGAGCACATCTTGTATCTCTTTCTTTCTATTATATAATATATACCTTTGTTCATTTAAACGATGTGTTCCTGTGTCATTCATTCGGCCTTACCCAGGTCCACAACAAATGGCGACGAGGTAATTCGAACTCTTGGGTAAAAAAAAAAAAAAACAACTGAAAATACCACGTGAAAATGCACTCACACGGTTAATGCAGGAAGCCGCACGCATTAAAAACAAACGTTTTTGTCTGAACGGTCGAGAGAAGAAAAGGGAACTCAACTGAAAACAAAAAAAACACGTTGAATTCTTAAGTGCGAGAAAATTGTTTTCTTTTAAGAAAAAGAAAACTGAAATGGACATGTTGTGCTCTAAGTTTTGAAAACTGCTTATCGAAAAAAAAACAGCTTGAAATTAGGTGCGCGGTTCCTCTAGTTTGGGAAAACTAGTTTAAAAAAACAAAAAAAAAACAACTGAAATTGAATGCGCGTTTTTTTTCTTCTCTGGGTGGGAAAACTAACAAAAAAAAATACCGAACACGAAGGAAGCGAGCATTGTTTATTTTTAGACGAACCTCACAGCGAGTTTTTTTTTGACGAGCACACACACACACAAAAATGAAACCGACACCACGTGCTTCATTAAAAGAAACAAAAACATGAAATGAATCATACGTGCGATACTCCATAAAAAAAAGACGCACGATAAAAAAAGGTCAGTTTTATTTTCTCTCTCTCTTTTCCGACTTGTACTGAAATATTTTAAAATGCAGAAAGAATTAATTATGAAACAGATTTTTTTTCTCTTCGTTAAAATTAAAAACGTGTATAAGAAAAGAACATTACATAATCTGTTCATAACTAAAACTCAGCGTCTTGCCAGCGCGAAATTTAAGAAAAGAACTTCTTGTAAATTCATTAAATAACGAGAAAATATAAATTTTCAAAAAATAAAAATAAAAATAAGTGAATATACGCGTATATAGAGAAAAGGAAAAGTTTCATAATCTTTTCATATTTAAAACGGCGCCTAGCAAACGCTAATTTAAAGAAAAGAACTCTTATAAAATCATAAGATAATGAGAAAATATTAATTTTCTAAATAAAATCAGAAACTAAATGGTTGAATATGGAAGATATTAAGTCTATAATCGCCGAACTAGCGAAATTCCAAATCTCCCAGCAACAACAAACTGAGGAAAGATTTCAAAAGTTTTTATTACAACAGAACCAAAATCTTTTATTACACAAAAAGGAGTATGATGAAAGATTGGAATTTCTGATACAAACAATATCGCGCAGTGACCAAAAAAATGAAAAAGACGACACGTTTTCGCAGAACACAATTTGGAACAGTATTGATAATTACTCATACACGGAAAATAATACATTTGAAGAATATTTCCGAAGATATGAAGACCTATATAAAATTGACTGCGGTAGTTGGAGTGAAGCGAAAAAGCTACGCCTCCTTCTTAGAAAACTAAATACCACAGAACATACGAAATTCGTGGATTTCATTTTGCCTCGGAAAACTAGCGAGCTAACTTTCATAGAAGCGGTTAGTTTATTGACAGAACTGTTTAGTCCAAGAACTACACTATTCCACAAACGATGGAAGTGCATGAACCTGGTAAAGAAAGACAAGGAAGACTACGCTACTTTTGCATCGATAGTGAACAAGCATTGTGACGATTTTAAACTAACTGAATTAAGTGCAGATAATTTCAAGTGTCTAATTTTTGTACAAGGTTTAATCTCAGGGAATGACACGGAGATAATGCGTAGAGTTCTAAATAAATTAGAGAATGAACCAAGCCTTACGTTGCAAAAGTTGGCTGAGGACTGTCAAAGATTTGTAAATGTAAAACAGGACTCAAAAGACATTGAATTGTCCGGCATTGCGCATATAAATAAGGTACATCAAAAAACAAAAGCTCAACCTTATAGAAAAATAAGAAATAATAATTTTGATTTAACGAAGACAAACCAAACCAGTAAAAAAATAAATAAATTGCCACCAAGCCCTTGTTCACGCTGTGGTAATCCACATTGGTACAATGAGTGCCCATTCCGTTTTAAAACCTGTATGAAATGCAAAAAAGTTGGACATAAAAGTTCGCACTGCAGAACGGGCAGAGGAAATAAAATGCGGATTCAAGCCACTAGGACAAAGAAGGAAAAATGCATGAACATAAGAAAATATGTACAGGTCAAAATCCTGGATAAAAATATAAAATTGCAATTGGATTCTGGTTCAGACGTTTCCATTATAAATTTACATACATGGAGGAGATTAAATAAACCTACTCTATCAAGAACAAACAGGCTGGCAAGCACAGTTACTGGTGAAAGAATTACATTTGAAGGAGAATTAATCACAAATGTGTCCCTAATGGGAAATACTAAAAAACTCAAACTACTGGTACTGAAGGATTCGAATAATCTTTTTGGTTCAGATTTTATGCAGGCATTTGATTTATGGAAGTTTGCCGATAAATACATTTTGTAAAAAAATAAATAGTCGCGCAACAGAATCGGAAAAACTACAACGAGAATTAAAAAAATCGTTTCCAGAGGGTTTTTCTGGCGGTCTTGGATGCTGCACTAAAATGACTGCAAAATTCCGTCTAAAAGAAAATGTGCTGCCGGTATATAGAAAAGAAAGGAAAGTACCCTTCGCCTCAATTGAAAAAATAAACGCTGAATTAGACCGACTGGTAAAGATGGGTATTTTATCAAAAGTACAACACAGCCAGTGGGCAGCACCCATGGTTTATGTAAAGAAAAAATCTAATGAGATTCGTGTACGTGCAGATTTTTCAACAGGACTGAATACTGCCCTCGCGGACTATCACTACCCACTCCATACCCCGGAAGAAGTGTTTACAAGCTTAAATGGAGGAAGATTTTTTTCAAAAATAGACCTAAGTGAGGCAAACCTACAAATACCGGTGGATAAAGATTGTTCTAAGCTGTTATGTATAAACACACATCGTGGTTTATATAAATTCGAAAGATTAGCGTTCGGAGTTAAGGTCGCGCCAGCCATTTTCCAACAAGTAATGGACACAATGCTTGGCGGACTGGATTTCGCAATAGCTTATCTCGATGATATCTTGATTAACAGCAAAGATATCGAACAACACAAAAAAACATGTAAATCAAGTGTTTGCGAGAATCCAAGATTATGGGTTCAAAGTAAAAGAAGAAAAATGTGATTTTTTCCTGGAGGAAATAAAATATCTGGGTCATGTGATCGACAAGGACGGCAGAAGACCAGACCCAGAAAGGGCTACCGCAATAAAAAACATGCCGGCGCCAGAAAACGTCATGACATTACAGAGTTTTCTGGGCCTAGCAAATTACTACCAGGCTTTTATCCCAGAAATGCATAATTTGCGTGCTCCATTAAATGAGCTATTAAAAAAAGGTAAAGCCTGGGTATGGACACCTGAATGTCAGGATGCATTTAATAAAATCATAGAAAGACTTACGTCAGAGTTATTTCTAACACATTACAACCCAGAATTGGACATAATCGTAGCTAGCGACGCTAGTTCATATGGTTTAGGAGCATGTATCCTACACAAAATGCCTGATGGAACCCATAAACCCATTGCACATGCATCAAGGACCTTGCTCCCAGCGGAAAAACAGTATTCTCAAATCGAGAAAGAAGCCCTAGCAATAATATTTACAGTAACAAAGTTTTACCGATACATACATGGTAGACAATTTAGTTTACAGACAGACCATGAGCCGCCAATTACAATTTATGGATCTAAAAAAGACCTACCTGTATATACAGCTAATAGACCACAAAGGTGGGGAACTATCTTATTAAACTACAACTTTAAAATGCAACATTTGCATTCAAATAAAATCTATCATGCAGATGGATTGTCGAGATTAGTGCCAAAACAGAGAGAGACTCTAGAAGACACAGTGATTGCGTCTCTTCAAACAGGAGATTTTAAAGAGATTTTGTGCAACGCAGTGAGAGAGCTCCCGGTGACACTATACGAGATAAAAAAAGAAGCTCAAGAGGATGAATTTATCACCAGAACAAAAATGAAATTGATAGATAAGGATTTACATGCGGCAAAGAGTTTCTTACTCTGTGATGACGTACTCGTGCATAACGAAAGGGTGGTCATCCAAGAAAAACTACGAAAGCCAATTCTGAAAGATTTTCATGTTGGCCATCCAGGGATAACCAGGATGAAGGGGTTAATGAGGAGTTTTGTGTACTGGCCAGGTATGGACAACGACATTGAAAAAGCAGTAAAGCTGTGTAAAGGCTGTGCCTTAGCGGCAAAAGCACCGCATATAAAGCATAGCCCATGGCCAAAGACCGACCGTCCGTGGGAAAGAATTCACGTGGATTTCGCGGGACCATTGGAAGGATTTTACTACTTAATCGTAGTCGACAGTTTTTCAAAATGGCCCGAGGTACTACGTTGCAAGAGTCCCACGTCAGAGGTTGCGATAAGATTCCTACATGAACTATTTGCCCGTTTTGGGGTAGTGGATTGTTTGGTGAGTGATAATGGGACGCAGTTCACGTCATCAGATTTTGAGGAGTTCTGCGCGACGTTTCAAATCAGACATATAACTACGCCCCCGTATCATCCTAGGTCAAACGGCCAGGCGGAACGCTTCGTAGACACATTAAAAAGAGCATTAAAAAAGGCCGGTGATACTCCTAAGGAGAAGGCTTTACAACAATTCTTACAAGTATATAGAATTACAAAAAACATGAACATAGCATCATCATTATCCCCCGCAGAGATGATGTTTGCGCGGAGTGTTAAGTCCGTGTTTGATAAATTATTACCTAAACATAATAATTATGACCGAATCTCTACGGTACCGAAGAAAAAATACAACCCAGGAGATAGGGTATATTTTAAGATGTTCAAAAACAATGCATCGTTCTGGGAACCCGGTACAATTGAAAAGAGGATCGGATCGATGGTCTATATCATAAAAGGACCACGGTTCTCGCATAAGAGACATCTAAATCAGATCAGAAAAAGACTGTCAGATGACACTGACAGCGCCCCACAAGGAGAAGACGTGATGGACGTGATATATGACACCTTCAACTAACCAGCACCCCACGTAGTCACACGTAAACGACAACCAAAAAGAAAACGAATGGCTCCGGACTACCTAGAGATAGATCCGAAAAGGAAACGTTATTAAGACTCCTGAGGAGGTAAGGCTTGGAAGGGGGGTGTTATGGTGCCGTACCTACCCACGGAGAACTAATGGACTCGTCCACCTTATAAATACGGGAAGCACGTGACACTTGTTCTCTTCTTCCCAGGCAAACCGGCAATGGCGGTTGAGAGCACATCTCCTTGTATCTCTTTCTTTCTATTATATCATATATACCTTTGTTGATTTAAACCATGTGTTCATGTGTCATTCATTCGACCTTACCCAGGTCCACAACAATATATATATATGTGTATATATATGTATATATGTATATATGTATATATATATGTATGTATATATGTATATATGTATATATATATGTATGCATATATGTATGTATATATGTATATATGTATATATATATTTATATATATATATGTATATATGTATATATATATGTATATATGTATATATATATATATATGTATATATATATATGTATATATGCATATATATATATGTATATACATGTATATATGTATATATATATACATATATATACATATATATAAGTATATAAATATATATATATTTATATATATATATGTATATATATATATATATATTAATATATATATATATATATATATATAGTACGTAGTGTCAAACATAAGCATTTATTTTCGATGTTTTGCAATTATTATGGGTTAATTTTGCCTTGACATTTGAGTTTCTATCCACTGCAATCGAGTTTTTCGAACCATTCGAATCCAAGTTTTCTGAGATTTTTCTGTTTACGTGTGCTACCCACATTTCTCTTTTGGGTGTTTTCTTGAACCTTTTGAAAAAATTCTGCATCACATTTCGCCCTGTATGGTTTTCATTATGCAACCAACTCGAATGACGAGATTTGAGTGTAACTTAGTTACATTTGTTCAATCTCGCTTTGAATTTTCCACAAAACTAACATAAAATCACAGTATGTAATAACTTGTATCAGTAATTTTATTTATTCATAAGTATATCACAAATTTTGAAATAACTATTTACAGGTTTTAATATTCAGCTTCATTTTGCTTTTGAATTAGATTACATCAGAATCGATTTGAACTATATGAAATAAATAATTGTTTTTTTATTACCACACACACACCGCACATGTATATATATGATATATTTATATATGTATTCATATATATATATATATGTATGTATGTATTCATATATATATATATATATATATATATATATATATATATATATATATATATATGTTTGTGTGGGTGTGTACATCAGAATCGATTTGAACTATATGAAATGAATAATTTTCTGTTTATTACTACACACACACAACGCACATGTATATATAATATATTTATATATTTATTTAAATATATATATATATTTATATATGTATTCATATATATATATATATATATATATATATATATATATATATATATGTGTGTGTGTGTGTGTGTGTGTGTGTGTGTGTGTGTGTGTGTGTGTGTATGCGTGGGTGTGTTAGCTAGCAAAAACTAAACCCTCCTTTGGCAGCAATTAATAAATCTCTAGTCTTCTATACAGAAAAACAAAAAAAAATTATTTAACATTTTTTTTGTTTGGTGAGAAACAACAAAAATATAATTACTATTGTGCTTTTTGATATATTCTAATATTGAGGAAATTAACTGTGTATGAACATAGTTAAAATCATCACATTAGGTAAAAACAACATATATATTCTAATATTGACAACATATATATTAAAACAACATATATATTCTAATATTGAAAAAAAACAACACATGTTGTTATTTCGATATTTATAGTCGAGGAATTTGATTTTGTATGAATTTAAAAATGAAAATGAATTCGCATTAAATTAGTTATATAATAGAATAAATAAACGAAAAAGCGGAACGTCGATTAATAATTTGAAATGGTTATTTCGTGAATTCCAATGAATCTATTTTTTTCCTAATTTTGAAAGATTAGAAGACGGAGCTTTACTCTTCTCCTTTTCACTACCAATAATAGCAAAAACATTTTTTTTACAGAAAATCTTTCATAATTATTTTATATTATGCAGAGTTTAATTTTAAGTAATTATTCTAATGCATGTTGTTGCTATGTGTAAATGTACATGTGTGAAAACAAAATCGAAAAAATAATCAAACGGGAGTTATGACTTTTCATTTTCTCATTAAATCGCTTTAATTAATATTACTACTGATAATAATAATAATAATAATAATAATAATAATAATAATAATAATAATGATGATAATAATAATAATAATAAAATAATAATAATTATTATTATCATTACTATTATTATTTACTCACTAGGAGTTATCACACTGGACATCGTCAGTGATCGCCCACTGCCAAAAACCTGTGGTATTCCCTGGAGTCTGAGTGACAACAAGTCTCCTCAGACTTCCAGTATGCTCCACCTCTTTTCGTTCATCGCCGCTGATGACCTTGCGGTAATCGCAACAGCCACCTACCAACGATTTCTCGCTGATAAGGGCCATTGGTCCCCTCAGGGCCCGAGTGGCAACAAGCCTTCCCAAGGTCCCAGAGCTGTCCGCGCTCTTCCAGTGGAGGTCTGGTTTGCGCTTTCCCTCCTCGACCCTCTGTCCATAATTTGAAAAAAATAATCAAACGGGAGTTATGACTTTTCATTTTCTCATTAAATCGCTTTAATTAATATTACTACTGATAATAATAATAATAATAATAATAATAGTAATGATGATAATAATAATAATAACATAATAATAATTATTATTATCATTACTATTATTATTATTATTATTATTATTATTATTATTATTATTATTATTATTATTAAACTGGGTAGGTTTGTCACTCAGACTCAAGGAAATACCACTGGTTATTGTCGGTGAGCAATCACTATTGATGATATGTGTGAGAACTCCAAGTGAGTACAATTAATAATTATGATATCAAGAAAATATTGCGTAAAAATATGATTATAAAATTATAAATAGATTCTACAGAAAATTAATTTATTAGGCACTGCTTAAAAATTAACTTTCAAATCAAGTATAGCCTTGGGTATGTTTTGTAAGGTTTCCTGTAAGTATATATAGCGTATGTGTAAATATTTTGTTGTATCATTGAATTAAGTAAATCTAAGGTTTCTAGATAAAATGTAGTTCGGATAAATTTAGAAAAACTTTCGTATTCATTCGTTTAGATATATATGTCTAACGTTAGGTATGTGTGTATGTTTATATATTTATATGTATATGATTCACTCCTAAACTAATGATCAATTACTAGTAATTCAAGAACATAACAACTTTAAGTAACCGTGGGTTAGGGTAAGGGTAAGGAATAGATCATATTTAATTTCATGCAAAAGGGGAAATAGGAGGGGTAGATGTCCTTCGGGATTACTCGGATTTTTGTGAAACTTTAACAATAGGTATCAGACATCAATTAACAAATATTTTCCAAATCCTAATTTATTTGAAGTATTTATAAAGATTCTTAAATATATTAGTTTGTATAGTTAATGGTTGGTAAATAAAATATTCTTTGTTTAGAAAGAATCGAAACTATTCATGGGAGAAAATATTCAAAATTCGTAAGACGTTCTAGCGATTTAATTGCAACGCGATTACTTAGAAAATATTTTTTAATTCAATTATGTATAAAAATGACAACATTTACACATAATAAAGTAAATAAGAGAAAATCGTAACTGGGCAAAACAAATAAAAGGAAATTGAAAAATAAATTAGTCTCAAGAAACGTTGGGTAGATACTACGAGTTAATCATATTTTTATCTTGCGTGGATAGCATACAATCAATAATACATATTTATCCATGCAACACTAACTAACCTTAATGCTGTTCTATTGATAATTCTAGACAAGTTATAGCTTTTAGGGAAATGTTTATCTATTATCCCGAAGAATGCTTTTCAAATCTATGTTTTACCTACCTATTATAGGAGTGAACCAGATTTTCTATTATTTTTTTTATTTCATTATTATTTTCATTACATGTTAATGTATCAGTAAATTGTTTTATGAAATGTTTATTTGTAAAAAAAACGCGTAAAATGCGCGATCACGGGAATAGAAAATCACTTTTCTTCCAGTCTTTTTTATCGATGCCAGTTAAAACACACTTCTGATGATCGATGATACCGTGAAACTTCAGTAAGGTATTAAAGATACGTGCATCTTATTATATTTATCATTTCAATAAGATGACGCGCCCTTTAATTATTCAGGATTTGATTTGTTCAAGTCTTCCTGGATATCAGAAGATTCAATTTCATCTATCTATCTATCTATCTATCTATCTATCTATCTATCTATCTATCTATCTATCTATCTATCTTTCTTTCTATCTATCTATCTGTCTAGCTAGGTAGCTATCTCTATGAGTGTGTCTGCGTGTAAGTGTACATTTCTCCGGAATTCACTCATAAATTGAAATAAAACAAAGATTCAATTTATCACCACTTTACTCAAGTATGTATGCCACTCATTATTTATGTACGCAGTAAAACCTGACGAAAAAAACCCAGATAAATACTCCAGTACTTATGATTATTCAATTGTTGAAAAATACACCCCACTCTTTTAACTTAGTTGATTCCAAACGAGACAAGATGGGATACTAAGACTTAGGGTTAAGTTTAGGTGGTAATCTTAATTTGGAAGCCATTCATCAGGGTATTTGTTCACATTAGTTTTAAATTTCGGCATGTCGGGGTAATCGGGAGAAGGGGGAGGTTCCAAAGGCCGGCAGTTCGAGGAAAAAAAGATATTGGAGTTGAAAGCTTTCCGGCATATGGGGATCTCCACAGTGAATGGGTGGGATTTAGCTGATTGTCGGGTTTGGTCGAGTGTATTTCTCTCGAGCGGGCACCAGAGCAGCAAGTTCATTGGAGCACATTCAATTGAATTACTTGTAAAACAAGCACAAGAATGCAACATTTCGACGATGGGATAGGGATTGGAGATTGGTGGCTAGTGAGATACTGTTAAACTAGCGAGTCTTTTTAAAACTTCGTTTAACCATTTTTAACCAGCTCAAATGTGACAACAATACTCCACGCATATGGGAATAGTTGTTTTAGAGAGATATAGGATACTGTCAGGTGTGAAATGTTTTCTAGCTCGGTAGAGGGAGCCCCCTTCTTTTGCAACAGCCTTGTTAGCTATGTCTGCAATTTATTTGTTCAAATTTATGTTACCTGTGAATGTTAGGCCGAGGAGGTTTAAATTCGTAGTAATTGTGCTTCAAGTCAAGATAGCGACAACTACAGTAAAATATAAACCAATTTACGACTGTCATGATTCTCGCATTCGTTATTTAATATAGTCTAATATAAAGTTCTATGCAACAATATACATACATATACATATAAATATATATAGAGCGCCTATAACAACAATAAGTACTAGGTGTTCATGCCAGAACAAAAACAATTGTCCCCTAGAGGGGAATTGCAAGGTTGCCTTCATTGTTTATGAGGGGACTGTCACCAGCCAGCCTAATGACAGGGCCAAGAAATATATTGGTATGACGCAAGGCAATTTTAAGACCAGACTATACACACACAGATACACGTTTAAATATAAGACAAAGCCAATACGGCTCTTGCAAAACGGATTTGGGAACTTAAAGACATCAAATGGAGAATTATTGAGAGTAAACCATCTCCCTCTCCCGCTTTAAACAGATGCCCTTTATGTGATTCAGAGAAGTATCACATCCACGGAGCCATTATTGACTCATATACGTCCTGTTTAAATGTACGTGATGAATTGCTAAAGAAAATTCACAGAAAACAGATACTTCTTATAAATTCGGCGGATCGTATAACATAAAGAACTATTCAACCATTCTCTAAATGACGCCATATTAAAATATTCCTCTTGCATCTAAGACTTTACAATGTCATCAAAAGTTCTTTTTACTTAGTTATCACCTCTTAGATCCCATTTTCCCCTAATATCTTATTATATTAATATAATTTTACTCTAAATAATTTTTCTTTAATATATCTCTTTAACTTTTTATTGATATTCTATCTTTTATTATTTTATTATTTAATATTTAATATTTTTATATTTTTATGTTTCTGTATTTATATATTTTTATTGTTATTCTTTATTTATTTATTAATTTATTTATTCATCCATTGCTTAAGAGTTAATATCAGAATATTGTTTTTTAATTTAATAAAATGTTTGCAATTTTTTTTTCCAAATGAATATTCTCATAAAAGTAATAGAGTTAAGTCCCTTGGATGATTTCCAATGAATTTGCTAAACAAAACGCTGTCCATTTAACTGAAATTAATATTCTTAAACATCACTTGAAAGGCACTTTCTACCGGTTTCTTGAACCTTACATTTTAAATTTTAAATTCTTATTCGAACGCTACCTGATCACATCATCATTATATTCGTTTGACGGCACACACGTGAGGCCATTGAATATTATATTATATTATTTTATCATTTCTTCACATATTACTTTCTATGCTGATGAGAGCCAGAGGTTTTACCTTCTGTGTTCTAAATCATTGGTCCGTATGTTGTATTAAATTTCTGTATTAATAAACAAATATATATATAAATATATATATATATATATATATATTAATACTAATAAAAAGGAAATCATTTTATATTAGATCTTGTCATTATAGGGAGATGCTCGATATTGGAGATAGAGCATTGTTATAGAAAATATTGAAACGATTAAAAAGTAAACTTACATACAGTAATTATTAATTTAAAAAATTGCATAAAAATTTAAGATATGCTTAAATCAAAAATAGTTCAAGCAAAATTTCAATAATGAGCATTGTAGTAGTGCAGTTGTAGAAAAACTCCAATCAAACTATAGTATTATGTAGTGCAAGGTGATAGCCTCCAATCAAATTTAGAAACGCTGAAAAAGCAAGAAGTCTGTGAAAAAGTAAGTATATATGTAGAAACATCATGCCACGAGTTAAACTTCCTTAGCATGCGTGTAAATATAGTGTGGTTAGTTCAAATGTGGAAAGGATAAATATAAGAATAAAAACTGAGAAAGAAAGTAAAAGAAACATGTAAAACGTGTAAAAACAGTAAATAAGAGAAAAAGAGAGAAACAGAACACAAACAAAAACCAAAGATGGAAGAAGAGCAAACAATAATTAGCAATTTTATAATTTCGATATTCCATATATATATATATATATATATATATATATATATATATATATACTAGCCAAAACTATCCGCCCTCCGGGCAGCAATTACCGAGACTGCAGTCTTCTTTACAGAAACTATAGCAACACATTTCAATTGACATTTTAGTAATTTGGAAGAAAAAAACAAAATGATGTTTGTCGTAGTGTTATTCGATATATTTCAATGTGGAGAACATTTACTGTTACATAGTCAAATTAATTTTTTTAGGAAAAAAAACAACAAAAAGGTGAATTGATATAGTCATTAAGATATTCAAAGTCGAGGAATTCTATATTGTTTCAGCATGAAAATGAAAATTTTGTTTCTATTAAAAACTAGTTATGTAATGAAATGAATCAAACATAAGGATGGAAGGTTGATTGGTCAAATAAGCCAATTTTATATTATTGAATAATTCGAAATGGGTATTTTCTACTTTTCGCCTTCATAATATAAAAGACAGAAAGATGTCTTCATTGATATTAAAGAAAAATAATCTATTTTTATTTGTAATTTCGAAAACTTAGAGCAGGTTTTTTCTTTTCTATGACAAATGTTTAAGTCATCATCATCATCATCATCATCATCATCATCATCATCATCATCATCATCATCATCATCATCATCATCATCACTACCAACATGTAGACTCCTTGGTCTTCTTGCTAGGAGTTAAATGTAGTATCTGTCCTGAATCTGCACTTAGTTTGTATGTCTCTGGTCAGTGAAGGTTAAATCCTTCTCGACAGAGGTAAGTTCCAATCGAGAGTGCGTGTTTTGGGGAGCTGGATTCTCCCCACGGTAAATATTGGCATTGTGCCTAACTCTGCTCTCGTGGGAGGAATTAAAAAGTAAAAGCAACAGCAACAACACATTTATTAAAAATAAAAAAAACGCATGTATTTAATTATTAAAAGAAACCTTTTGGAAATTTAAAAAAAGTAAGTATTCGAAAGTTATCGAGGTTGTTGCTATGTGTAAACGAAAACACAAACTAATAATGAAAAATTGAATTTTAAACTTAATTCATTAAATTACTTACATAATATTACTACGGATTTTAATTAAGATATTGATATCAAGAAAAGGTTTTCGTATATATAATAAAACAGGAGAATCAAATTATAAGTGAATCGTACTGAATATGAATTTATTAGAAAATGTTAAAAAATAAACATGCAAATAATTTATAGCCTTGAAAGTGCTTAGTCAGTTTTTCTGTAAGTATGTATACAGTATGTGAAAATATCTAAGTGTATAATTTAATTAAGTAGAGCTGAGGTGTTTTGATATGAATATATTTCGGATAAACAGAAAAACTTTCGCTTCATTCATTTATATATATATATATATATATATATATATATATATATATATATATATATATATATATAGAGAGAGAGAGAGAGAGAGAGAGACAGAGAGAGAATATACAAAGTAAAAATTCAGATACACATTATAACTGTCGGCATTATAATTTATTTCGACCTCCTGGTGTCTTCAGAATGCTAATGGGAAATGCCGAAAGGTCGAAATAAATTATAATGTCGACACTTACAATGTGTATGTGGGTGTTTTCTTTTTATATTCTATTCTTGCTCTGTTTTCTACATTGGGCTCTCTTACTCGGATTTCTTACCAAAATTATTCACTTGAACACTATATATATATATATATATATATATATATATATATATAGGAGAGCATAGTTTTTTAAATTCTTTATGTATACCAACCTTTTCTCATTGAAAGTTCGATGATTGTCAACTTGTAACAGCAGTACATATATAAGAAAACAAGCTTTTGTTACATTCATTGAATCTATCTTACGAAACATTCTTTCAAAACAATCACTTTTGATTCAATTTTACGTTTCCGTTTTATTCTAGTAGTAGACCAGTTTACCTTTGTATGTCAATATCAGATATTTTCTATCTGAACTCACCAGAAAGACACAAGAGTTGTCAATTAAAAAATTATACACTGCAATGTGAGAAAGATAATTCTGAAAGTCCACCAAAAAAACTCACATTGAATTTTCTTCTATCTATAGCGTCTTTGGAACTACCACCTCGAGCAGGCAGCCATATTGTAATTAAATTCGTTGCTATATATATATATATATATATATATATATATATTTCGGTACAGAAAAAATAGTATAACCGTCGGTTTCAAGCATAGAGGGACGTAGCCATCCGGCTCTCTTCAGCTTATGTTGTCATCTGTTTCGGAAATGTGAAGTCACGTGTCACTCCTGTTTGGACGCGTTATTTGCTTAGAGTGTTATGTATGTTTGTCTAAATGTAGTGTAAGGAAAGTTTAATAAGGGTTTTTTTTTTAAAAAGGGAGGTGAAAAGTAACAGTTGAGATTTAAAACTGGAGAAGATTTAAAACGATTTAAAAATATAAAAAATAAAAATAAAAAATATCTCTATAAAAATCCCATGAATAGAAATATTTTTCATTTTAGTTTTTTATATTTTTAAATCTTTTAAAACTTTCTCCTGAACATACACTATCTTCCTAATTAAAGACTTCGCCAGCTTATATAGTTTAAAAGACAAAAGCTATGTGTAACTCTCGGAGAAACCCAGGGAGCACTACAACCCAATGACATCCGTTATAGTAGCTACAGTATGTTTAATCTCAAAGGAAATATGTGATTGTACTGGTTAATGACCGCAACGTTGAGATGGAGATAGACACTGTAGCTATTTTTTCATCGATCAGTTGCACTACATTTGACAACCTATCATGCATACCAGATAAGCTCAAGCTATGGCTTATGTCACACAAATTAGAGTCTTACGAGCGAGAAAACATCAGCCCATGCAGTAAGTGTCAAGTGTGAGTCGATTATGATGGTAGATTGTTTTTTGTGGTATTAGCCCGGTGCTTATAAGCAGAAACTGATTACAAGTTGTGCACTTAAGCTAGAAGAATTGGATCGATTGAATTCACTTGACATTGTTGAACACGTACAGTACTAAGAATGGGCGCTTCCTATAGTAGCAGTTGTTAAGACTAGTCAATCTATTCGCTTTTGTGGGAATTACAAAATAACAATCAATAAATGCTTCAGCCCTGACCAGTACCCCATCCCCAGAATTGATGACTTGCATGCAAAGTTGGTGCGGGGAGAAAGGTCACAAAGCTAGACCTTATATTGGCATGCTTACAAGTGCTGTTAGAGAAAAACTCAAAGAAGTATCTAACCATTGACATACAATAGGGCCTCTACAGCTCAAACCGCCTGTTTTTCAGTAAAGTTTGCTCTTGGCATCTACAGGCGCTGTATAAATAATTTGTTTTCAAATGAATCACATGTTAGCTATCAAGACGACATATTGATAATAGGGTAACAGACTTTGCACACTTGAAAAACATTAACAGAAACATACTTAGGTCATTGGATCGGTTCTAAAGGAAGCCATCTCACATGAACCAGCTCTTCAGAATAAAACAGATCTCAAGCTTTTTTAGGGTGTCTTCCAGCTTTACACCAGATATGTTCCTAATGCTGCAGATTATGTAGGCCCTCTGTATTACCTCATACGGAAAGGGATGCTTTTGGAGATGGGGGACCCAATTGACAACCTTTCAGTGAAACAAATATCTGTTGTAGAGTGCACATGTTTTGGTACATTATGACCCGAAAAAGAATTGATATTGACCTCCGACGGCAGTCAATATGGGTTTAGTGCTGTTTTGTTATATGTGTTATCTGAAATACTTGTTGACAACCAATTAGACAATGAGGGCCTGTGCATAATCGTTGAAGTGAAGACATTCCACTGATACTTTTTGGTTCATTATACATCATCACGGATCATAAGCCACTCAGCCTTTTAAGTCCAACAAAGCCGACACTGGACACATTACTACCCAGAATAATACGATGTTCACTATTGATGGATGCTTATGACTACGTAATTGAGTACAAAACTGGGTCACAAATCGTCACACGCTAAGGCAATGAGTCGTGTACCTGATGTTCCAACGCCCGGTTGTGTTATACATCTCATGGACCGCTTTTTCAACTCGATAGTTTTCTCAATTCACATGCGCACATATGCGCGCAATGATTTTCTTCTTTCGACAGTAATCCAAACTGTGCAATTTGGAAAGTCATTCCATGCGCTAAAAAATTAGCTTACTGTGGGTGTCGCGCGGTGTAATTTCCCAGGAAACAAGTTTTGGATCAGCTACACCAATGCAACTCTGGCATGGTTAAGACGAAGGTCTTTACCCATAAATATGTGTGGCGGTTTGGTATAGATGCCACTGTCGAGGAGAAGGTGTGACAAATGCTACACGTGCAAGTATTCCTAGAGCTTACCTGCTAAGGCATCACAACTCCCCTCTGAATGGCCAGCGGAACTTTGGCATCACGTCCATGTGACTATGCGGATTATAATTGCTAAAGATTCCAGCCATCACATATGCACATTAAAGCACAGCTACATCAACCACCACAATCTGGTCAGTGACAAGGGTCCCTGTTTCACCACTTCAGAGTTTGCAGAGTTCACAAATCGAAACGGTATGAGAAACACTCTTGTAAGTCTACATAATCAGGCATCAAATGATCTAGCGGAACGTAAACGTAAAGCTAGTAAAGAATGGATTAAAAAGGATGTCAGGAAACAAAGATATAACGTTTACTTGCTGATATAGTGGATCATCACACACAACTACGATAAATACTCCGGCAGAGTTGCTTATAAAGTGACTATCACGTACCAATCGAGAACACATGAGGCCTGCTACTTCGACCTGGTTGTTAAAAAGACCAAAAATTCCACCATGATAGATCTGTTCACATGCGCTTATTTGATGAGATCCGAACAGTCTTGGTGTATAACTTTGGTTCTATGCCCATAGGGTTGATCAGTTATGTTGTGGAAAGAGTATCACCCATTATCCTTTTGCCTCAGACTGAATGATAGCCGGGTTGTTCGTCGTCACAAACATCAACTGAGATCTTCTATCATTGTGTTTAAACCTCTACTTGTAAACAATTCAGAACACGTAGAAGCAGAACTGAACATGCCTTCACATGTAGCATCCCGAGAGGTAATAAGTCTACATAACTACTTATCAAAGAAAAATTTAGAGCAGCCCACCAAAACATTGACATCACCGGCCTTGCTTTGACGAACTGGTCGTACACAACAACTAAATAGTTTTAGCACTGAATAAAAACATGAATAAATTAAAAATTTGAGAGATTTGCTTTCCTTTTCTTTAAAAATTTGCCACACACAGACAGAAAAATCTTCGGTCATAAAAGAGGTCATAGGGGCAGTCTACCCAGACCATACTTCGTCCTTTAATTATATATCTTACAATGGGGGAGATTTAATGTACCTTCGTTCAGAGCGTATATAGACTGGAAAAACACCGGACATATGTCAACAAGGGACACAGACCATAAAACACCGGTTACCTAAGGCTAGGCATACTCAGTGTTTTCACACGCTTTTACAAGCGTCTCAAGCTATAATTAAATGTTAAACAAAAAATATTTTCCTGTCAACGTACGTCTAGTGTTTTGCCAGTCTGTATAGGCTCTGAACATACATACATTGCAGTCACTAACACATAGAATCATTTTGTAATATCGTAAACATATTATATTACTAATTTATCTTTATTTAAAAAAAATCTTTTCAAATCATCATCCACGCTCATTTGATTAATTTCAAACCTGACGGCTTCGAAAAATATTTGTTAATCTGTGTTTTTTCATTTTCATTAACGTTTGAATTAATAGGAAAATAGTTTTAGTGTAGAGTGTGTGAAATAATTATTAAATTTTGTGTGGAGTGTGTAAAATAATTATCAAATAATTTGCTGGTTTTCTGAGTTTCTCACATTAGAAATATAAGAACAGATCCTAATTTTCAGGATAAGTCCATCTTGAAAGTGAGAGGTAGAATATAAAGAACATTCAATAAAATATTATTTCGGACCATTTATTTGTTGTTTTTTTATTAAAAAATAAATATTTTAACCCCTACCGATCAGCAATGATTCAAGCCCCAGAGACTGGTTATGTGACAAGGTGGAATATGGACTAATCCTATTAATCAACTGTTAACCTTATAGACATCCGGTATGTCTCAGGACATCCGGTACAAAATTGCATACCTGCATAAGTTTGTTTATGATTTCATGAAAGCTGGAAATATAGTCACCAAGATGGCCATCAGTAATACACTACTTCGTAGTTGACCATAATCCTCTTCCCCTCGACCCTCACATCACTAAATCACATATAAAGGCCTACCTGTAGTTTGCAATTCAACACCTGGATGATTCAGTGAATGGTTGGAAGAAGTGCTGTAGTCGGATAGCTTTTTTGCATCAACTCAACTAGCTTTGTTTTAAAAAAACAAAGACTAATGTGGCCCGCAAGAACACTATCCCAATAATTAAGCATGTTAATGGAAACAATATTATTTGGAGCTGTTTCTTTGCTGAGGATATAGGACGACTACACAGAGAAATATTGAGTGAAAAAATTGACTCAGTTCGGACGCTAGAGACGAGGCGCAGCTAGGAGTTGCAGCATGCCAATGCACCAAAGTCTACGGTTAAAGCAATAAAGGGATGCCCCCCGAAGAAGCATGTTAAGGTAATGGATTGACTTAGTCAGTCTCCGGATCTTAAACTTATCGAAAATCTGTAGAGCGTGACAAAACTCCCTGGGATCTGTAAAAGCTTGACAACCAACTACAGAAACGCCCTCCTTATGTACCAACGGGTCACCGATTATCAAAGGTCAAAGGCCTCTCGATGATAAGGGTTAATGAGTGTGTCAAGTGGACGGAGAGATAACACCATGATGATTTGTTGCGATGGCTGAAACTGGACAGCATTTGATTATTTAAAATGGCGGTTCAATGAGAATTTTTTTTAACATTAAACTTGAAAACGACCATGTTGTAGTCAGCTGGGAAGCAGTCCCGTTTCACGTTCATGGAAAGAAACTCTGATCATGGAAGCTTAGTTCAGTTTTAGGTACACAGAAGACGAAAGAGAAAAGTATGTACTGTCAGATAAATTTGTTATAATTCTGGGTGACGGTTTTTCAACAAAACTTTAATTCTCTTCATAAAATGAAACAAAAAACGAAAAATATGTTGCCTTAGTAACCGATTTCTACTAATTCCTTATGGAACTTCCCAAAACAACGACAGTTTAAGACGTATCTAGAATATCTAAACTAGCTCAGTAGCTTGCTAACAAGGGACATTTGTGTACACATAGTTTTTCACTCTCTTGAAGTCAGCATATTATTGCACCTATTTTGATGCTCAGTTACTACCGGATTAATAATTCGCACTGAAACTACATTAGACGATTCTGAATGAGTTGGGGAAAATATCACATGAATAACGGTCCCTAAAGTTATGTACGATAGACAGAATATTTGTCTCAGAATATTTGTGATGAGTAGTTATTATTTAGATTGTTCTTGTCGGATTTCTGTCCTTAATGTTTTTATTATATGTTGGCCGATGTTCTGTTCGTCTTTCTTTTTGGTGCATTCCTCGTTCACTAATTTAAAGATAAGCATCAAAATGACCAGGTTATGTAAGTACACGGAGCAAAGATCAATAACAATAATTGAATGGATGTAAAATATTTGGTTTTAATAACATTTTTTTTAATAACATTTTTCATATTTTCCAAATATTTGAACTTTGGTTTTTTCAGAAGCCAACTTATCCATCTGTATTTCTCCTCTGATGATAAGATCTCGATCTTTGAAAAGCCTTGGAAAGAATAATAAACACTAGTTTATTACTGAATACACCTTGCATTGAACAATTGAAATTTGAAATAAATCTGGACATTCGTCGCATATTTATCACTCTTTTTTCTTCTATCTCTCTCTCTCTCTTTCTCTCTCTCTCTCTCTCTCTCTCTCTCTCTATATATATATATATATATATACATATATATATATAGTCATCCACATACAGACTGTTTCGCTGTTTCACAACTCATCAGTGCGGCTAGACCAGTTAGTACCTCAAGGCGGGATCGAAACGCAACCGTCGGGCCATATATATATATATATATATATATATATATATATATATATATATATATATATATATATTCAATGATAAATGCCAGTATATTGAAATCATATGCCCTTAATAAGGTTAAGATGAAAATTCATGTACACTAAATGTACAAAAGCAAAGAAATTCCCAAATGTGTACACTTTTATTGTCATTAATTAAGGGTATGACTACATATGAACCAAACCATTTCACTCAGTATAAATCTCTTTGCATGAGTGGATGAAGTGTGTGAGGTGCACTGAAAAAAAATTCCTACCAGTAAAATACATAGCCCTGTTGTGCTCGCATACCCTTAATGACAATAAAAGTGTAAAAAATTGGGAATTTTCTTGCTTTTTTACATTTAGTGTATATGAATTTTCATCTTAACCCTATTAAAGGCATATGGTTTCAGTATACTGGCATTTTTCATGGAATATCACTACTTTTGTAAAGGCTATGCCTCAATACAATGGTCATTATAAAGTTTTTTTTTAATTTTCTGGAAAACTAAGGTATATGGTAAACTGAAATTAAAATGCCATCAACTAGACCCTAGAACCTCTATCTCTGCCAAAACTATCTGAATCAAGCAAATTGTTGATGAGATACAGGGTGGCATATAGGTACGTACACACGGATAACACAAAATCATGCCTGACCTTTCTGGATCTCTGGGTTGCCTTGACTAATGATGCTGAAATTCTACACACTTATAGAACCTATCAAAAAACAATCTTGTGCAAAGTTTTAACTAATTCGGTTTATTGGTTTTTGAGTTATGCTTGACCAAAGAAATGAGATCTCTAGGCCGTTTTTGAAGTTTATTAAGGGATAGAGCGCTCTCGTGCTTCCCTTAATTTAATCTATGACCTGTAGAAAAGCAAATATTCTTGTGAAACATGATTTCCGAGCACGAACCCTTTGCGAAAATAAAAAAGGAATCAGACGGATAGAAAGCATTAAGGAGAAATCATTCCAAATTTCTAATTGGATAATTGTGTCGCAGACAACTCATAACTCTTGGATTGTCATGTTTTCGAAGTTATAATACGACATTCATGAAATCTTGCAATTTACAATGAAAAGCAATCCTAACTCTAACCCTAACCATATTGTCTTAATCATATTCATTATTTACAACAGAATCAAGGGTTACTCTATTTCAATGTTATTTAACTATTAACATACGTTGTTATTATATACTATTTGAATGAATGGTTATGTTACCGTATTATACATTTATCAGCATGTGATATGAAATTGTTTTTTTTTAACATGAAATTCATACGTATAGGGATAATTTAATTATTGGAAAAAAACGAATTAGTATTTTCATTTGTACTTTAAATTATTGGTTATCATTAATCAATTAAATCAAGAAGTATACTCAGATATATTACTTCTTATTGTTAAGCTTTCGTAAGTCATAAACACGCCTGATCACAGGCTGACTCAGTTACCATGCATACTACACGTTCTAAGTCGAGTTTGAGAGCAAGTGTTCAGATGAAACCTAAGCTTTGACTATTTTTTCAAGCAGTTGACACTATGGTAGACGTATTTTGATCCCGATCTTACAACAATTCATGTAAAGTTGTTAAGTCATTAACTTGGGAAGCTGTTTTCCAGAGTAACTCTGCTAAATAATACATTAGACATGACATATAAGCAAATGAACGGCAATCACATCTAATAATCAACTTGATAAAACTGGATGTTACCAAATTATACGAGATCAGTTTAATCATAGCTTTGTGGATATAAGATGGATCTGCGCTCACGTATTTAACAGGTTTTCAAGTTATTCTCGCCATATGTTTTTGTCATTATGTTTATAATTCGATGGCATTGTATTCATTTTTGTTATTTATTTGTTGACATAGTAGCATACTTTAACGCAAACAAACATTTTTGATAAACCATTGTATGAAAAGTTTTGAGTTCGGAAATGGGTTAGGGTTAGGGTTAAGGTAAGGGCGCGTAATAGAAAATCGCCTCTGACCAGGCATCAGCGTCGGATTTATTTATCCCAGGTCGGTATGCGATAAGTTAATTAAACCCGTCATCAGTGGATGCTATCAGTATTGATTTTGTCTTAAGTTAACAAAGTCGAACATGATATATACTAGATTCCCATCGGTTACGAGAATACACTGTTTGTCTTAAAATATAGTACATCCGAGTTAGTACAACTTGTATTATTATATTAAAGTTACTATTATGCGGTAGTCATAGACAAAAGAGCCTCCGTCCTCCTTGTTTGGTTAGGACAGTCGAAATCGTTTTTATGTTAGCAAACTTTAAATGTTACAAACAAACAGTGTAAAATGTAGCCTTGAATCTGACTTGTGCAAGACATAAGCATGCATACTATTGTAAGGTTGCAATTTGTTGGAGTGCAGACGTATAAAGTCAATCCTTAGTTTCCATTACTATTGTACGGTTGCACTTTGTTGGAGTGCAGACGTATAAAGCCAACCCTTAGTTTCCATTACTATTGTAAAGTCGCAATTTAAAAAAATTATTCATATATCAAAAATAAAATGTTATTATAAAACCGTTTTCTACAAAAATCTAGTTATTATTTTAAATAATTTAAAATATTTCCTTAACGGCTGTGTCTGTTTGCAACTCTCTGGGAAGAATATTATTCTAAGACATTTTCTAGGACTTCCTTTTTTATCGTTGTTCTTTGTTGTTTTTGAATTTGAACTTAAAAAAAAAAAATTTTTTCCTCTTCTTTTCTTAAGTGACCTCAACTATTGCAACGCCACATTGTGTATTGTCGGCAGTTGAAACCCTTATTCCATACATTTAATTTCCCTGATGATCTGCCAAGCATATACCTGCTTGGTAGTGAAACACGTGTAGGAAAAAACATTTAATTTGAATAAAAAATATTTGTAAGAAATGGTGATCATTGGTGTCCTGAAAGGAATGCTTTGGTAAGCCTTCATAAAATCGCATATAAATGCTCTGTACTCTGTAATCGAGTATCATCGAGCTTGTTTTTATTGGAACAACCCCGGTCTTCACTGAATGATCTATTTTATAAGTGAAAAATCTAAATCTAAATATATATATATATATATATATAAATATTAATGTTTGTATTTCATAAGATCAGAATAACATCGATACCGTCGGTTTCAAATCCTAACAAAGGATACCGATAAAGCCCTCTTAAATCAAAATTTATAATTTAAATATTTGAAAAATACTTAATTTAATGAAAACCTTTATATATTTTAGATTCTAAACTCTCATGTTTTAATTCGCAAGCAAGAAGGCATACACATTAAGGTCAGATTTGTTAATGGGACATGGAGCATCCGAGGTTATGGGTAAACGAAATTAGGATCCAAACCCTAAACGGTTCACTTGGTCGACTTCTCTTCCTCCCCTTGTGCGAAATACTGGAAGTAAACTTTCTAAAGTGGAACGTTTTTAAACATTTTCCTAAAAAACTAAAATCATTTTTTTAAACTTCTACTTCTAAATAATAGTATATATATATATATATATATATATATATATATATATTGAGTCATTAACTAAAATCACAAACTTGTCAATTTGCCTAAGTCATCAGTTTTTATATTAACTTGAGGTGACTATTTTGATGAAATCTACCGTATAATTAAAGAAACATTATTTGAGGCGTTTTATATAAATTTTGTTTTCATAAAAATATCAATATCTAAGAAAAAGATAAGAAAAACCATCGCATATGTCTTGTGAATATACCGTATATTCAAAGAAACATTAATTGGGGTATTTTATATCATTTTTTGTTTTCATCAAAATATCTATATCTAAGAAAAAGATAAGAAAAAGCATCCCATATGTCTGTCATATGTGAATATATTTAGTTTATTAGTGTACATCACCTTTTCAAATCTCAATTCCAGCTTCAATATTTTAAGATTTAATTCCACGTGTTTTGTACTTTTTAATGTTTATATTTAAGAATATTAATACATACGCCTCCACATTTTTTAATCTAGTTCACATTTTAAATGCATTGCAGTTTGAGAATATACAATGTACTACATGATTCAGTACTGCCAATAAAGAACAAGTCACAACAAATTATACAATAATGAATTGGAATTTAACTTTAAACATGAAGTTGGCGACAATAACTGCACTTGTATATTTGGAACAAAAAAATTGTAATCTCATGAAAATATGTTCATTTCTGGACAGCCTTACTACATGATTCAGTACTGCTAATAAAGACAAAGCACAAGTGTCTATACCGCAATAAGTAAAATGTAAAATGAAGTTATTATACATTTCTTAATAAAGCTTGTTAATAAAAATAATTCCAGTTTTTTTAGTTTATAAAAAATAAACGTAAATAATTAGAATATAGTCAATTAAAACATTTTCTGTTTCTGGACAGTCTTACTACATGATTAAGTACTACATCTGTAGACAAAACTACCCGTAACTATACTTTACTAATACATTTATAGATTTAGTAATATATGAAGATATTTAAAAATAATAAATAAAAAAACGATAACATACATTCACTTATATAATTAAACAAATATTTTTAGAATATTTTCTGGACAATACTACTACATGATTCAGTACTGCCCATAAGAAGACAGTCACAAATAACAATATTCTATTAATTAATTTAGATTTTTACTTAAATAAATGAGGTTATTAAAATAAGTTTACAAAAAAAAAATAATAGGGTTTCTTAGAACAAATACCCGCCATTTAAGCCCTCTAAAATTCAGCGATTTTTTTTCGTATGCTTGAATTCTTCTTTTTGTGGTTATTCTGTTCTTCTTGTCAATAAAGTCTGTTCTCCTTCTTTTGAATTATTAGATACTTAATTATTAATAAGTTAAAAATCATCAAAAAATAATATTTCCTTCTATTTAAAAATTATATTTTTAAAATAATAAAATACAAATTTTCTTATTAGTTCTATTCAATAATTTCAGTTTTTTACTTTTTAAAACATATTAATTCCATATTTCAATTTAAATTGAATGATTTAAAAAAGATTTAAAACTTTCAGAATTGTAATTTTCAGAATAAAGTAAAATAAGATTAAAATATGTTAATTATTTTAAATTAATTTTGATTTTCAAAATAAATTCAGAATAAGTTTCTAAATCTTAAGAATAAATGTTAATGTTTGAGTTTCAGATAAGTTCAAAAACTGTTAAAATATCACAATTCATTTATTATTGACTTTAATATAAATTATATTTTAGAATTGCAATTTTCAGAATAAAGTAAAATAAGATCAATCTATGTTAATTATTTCAAATTAAAATATTAATAAATACACAAAAACTTTGATTTTCAAAACAAGTTTAAGAATATAAGAATAGATTTGCATTTGTGAGGTTCAAATAAGTTTTTAATTATTTTAAGACAATTTCAAAATGAGTTTCAAAATAATAAATTACATATTTAAAAATCAATTATTAATTTCAAAATAAAAAATAAATTGCTAGAGTTTTTTATAAGTTAAATAATATTAATAAATAAATATACATTTTATATTTAAAAAATAACTCTTAAATTATAAAAATAAATTATA
Organism: Sepiola atlantica; assembly: GCA_963556195.1. Taxonomy (NCBI): domain Eukaryota; kingdom Metazoa; phylum Mollusca; class Cephalopoda; order Sepiida; family Sepiolidae; genus Sepiola; species Sepiola atlantica. The sequence goes on from OY744523.1 coordinate 155,416,131, forward strand.
ATATATTTATTTTAGTAAAATTATATAATTATTGATTCAAGTATAAATATTTTAAGACTAAATTTTAAAATATATTTTCAATTTGAAGTATATATATTTTCCATCAATAACACAGTCACACTACGTAATTTGGGAGAAAAAAATATTGTGTCTTTTCCTAATAATGTCACTAATTTTATCCAAATTTTATGTGCCATTTTTGACTTGACAAGTATAATGACCTTCCATTTTCGGATCATATGATGATATTTAAAAAAAAAACTGGTTTTTCATTAACAGGTAATAATTGCATAAAATTACCAAACAATAAAACATTCATGTTTCCCAATGGATGTGCCATTTTTGAGAATCTTCAATAAACTTTATTAAACCTTTTCTGAATGAATGTCAGCATATAAATAACTAAGCATGCTAATTTCATCAATTATCAACAGTCTCATCGTGTAAAATTTTTAAGTACACGTTCTATAACTCCTTGTAAGTTGGTAACTTGCCATGCTAAACTTCTATGTATAGTACTTCCTTTTATTTGAAGAGAACTTATGGCTGTTGGTCCACATATTATGACAGGTAAACTATTAGATTGATCGGTGATGAGAGTAATTTTGTCAGACAATGTGTCAATCAAAAATATTTGCCTGTTCCACCCACACCAGAAAAAAATTTGAGAAAGTGTGAGCATTTATCAAATTTGCATCAGGGTTGTCTTTATTGCAATGAAACCATTGTTTTCTGATAATTGAAATCACTTCATTGTTAATTTTGTTTTGATCTTGATTGAGTTAGGCTTCGTTTTCAGCCATTGATTCATCAGTCACATTGCTTTCCATTTGATCTTCCATAAAACCATTAAAGGTTTCATATTCGTCATTTGATTCATCAATTATTTTTTCTTGGCTCTCTTTTTCTCTTTTAATTTCGAATTGTTTTGCCAATTCAAGAGAATCAGCCATTCCTTTTTTGATATTTTCATATTGAGCAACAATTTTGAAATGTTTCTTCATGAGAAGACAAACTACTCAATGCATTAATATCTTCACTTCTCCAAAGCTTAAAACATAATAATATTGTGGTAATTGCGCTCTTTATTGTCATTTGAAGTCTTGACAACTTTTTCTTTGACTTTGTTAAAATAGCTTTTATTGTTAGTCATGGCCATTCTTTTTGTGTCTTCTTTTTGGGTGAATATGACACCCTTTTAATAAGTACTACTAACTTCATATAATGAAGTTTCTTTTAACTACAATGATCTATTAGAATCATAATTTTCCATCATATTTTCATAAAATATGTTTGTGGAATCTTGTGGCATTTCTTGCAATTCTCGTTTTGGCTTCTTTTGCTGTGGATATCACCACTAATGCAAATAGATTGATCAGATGAGCCAAACAAAGGTGTTTTAACAACTTATCAGCATACTCATATGCTCCAATATCTATTTCTGCAATGGTTGGCAATGATTCAACAACACTTTCTAACGAATTTTGTTATTTTGATGAAAATGTATCTATTAATGGTGTTCTCCATAGGAATAGCGAATGAGTTGCAATTCCTTTGATGGCTGGCAACATTTGAGACAATGACTTTTTGCAATTTTGAGACACAAGTTTTATAACATTAATTAAACATTTGGATCTTTGTATCAATATTTGTGCGTGAATATTGATTCTTTCTAATTCTTAGTGAACTGTTTTAAGACCATTGATTAAAGCCAGTAGAGGATTTGCCCTATTTTCAGATAAGATTGGCAATTGATACACATAGTACATGACAGAGTATGCTTTTCTTTATTAACTTCAGGAACTTTTTCATCCCATTCAGTCATGTTCTTTCAAATCACCGTCACATTCTCTTTGTTTGCAAATGTGACTAGAATTGGTTTTCATTTTTTTCATTTTTTAAATTAAAACTTTTAATAAGATGACACAATTTGTTGACAAAGTTTGGTTTAGAATGGTCAACTTAATTTTCTCTTTCAAGCAAATTTCCAATAATTTCAGAACTGGTTTGATTAATTTAGAAAATGGGCCAGTTGCCTTCTGAAATTGCAATATCATACAAATGCAACTAAATGCATACATACCTTAAAGTGTAGAGATGATTCACCAATGTTCGAAGTCTAGTTGGTATTTGGGCGATTTTTCTGTGTTCGAGTTTATCGGTGTAGTCAGATTGGTCACAACAATAAATATAACCACTATGAATTCTATTGTATTCTTCAATTTTAAAATTTTTTTGAGAATTTCCTTCACAGTAAAACAGCTGCATTTTCCTGGATATTTGTGTTTGTGTGAGCTGTGGATATCGTAATAGTTGTCTAAGATATGGAATACTTATTACCCCGAGATCAATCACAGTGAGCGAGTTTTAGTACTCAATCATAAGCGGTATAGTGAGCCAACTTCTGGAATGAGAGCATCTAGATATCAGTATACGTACTAATCAAATCTTGAGTTAAATGTGGATAAATTATTTCTATATCTCTTTTCAGAATTTTCAATTTTACGTGGCCTGAGAAAGCTCTATTTCGACAGTAATAGCAGTTGAAACATGTGTGAACCTATGTAGCCAATAATGTTTTGATAAATAAAGAATTTGTACTAGTATATATTTATATATACTTTTATGATGCTGTATTATAATAATATATTATTAAGGACATCGGCATTAGTTACCATAAGAGCAAAGACTTTGACAACACGAAGAGTAGAAAGTCACGAGCGAAGTTACTATGATTAACCCTCTTTATAATTGACCATTCTATCAGATATGGGATTTGTCTGGTTATATCTGCTTGAATGACCGTTCATTTTATGTTTAAGATAAACCGTTATTGGCCCGTCACGTTGCCCTATTTATTTGAAACTCCCATGGTTGGGTTCTGACGGCCTTGACATTGTTAAAAGGATTTCTTCTTCTACTCAACGTTTTTTTCCGGCAACCATGTTGAGAGTAGTTTACACGACTCGAACCTTTTTCTCTTCTTTTCGTAAGGATGTTTTGCCAGCCATTCAAAAGAATTCTGTAGTTTATAAATTCATGTGTCAGTGTGGAGCTGACTACGTTGGAAAGACATCCCAAAGATTAGAATTTAGAATATGCCAACACATACCACGTGATATTCGCCTACACAAGGTTTCGAGATCATCCGGGAATTTTCAGGCACAGGAATCAGCCATCGGTAATCACCTCGTTAGTACAAATAGTTATTCTGCCAACTATTCCGATGGGTGGTTTTCTGTTTTACACAGTGTCAGGTCGAACTACCATCTCAATATTTTTGAGGCGTTAGTTATTAAAACTCTCGACCTAGCCTGTGTAGACAAAGATTTTGAAGCATCAGTTGGAGATCTTTAATGATTCAAAGCCACCATAACGTTGAGAGATTTACCTTTTTTTCCTCTCTCAATCGTTTCCTCCAACTGAAATAAGTTTTTCCCCTCATATCTCATTCGACTTTTAGTTTTTAATTTACCATTCTTACGTTTCCTCACAGAGGGTCAGACGATAAGGCTTTAAGGTAATTTTAACAATTTTCCTTTTTTTTCCACTCGCCTGTTTCATTTGATTAAATATATATATATATATATATATATATATATATATATATATATATAATATTTATAAACAAATATAAAATAATTAATACCTACAGACGCTAGCGTTTCAAGCTTATTGCTCTCATCAGTGCAGAGAGAGTAACAATTTCAGACGGTCGGGAGGCGCGTCACTGGTTCACAGAGTAAGCCTAGAATCTGTAAGCAGTCGCCATATCAACTGGGCCCACGGAAACTGTCACATAATTAAGGGAAATTAAGATATATATGTACCCAGAAGCAGGCATAGAGAGAAGACTAGTCCAGAGTGTTCGACGAACGCCATCGGAACTTTGCATTAGAGCTTTTTGACAGTCTATTTTTAACATCCCCGAGAGTGCTCAACTTTAATTTCATAAAGGGGCTTAGTATTATATTCATAAACAAATATTAAATTATTAATACCTACAGACGCTAGCGTTTCAAGCTTATTGCTCTCATCAGTGCAAGATAGTCTGATCGCGAGTGTTTATTGGCATTTTCCCTTTCCTAGACTATTTACTCTACTAAGACTTGAAAGTATAGTCTATCCCACTTTTAAATCCATCATGGGCGGATGGAAAGATAGATTACCCAATTATATTAATGAAAGTCACATAGTCCAGAATCTGTGTAAGTAACCACTGCTCACCAGCCACATTCATACGTTCAAAGTTGAATATTGATTATTATACATAAAAAAAATATCTACGATAGAATCCTGCAAAGAATCAGTTAAACCTGGTTTTGTGCTTTTTTTTAATATGTGCACATTTTGAACTTTTTAAAACTTAAATGTCTGGAAAAAGCGAAAGTTTTATTAGTCGATCATGAAAATAATTTGATGCATTCCTATTTATTACGGATATTTTTTTTTAATGGCGGAAAACTACGTCGTCGAGTTTATCCAGTGGATTATCGGTTAGACAAACGTGATCATGCAAACTCTCGGTGGATCTCGCGACTTAGAATATGCAAACGAGATGTGCACGTATCCATTTAAAATCAGTGACAAGGACGCTTTATGTTTATATGTGGATCCAAATCATGAACTCATATTCTAAGCAACGCAGTATAGCAAGTTGTGTTTTATTTAGATATTTTCTTCTTTCAGATTCGAATTTTTCCTTCGATTTTTCTAGATAAATGAAAATAACAAAAAATAAGAAAAGGAAAAGAAGAGAAGATGAAAATGATTGGGTAAAGACATACCTAGAATTTTATTTTACAGAAGAAACGCTAATAATTTAAATCAAATACTTACTCTTTCTATTAGATTAATAGATGAAGTATAACCGAAAAAATGTTTTAGAAATATAAATACTTTTTACTTTGATATTGATATTAATAGTTTTATTTATTAAAACAACATATCAAAAGCTACGTGTTCAGGTGAATTTTTCGATCATAGCTTTAATACGCTGGGGTCTCATCTGACCGTACTTTACTATGAATATGGACAATTAAGAAAAAAATATACATGTTTAATTATTTGATTTGAACGCAGCTTATTAAAGCTATGGTCCAAACATTTGCATGGATGTGTAGCTTTTGATATGTTTGTATAAATGAAACTATTAATATGAATTAATAGCTTTATTTACAATTGAACATTATTATATAACACAGTAGAGATTTTTTGTATTTCACCCCGTGAATACAAACTTAACTTACCTGTTCTTTCGTTGTTTTAATTTGGTATTCATTTTTATTGCTAATGTTTTTTTAAATTTCATTCTTTCAAATCGTTAGGCTGTAGGTGGAAAATAAGACTTTTTGTTAATGCCTGCATTGCGATATACGCTCTGATCTTTTTTCTTAACAAATTCATTTGTCTTGGTATGTACTTATCGATATTTCTTGCGTAAGCATAATTTAAGGTATCTAGAGTTATTTGTATAAGTTGGCGCGAATGTTCTAACTTCCTATAAAATTTAAAAATGTCTTTGGGTTTTAATTCTTAAGATGCCATATATACTTAGACCGTTTTGTTCTGTCTGCGTTCTTACATGCTAAATCAGCTTTTGTGCGTGTAGCCCCTTTGTTTCCAAGTCCCTTTGTCTCACTTCTCTATATCTATTCTGTTTTCTTTAGTTCTAACAGTTTGCCGACGTTTTTAGATTTTTAGACGCACTCATATTGTGTTATAGTTAAAAACTATAAGATCGATCTTATTTGTTCATGAAATTAAATTATCATCAAAATATTTCAAAATCATAGACGTGGGCGAAGTTGGATAAAATAGCAATTTCAACGATCTAAACCGTTTCATAATAAGTACATCATTTAACAAGGCAATAAGAAATATTAAAACGCATTAGTTGATTTTGGGTAGAATTTTGATGTTTTTACATGGGAATATTTAATGCGAATCTATATCTTCATTTGGTTATATTTACTTCAATATTTAGATTAATATAAATATGAATTGTGTCTGTGATACATATGGCTAGTCCCTGGGTGCGTATATAACATTTACACACGATTGTAGTTGTGATTCATGTGCCATCTTGTCTTCATCTTCAATTAATTCAAGAACACATAATACTTCTTTCAAAGGGAATATTTATTAGCTGTGTGAACATAGCAAAAAGACGAATACAGGAATCCGAGATAGAAGGTGTTCACAAGATTAAGAGAGCAATAGAAATGAAAGTAAAGAGAGCGAGAAAGAGAGAGATATATACAAATAGCGGCTACCATATGAGATTCAACACATGACATGTCTCGCACCAATATCGAGACCGGAACTAGAGACCGTTTTTCTGACCGCTCACTTTAAAAGTTAGTAGGAACAGAAACCGCACATAGTCGTTACAAGAAATGACGTCAGATTTTATATTCCGCTTATTCGTTGAGGTCACATTTTAACCCCGTATCCGTCAATAATTCTTGTGTTTGTCTAACAGCTCTTCCCTCCATTCGAATCAGAGCTTTCATGATCTAACATTAATAAAACACACAGTGTTGATATGTTATTGTTTTCCCATCCTCATCTTTTGTTGTGGATCTGTAAGGGATGGGGAAAGAAGACACGAACTCGGAATTAAGTGAAACAAAGTATATTGAAGAGAGTATAAATACAACATATAAAGTAAGTGGTTGAACGTCTGTCTGCTAGTATAAGACTGGGGTAGTTCCAACACCCAGAAGCATGTGTCTCCGGTATTTATAGTAAAGCTGGAGAGTTGATGTAGTTTATGTAGTCCGTAATGTAGGTCCCATAACACCCATCCCAAACATTACCTCCACATGAGTCTCAACATCGTCTCCTTTTTGGATTGATAACGATAAGATCTGGATACTTCTGTTTCCTTTTTGATTGTCGCTGTTCTGAGGCTGCTTGGGGTATCTGTATGATGTAGGTGTCTCTTATGCTGATTTTCATTGGGGTGGCTTGTTTTTGGCAGGAGGGTGAAAATTATCTCATTTATTAGTTTCACTTGTTTTTGAAAGAGAGTTAGTAATGTGATTTCTTACTATCTTTTTTATGTGAGCAACGCCCTCCTCTTTAATATTTTTAGAATCTTGTTTAACACTTAAAAATCACTGAAAGCCTTAGGCTATTTCCTGTAATGTTAAATTTGGCTCACTTTTTAACATGTTTAGGACTCTACGTCTGATTAATGCGTCTTTGCACGAATATAAGGCATTTAAAGTTATTCGCACTAAGTTCAGCTAGTTTTAAATCGTCACAGTGTTTCTTAACGATTGACAGAAAAGGTGAGAAGTATTCGCTTTCTTTTCTGATTAAGTTAATGCACTTCCACCTATTGTGGAACAGGAAAGTTTTAGGGTTGAATTATTTTGCTAAAAGTTTTACAGCTTCAAACAAAATCAAGTCGCTGGTTTTTCGGGGTAAAATATAGTCCACAAGTTGGGTATGTTCGGTGGCCTCTACTTTTAGGAGCAGGAGGCGAACGTTTTTATGTCTGCGTAATTTTCACAATCTATTTTGTATAGGGATATTATAGAATGCAAGAGAGTTAATTCGTTGTAATAATAGACAAAGTGATAATCGATTTTTAAAGAAATAAGGGAAGTAACTCTTCTTTATACACAAATTATTTGAAATATCGCACTAAATTAGGTGTGAAGATACTTGGCATGACTGGTGTGCAACAGTGTTTAGAGATTTTGTATTTCTACTACGAATACTACTAATATTAATCATGTATATGCTCCAATACTATTGAGAACAATTGTATAAAATTAGGCATAAAGTACCCTTGGGATGTTGAATGTGTAATAAAGAGTTTACAATTATTAAATTATTCAAGACCCTCGAATCAACGGATGGGTTATCATTATAGGACTACTTGTCTTAAAAGTCAACGTTTAAGCGACGTATACGTAACACCCATCCCATCCGAATGATTTGTATGATGGCTGTCGTTCAGCCTTATCTACAGTTTCAGATGAAGTTTCACTATTGTCTAAATCCGTTTTTCTTTTATTACAAGCGATTATACAAGGCATAAATGTATAGCTTTCATGACGTTGAATATTATTAATGTCTGACTTTTTACACTTGCACAATATATCTGTGCTTTCAATATACGATTACAGCCTTGTTTGCAGATATGTGTATTGATTATTGACCACTTCAAAAGGATTCCATAATGCATAAACATTACCACGTAGCCATCAAAGATTCGTTGTAATCATCACACGAGGGTAAAAAACCGAACTGTTTCTATTCATTCAAAATGGTTAAAGGTCTTTGCTTCATCTTCCTACGCGACTGTGCGGTATTCTTTCCGTTAAAACGAAAATCGCAGATGCATAAAGAAAGAAGTAATTTGAGTAGATGACTGTGGACAAGCTACGGAAATAAAACAACGCCATTCTTTTATTTATGAGTGATTACGTGGTTATTATTACTAGTTAGGCTCGGGTAAATTACCTTCTAGAATATTGTTTTCTTATTTGTAAACTTAATAATATATTTGCCTGCTGTAGACAAAACGGAAAGTTATATAAAAAAGATTAGATTTTTTTCTCTTAATATTTTAATATTTTCCTTTGTTTAGCTTTCTTATGTTGTAAAAACGTAATGATTATGAACAGTTTTTTACAAATCCATCGTGTACAACCCACATTGTATATAGGTTTTGAAGCATAACATACTATAAACACAATCGACATGCCGTAAAACCCATTAAATGAACGAAAACATAAAACATAAGTGAATCGTGACACTGCTTACATCCGACTGACAACATAAGAATGAGCCAAAGTCGCATTTAAGCATTACTTCTCCATATTGTATGAAGTATGTGGCAAGAGCAAAGCTTCACGTGCTGCCACTGCTAATCCTTGCGGTTTTTTACAACCAAACAAAGACCGATCGCTACACTACATCCGTTATTGGTGATAAAGGCAAGGATTATCTTTTAAATATAAGGCTAACATTTTTAATACTGAAGGTATCTCACCAGTGAATATCTGTCTCACCTCTACACATATATTCCATGTCTTTAAGAGACATACAAGGACACTGCTCGACACACAATCACTGGAATGCATCTCATCATCCATCACAGTAATCACGTCCATGGGAGCGCCATATATGGTAGATATAAGTCTATCATCATTAATTGCGAAAACATGTCAAATCATGAACTAGAAATACTAAAAAGTGAGAAAAACACCTGACAATTATGCCCATTTAATAATCACCACCAACCCACTTCGAGGCGCCCGAGGTGGACAACCATAGCCCCAAACCTCTAATAGCAATGTGCTACTTCAACAGCCACAGAACAATACTGATCGTGAATGAGTCGGAGAGTCTGCCTAAAGTAAGGAAATAACACTTATTCACAGCGCTAAAGACGAGTCTTCCTTCATAAGTGTCAGATTGAAGATAGGCTATAACCCAGACTTAGCATTTGTTTCATCTCGTCACATCCAGAACTTTCAGAGGATCATAGGAAAGTCTGAACACATTGAGATGCAGCCAGTATTAAAATTCCTGATTTCCCAGACACAGTCCATATTAACTTTATGCAAATATTACGGCTCCTAAATACTATAAGGGCTTCCAGAAACTGATTTGGAAGATGGCCAACACCCACATACCAAGAACGTCCTGGAAGTCTAACATCCCAACCAATGCAAACAGCTGTACAAAGACTATACTGAAGTATAAAAGAATGTACTTTCTCAGAGGATACCCTCAATCTTAGTGAATATCTATGTTCGGCAGTTGGCAGAGTATGATGTATGAGACCGATGAACAGTGTTGATAAGGGCAAAAATACATGGTAAAACACAAGAAATCTCAGCACAAAGAACGGGCAAACCAGAGGAGCCGCAATAACACCAAACCAAGAGCCCAACAAACTCATGCTCAATGGAAACCCCCTGAACAAAGAAAGAGGCTGACTAAATGAAACACAAACCTGCCATGGCAAGGAGCTTTCAGCAGTTTGCCCTCTTCAGCATAACAAATTTGGAAGAAGCAATGAATCATATCAAAACAAAGAATGCAGCCTGCCTTGATAACATTATAACAAAAGGATCAAGCATTTTGGCCCTAATGCTCAAGAATGCGTCCAGAAGTTATTAAACAGATGTGTTTCCATATGGAACATAATCAATATATGAAGAAGAGCAAAAGTTAAAGGATCCCTAAAACCTGGAAAGAAACCATGTGTCCAAAAAGCTAAGGATCCATCTCTTTTATTTGCCTACTACACAATTTATACGAACAACTGATTTCGCGCCCGCATCTCATCATCAGTGGAAGAGCAGCTATCGCCTGATCAAGCCGGTTATCACTCAGGAAGAGTTTGTTGCAATCACCTTATAAAAATATAGAGAAGATAGATATTAAAGAAAAATCACAGCAACATACTACTGGGCGTAAACCAAACGACCAAGAACGCTGCAGTTGCAAGAGTAATGTTTGTCACTGCTCACCAGGCGCAGATTTCTCGTTGAAATGGATGGAAAAAAGAGCCCAGATCAACGGGGTTCCCTCAAGGATCAGTCCTTTCTTTGAGCATGTTTTCATATATACCAGTGACCAACCTAAATATGATAGAATCCGAAGATTCATCTATGCAAATGATCTTTTTCTTGCGACTCAAGCACGAGGGTGCACAATAATTGAGCGACGACTTTCAGACGCTCTCAATAGCCTGACAAAGTACTACAAGAACAATTCACTCAATGTTAATGCAGGAAAAACAAATGTCTGTGCATTTTATCTCAACAACAATGAGACAACATGCGGACAACAACATTAGCACTTTGTTACACTGCTGCGAAATATCCCGACCCAGAACTAAGTAATACATGTCGCAGAATCACTGGGACACTAAGAAGATTTTCACTACCAGTTATATACATATTGGCTGGCATAGCACCTCCCCATATCCGAAGATATGCCTATGTGAAAATAAAAAAAAACACTAACAGCCAGGAGACTCTCTCTATCTGGCCATGGATAATCAAGATGCAAATTTAAATTAAGAAGCAGTTCATGACTAAAGAGAGCCTTGACTCTGCACGGTCATAGAACAAGCGCATTGACAGATGGAGTGATTGGAATGACTATATGAACGAAGCTACCCACGAAACAAGAAAACATCTCCAACATAGTATGAATCTTCCAAGGAAAGACTGGGTGGTCCTGAAACGAACAAGAGCGAATGTTGGAAGGACAGCCAGAAACATACCACAGGTGGAAACAAGTAACAGCAAGCAACTGCACTTGTGAAATTTCCAGACAGACATTGAACATCTCCTCAGTGAGTATATTGATTGATCAAGTTATATTGACCAAGGTTAATCGACTGTAACATTAATAACTAACGATGGATTCAGTATTGGCATGATACGATACGATGATGGAGTCTCGTTTTTCTATGTAAGTGTTATTTCAAAGAGTTTATATGTTTTTCAGTTTTAAAAACGTATCGTTGTGACGCTATACAATTGACTGGATTCACCTCGTGCAAAATATTAAGAGAACAATGAATTGTCGCGCTTCCATAACATAAAGTTACGTCTATAGCATAACATGATATGATTGATAAGACGAACATCAAAAAGACAACTAAGACAACGGATGGAGGGTAAATGATGCGTATAAGTAATATAATTTTAGAAGGAATTATGATGATATGCTTCATCGATCCGTTAACACATTCTCGTTTGTGTATGTGCGAATTTAAAGGACGTTTTTTTCTGATTTTTAGGGTTATAATTATTATATAAATATTCTCACATACAGAGGAGGTCCGATGGTTGGAATAAATATGAAAAGAAAAAAATTATATCTATTGCAGCAAATAGACGACCCACTGTCTAACAGGATGAGGAGGAGACATGCATATACGATGACAGAGAAGTCTGGAGAGAAAGAGAATGGTAGATAGAAACCAACTTCCTTAACGCTTATTTGATTTACAGAAAATGTTACCGTTACTAGTGTTAATATATAGAGTATTATTATTTCATAGTAGTCTCAACTTTTAGATGTTTTAATAAGAACTATTTATTTATTCATTTATTCTTTTGACATAAGAACAATTCCATTGATTTTGGATATTTAAGCTGTACCTAAATACTTTTGCCATTCCTAACAAGCAAGCATTTTGCATAATTGAAAAGGAAATTGTCTCGTCAATCTGTTTGAACCATTTATGGTGGCTTTTCGTTATTTTTCCGAGCGTTCTAATTACAACGGGAATCACCTTGACTTCTTTACATTTCAATAGTCTAACTAATTCACATTTTAGATCTTGATATTTATTTATTTGTTCATGTTCTTTCTCTTGCACTCTGGTATTGAAGGGGTAGACTATATCAATGATTAGGCATTATTATTATTATTATTATTATTATTATTATTATTATTATTATTATTATTATTATTATTATTATTAATCTTGTTGTTGTTGTTATTTACTAACAAGGAGTTTACACGCGCGCTATTATCAGTGATTGATCACTGGTAATAACAAGTGTATTTCCCTGAGTCTTCCTTTTGATTCTAAGTTTTTCTATTACAATTATTGTAACTTCCTTCATGTTCATATTAATGTCAGGGTTTTCACAAATTCTATGCATTTTAACTTTTTATCTTCACATTGTTAATGCTGGGACGGCTTTTCCGTTTTGTTGATTATTATTTAGTACGGTGAGTTTGTACTTTCATGTCCCAAAGGATTTTATAATTTTGCTATTTTAATACTGTCTCCGGTTTTGTGTAGACGTTTAAAGTATAGACGTTTGCATAGTTCTTACTTGATTTAAGTCGTATCTCTTTTTGTGTTCTTCTTATTTTGTAGTTTGCTGTATTCGCTTATAACGTTATTTACTGTTCAGGCGTCAAAGGACTCTAAATTTACTGTTTCCTCGAAATTTGCTTCTTTGGGATTTTATATAGTTTGTTCCGATTGCGTTGTTTTATGCAACTGTATAACTATTCTTACCCTCCGACGATCGCCGACCCCAAACGTAAGTGTCGTATTGATTCTCGTTTTGGTACTCATCGAGGGCGCAATTCACATTTAAAGCAAGTAACAACACAGACACAGAAATATACATTGTATAAGATTGAGTTGTTGGACACGGTGTGTGCCGTAAAGATCCCGTCGTTAGCGTTGACCAGTCTGAGCAAAGCCTCCAATCTCCCAAATCAACAATATCAGCTTAGGCAACTGATATCTACCGAACCTATCTGCCCATCTGTCGTCTACTCGAAATCTTCTGTCTAAACCCTTTACTGCCGGCTTTCACTCGTCTCCTCGTCTGCTTCGTCTGCTCATTTCCAGCTAATCTCTTCGATATCCTTCAACCTCAAATATATTTACCTTCAACCAGCTATCCTAAATATCCGTTTTTTCTCAGTTACTCTTAGCTGGAATAGGTTACATGTGTCTGTTCTGCAGCTCATTTTATCGATCATTATGCGGCCAACCAGAAAGCTAACAAATAATAGTTATGGCGTCTAAGAGGTTCAATGGTCTTTTTGTTCTCGTTCACTTATCTATTTTCTAGCTAACATTTTCCAACGCTCCCGGCTATAGGGACTGCCGAGATTTAATCTATACTATCACGGAAGTGTCAGTTCTGATTCAGTTTCTCGCTTCATGTTTTTTTCTTATATCCATGTCCAATATTCATGTGTTTTCGTGTCAATGTTTTTTTGTCGACTTCATAAATTCTTCATGAATCTGCTTCTCTTCTAATTTCTTTCTTTTCATTTTTCTTTCCAATTTAACTGATACTTGTATTATTTTTATTGCTTTCATTGCTTTTTTCTCTACTTTGGGTCGTGCATTTTTATAATTATTTTATCGTATTATCCACGCGGTCTTCTCTACCTATCAGACCTATTCCCCATTTTTCATGTGTACATAGACTGAGCCAGTGTTATTCTCTGAGTATAATACATTGTGCATAGACATTGGTATCCCAGTTATTTGGTCCTGGGACCGAATTATTTTCGTCCAGTCTATGAAGTATCCAGGCTATCTTACTACGGATTTTACATTAGGAGGGGCCCTATATTTCTGAAATGGTTTCAGTTAGCTGGGTAAAATTGTTGAATTGAGTGCAGAGTTAAACTGACATATATTTTTGATAAATAAATTTCTTCCCACCAATGATTTCTTCCTTAATTCATAATACATAAACAGGATTTGGCCGAGATGAAGTAGATGGGGTCAAAGTATTTAAGCACAAAGCGAGAATAGATACGGTGATGTGATTGGTTTGCGGGACAAGCGACCTATTACGTCACATTTGGGACTGTGAGAAAAAAGATAGTTTTTAATTCATTCGGTCTTGGAATATCGTACGAACTGGGCAATCAGATATGTCTGTTACTTAAATTGAGCAGTTCGCTAAAGAACTCAAGCGAGGGGATGCCAAAAATAATAATCTGCAAACTTTAAGTTTGGGTCTCGAATGAGACGGGAATAAGCCACTCCATCAATCTGCTCCATAGTCAGAAGAATAGTTAAGTCAGACACCGAGACGCAAACCAACTGGAATACGGCGCTTCTCTCTCAGGCATTATCAGATTCAATACACGTCTTTTTATAACCCCCTCATGGTCTGCATTCTGAATTATTTCTTTTTATGTAATAGAGAGTTATTCCCAGAGAGCAAATGCACTGCATTAGGTAATCAATAAATCTACACGACGAGGAAGGTAGGAAAATCTAAGAAAATTCACGACACAGCACACGATGACTAAGACCACAACGGCCAGGGAAAAATAAAGAAATAGAAAACGAAGAATACAATCAAATAAATAATGACATTGATTTAAGAATTAACTATTCTGTTAAAATAAAAGTTTTAAAAATCCACGTACCCATGCACCCACCGTTAAACATGTAAAAAATGTTTGCATCGAATTTGGAACATCGTATTATCGATGGGATGCATTGTAAGAGATACGCACACACGCATAAACGCCTACCTCAAAATGAATTCCCTGTTAAAATAAACACCCCACTCACAACGGCTCACGCGATAGAGAGAATCGAGTAATTTAATTTAATGTAATTAACAGTTTTAAGGCTTTTTTGTTGACAAAATACTTTGAATACGTTCTATGGTTTGAGTTTCGAGAAACGTTTATTTAAAGGATTTTATTAAATTAAAAAAAGATCGTAACATTAGTTTGAGAGACAGTTTAAGAAGAAACAGTTAAGAACTTTTTAGTCACTTTTCATTAGGTGTTTAAAAAAACCGTAATGCAACACGGATACTGTCCAGATATTTATTATTATTATTATTATTATTATTATTATTATTATTATTATTATTATTATTATTATTATTATTATTATTATTATTATTATTATTATTATTATCGTAACTAGTGCATCTGTGACGTAAAACATGAAATTGTGTGACTATTAAGGATGCTTACGTAAAATAATAATAAATTTGATTGCCACAAGTTCAATACGTATGACTTTTTATAACAACCGTTTTCTTTTTAATACATACGAGAAAACATTACACAACGTTTAATAAATTTTGATTACATGTATACAATTTAAATGATCGATTTACTCACCATGTTTTGTTTACTACAAGAAAAACGATTATTTTCAAAACACACAGATATTTGACATTATATTCAAAATGCACCAAAAAAGCAAACTAAAACGTATTTAATAATTAATAAATAAGAAGAAAAGGTTAAAGATTATTTTTTCTTTTTTCTTTTTTTGTAAAACATGGTACTTAAATTGTATTGATAGCGTCGAGAAAATGTGAAAGGTTTTTTATAAACAGATACACAATAAGTACTATGTCAATAGCTTATCATCATCATCATCATCATCATCATCATCATCATCATCATCATCATCATCATCATCATCATCATCATCATCATCATCATCATCATCATCATCATCATTGTGTCGTCATCATCATCATCATCATCATCATCATCATCATCATCATCATCATCATCATCATCATCATCATCATCATTATTATCATCATCATCATCATCATCATCATCATCATCATCATCATCATCATCATCATTATTATTATTATTATTATTATTATTATTATTATTATTAGGTTTAGCAAGGGGCATGGCGTACCATGTTTTTAGTCTTTGGTATGACTCAACCAGAGATTGAACCACGGTAATTGAATACGTTGGTACATTGACTGTGTGTGTGCATTCATTCTAGAATTTTGGTTAGTTTTCTCAGTTTTAATAGTTTTATTCTAACTCGGCGCTACACGGTTTTTACATCACTGCACTAATTATATAATCAAATGAATTTAAAGAGCTACATTTAATTACCGTTTTTGTTGGCCTTATGCCAACTGGTCTCTTATTTTCCTCATAGTTATTTCTCGCGTGTCCACTAAATTTGATCCTCTGCCCAGTGTTAAGAACTTATTTATCAGCATTAAAAGGCCTTAATGGCAATTTTCATTTCAGTTATAGATGTATATCTCCCCCTGATCGCCGAGAGCCAATTGGCGAGACAATCATCATTTAGTTTGCACGGAACGTATCGTACATTCTCATATCTGTCATACTAAGAGATGGAAATCGTATATACTCCGGCAGAAATGGCTGTTTGTTTATCGACAATGCTTTGCGTCGGCCACAAAATACACGCCAGAGAAAGACGCATTAATCCGTTTAATAATGCTTTATTGTAATCGTAAAAAAAACATCTTTTTTAGTAGTAGAATGAGAATAGAATGACTTTTACTGCTTTCTACTCTCACTTTCTCTCTCACTTTCTCTCTCTCTCCTTGTCTTTATCCCTCCCCTCTCTCTCTCTTTCTCTCTCTCTCCCTATATATATATAGTAAAGTATAAATATATATTTCTGGTAATTAGGCTTAACAGAGGGAATCGACAGTTAAAAATCCCCTGTGGGAATGAAACGCGGACGCCCTCGTCAATTAATTGCATAAATATATTTTCATACATTACTACTAAGCTTTACTCACCTATTGAGCACTATTGAAAGTCTAGACATAATATATTAGATTACTTTTTTACATTATGCGTGCATAGATTAAATAGAAATATATATTTTTAGAAAAGTCAGCACGAAATATATATATATATATATATATATATATATATATAAGGATGCCACAGGGTTGATTAGGGATCTACGCAAGCTACTCAATAATAGGGCAGAGCATTATACTGATATGTTCACTAATCCGTCGATAGTCAATACTGATGTGATAGATAGCTTGCCACAGAGGGCTATCATTGTATAAATAGATTTTGTTCTTTTCCTTCAAGGAGATAGAGTAGGTTATATTGCAGTTAAGAAGCAGATCGCCTATTATTTATCTTCATGATGACAGACTGCCCCAGCAGGTGATTTATGAGGAACTAACTGGAAATATTCGCCCACAGCATAAACCTGGTAAGCGATACAAATATTGTCTCAAAGACGATTTGAAATGTTTTGGAATTGATGTTTGAGGATAGTAGCGGGTTGCTGTAGGTGCAGGAAAGCGCTTTTTGAAGACAGCAAGTTTTTTTTGACAAGAATAGGATAACACACCAGCAACAGAAGAGAGCAGCGAAAAAGAGACGGTATGTGACACCTCAGACCACAGACGAAACATGGAACACCTAAGATGCCAATCGCACAACTTGGTAACTATGTAACGTACGGGTTTATTGAATCAGCAACGAGTGTATGTTTTTCAAAATAAAGCACGGACAAAAGGTCGCTGCACTTATGGCATCTCCTCAGATCATCACAACACCTGTCCAATCTGTGGTAACGTCTTTTAAAGTCTGGCAGGCTTAAAGAGCCATATCCGCGGCTCTCACTGGAAACCGTTACACTAATATCACATCGATACGCAAAATAGTCATATTCGAAATCGAATAGACAGCCACCATATATATATAAATATATATATATATATATATATATATATTTAACAATATATATATATATATTTAACAATATATATATATATATATATATATATATATATATATATATATATATTTTAATAAGAAGAGAAAAAAGGTTGAGAAACAAACACAGTTTTCATAGCCATACTTTTTTAAAATTCAAAGTAATCGGAGCAGACACGTACGGCTAATTTTCATCATAGCAATTTGGTAATTGAAACCTTACAGATTCAAGTATCTTACCATTTACAGGAAGTTTTTAAAGATGTCTTAAATAACAGAGGAAAATGTAGTGTCAGCTATTTTAAATATCTTTAAGAATTTCGTTATCAAACTAAAAACTATATATATTGGATAGTTACAGCATTTTAACGATATTATAAGGGATACTCATCTTAAAATATGTATTCCTTTCATATAAACTCATATCTATATATATATTTAGGCAAACATTATTAAATAAAACGGAGTGGTTTTATTTGATGCGACTTTTTTTCCCGAATTGTCCATCTAATGTTTCGGTCAAATTGATGTAAATATGATCCATGGGTTTCTTGTTCCATTCTTTTTTCCTTTTATTGCAAGTACTTTCGATTTGAATCGTCAAATCATCTTCAGGCGGTATTAGTTTTAGTGTCTTTACAAATCATGACTTTACTGTTGTGCTCATTTTTGAATTATAACGGCAAGTTGTTTATAACTTGAAAAAGCGTCTGTAAAGTTGAAATGTACATGAGAGCGTGATGGCGTTCTACACATATGAGAGATTTAAAAGTTTGACTGTTTAAACCGTTAAGAAATTGATGACGTTAAAGAAAGTGCATACAATTCAAACGCATAACTACCTAAGAATTTGGTAATGTTAATTATAATGCTAGACAATTTAAAATCTTGCGACTAGTTTCATAATTGACATTATTAATTATCCATTGAATACAGACGTAAACAAATCAATTTTTAATCTAAATTATTTGGAAATGTATTTTGGGATAATAATATAAAAGACAGAAATAGTCACTAAATTAAAAACTTTAAAAAAAAATGATCAGCTTTTTAAATATATCGATAATGATATTCCTGATATACGCCAGCATTTTAATAAAATATATGAATAGATTTGACATTTAGATAATTTAACATATTAATAGGCTTGTTTAAATTCCTAATTACAAATAGACATATATGATTATCTATGTTATAATAAAAATTGAAAAAAATCCGAGTAAAATATGTTTTCTTTTATTTAGCTATATTTATCTTCCTTAAGATACTGAAATGATTTTAGAAAACAAGAATATTTACGTGTTTAGATACGAGAAGATCAATTACTGGAAAATATACACTTTGACCGGATATTAACTTTTCAACCTTGGGGCTTACTTGAACTTGAACTTTGTTAAGAGTGTCAGGTCAAAGTCCAGGAAAGGCTTTGATTTTATATTGAATACTTGATAAACCCTGGAGATGATCTTGAATTAAGGAATTAACATTATGTATGTAATATTTATGGAATTCAACAACTGTACAATTAAAATAAAATGTTTCATCTTTAATTTAGACATTGACCGCATGATTGTATACAACTCTGAATTATTGTAATATTTTTTTATAAATAGTACTGATTCATATTGAGTCATATTTTTGTGTGAGTTGTACTATCAAAAATATACTAGATACGTAAGTAAAATAATTTAATATTTACTAAAATGAATATTGCTATTAGCCTATAAAAGATATAAAAGTTGAACCCTGTTCAGGGAAGTGACATAGCTGTATGGCATCATCCGACAACGTTTGTCGAATACTCTAGACAGCCTTTCCATATGCGCCTCCTTCGCATAAATAAAACTTAAATTTCCTTTCTTGACGTGATAATGTCTCGTGGCCGTTTGGTAATGACGTTTCTCGCGGACGATTCTGTAACCGGGTTCGAATCTTGGAACCGTCTGAGATTATCATTCCCTACACTGATGAGTACGAAAGCTTGAAACGTCGGCGTATGTAGGAAAATAGTTTAATATTTATAATGGGTGTCCAGTTATCCTTAAAAGTGTCATATTCATTAAAACATTTTCAAATGACGAAAGACTGTCCAAAAATTATATTAACACTTTTAATTTACGTGGATTTAGTACATAATCATATTTGGTATTTCTTTAAATAAGAAAAATCAGAATTTTTAACCACGAAGCACATTATATGTACAGTAGAATGTAAATCGAATGGGATTAACATTCTACTGTACATATAATGTGCTTCGTGGTTAAAAATTATGATTATGAAAGAGTAACCAACCAACAATATTCAGCACTTATCACTTCTCAATTGTGTAGTACCATGACTTCCGTTGATTCGGGGTTTCTTTTATTCATACCAAGTAGTGCATGTATTTCAATTTCGAATTTGATTCCAATATCCTGAGGGAAGATTCAAATTGGGTTTATTCATGTTTCTAGAATTTTATAATTACTTCAGGTCATCCATATACATGAGGTGATTCCTTCCGTTCTTTATATTTGTTAATTTGCATCTGCATTGCATCTCCTTACTATGTGTGTTTTGAGTGGCATCATGGCTATGCTAAAAAAGAGTAGGAATATGGAGTCTGTCACTTCAAATAATTTTGTACTATTGCTATTAATTTCTTATAGCTGTTTTATATACAAGAGACTTAATAGAAAAATAAAGACTCCGATAATTTGGCCATCTTCAAGAATGTTGTTATCTATGTTTGTGAAGTTGTGTTGTATGCTTTCTAGTCGTCAATCGATTCCAATGATGTGTTCATTTTTATGGCTTGTACTTGCTTTAGTATCGTTTGGTTGATGTATAGTAGGTCAGTTACCCCCCTTGGCGCTTTTCCGGCTATCATTTCTCTTCATTGCTGATATGACTCTGGCTATGATGGGAGATCTCTTCGCTAATTTGAGTTGTTCAAATCTTTCAACATGAACCGATCTGTACTGTCTTAGAGTCGTTTCTTTATTGTTGTCTCTTGGAACATTGATCTGGTTAAATTTCCCCTTAGGTTTTGTGCTAATTTTATCTTTACCTACTAGTTCTCATATGAGTCATTACCAGTAATGTAACAGCAAGTAATCTGGGGCAAAAAATCTCCCTAGACGATTAGTACAGGCGAATGTATTTATTATGCGCGCACGTGGCCAACGCTGAATATAACACCTTTTTTTCTCACCGTAAAACTGTAAATACAGGAAATAAATCAGTCTTACAAACATGTTCTAAGAAACAAAACAAAGAAAATTGGAAGAAAGCGAAAAACTTAAATAGGTTCAGAGAACTCTGCGTTGCTTACCTCTATTTTACCAAGCTACTTGTTCCAGAATGACCAATGTCTAACGCAAGCTCATCGGACGTCAGGATCCCATGCTGGCTGATTTGAAAAAGACCGCTTCTGAGCAAGCAGGCGGTATTGAGGCAAGACAGTTCCCCGTGCGCATGTCTTCTGGAAGATGACGGTGCTGAAGATTAAATGTCCCCTTCCTGAATTTTGACCGGCTAACAAAGAAAACTCTTGCATTCACAAGTGACAAAAAATGTATCCATATTTCAGGACTCTTCGCTTCTTTAAATCGCAATTCCAAATAATTTTGCATTTTTGTAGATGCTTTTTACTATTGAATTCTCGCTAAAACGACTATTTGCTTTTTCTGAGATTTGAGTAAAAAGACGCCTCCTCATGATAACTGTGCCCTTTCTATTGGAGATCTAGATAGGTCTCTCCTTCCATGCGCGTTTCACCCATTGAACCATCCAGATATATATATTTTGTGGTACTGATATTGTGCCTTTCTTTGTATGTTGCGAAGGAGAGGTATATTTCTTACATCTGTATACTGTGTATAAGTGGCCATACATATATGAAAATCTTAAGTGGGGAGTTGTGCAGAAATATTTCTGTTGACATTCCTTGTAAATTTCTGCATGTCAGTACAGTCACGGAAATGGGGGATAGGGAGAGAATTCCAAAGGTTATCAGCTGGAGAAAAAAACTATTAGAGTAGAAATCTTCCGGCATCTGGAGATCTCTACAAGGAAGGGCTAGGATGTTTCTGCTTGTCGGGTCAGTCAGGGTATTTACGTCGAGGGGCACTAGTGTAGCAAGTTCGTCGGAGCATATTCCATTAAAGTATTTGTAAAAAGAGCAGCTATGTGACAGGGCTAGAGCTTGGTAGATAGTATAGACCTATTAGTTTAGAGGCTCTTTTTAGACCCTGTCCAAGAGGGAGAGACTAGTGGTTAGTGGATCAGCCCAGATGTGATTACAATACTCCATGCATGGGAGAATGGTAGCTTTGTAGAGATATAGCATACTGGCAGATGTGAGAAGTTTTCTGTCTCGGTAGAGGATGCTCACTTTCTTTGAAGGTGCCTTGACAATGTTTTCTATGTATTTATTCCAACTCATATATATATATATATATATATATATATATATATATATATATATATATATATATATATATATATATATATATATATATATATATATATATATATATACACTGATGGGTTACGGCTTATCAAACTACGGTGGACACATGAGGATAAGAGTTTAATAGATTGTCAGTTGGACAATGATCACCACCAGACGTTTTTTGTTCTACACACGGGTAGTTATTGAAAAGAAACTCTGTTCATGGAAGTTCCGTTTTGTTTTTGGTTGAGAGAGAAAA
The DNA here is from genome assembly GCA_963556195.1 of Sepiola atlantica. NCBI lineage: Eukaryota > Metazoa > Mollusca > Cephalopoda > Sepiida > Sepiolidae > Sepiola > Sepiola atlantica. Next base: position 155,438,816 of record OY744523.1, read on the forward strand.
TAAAGTTATTTCTAATTGTTGTAGCTAGGCTTGTTATTGCTGTAAATTCTTAAAAGGAGGGGTCAGGGATTGGAGCTCGGTTGAACATAAAGATAGAGTAGAGAGAGACTAGCAACATCACTTCCGTCTTAAAGAGGCTGCAGGGTGCAGAAGAGATCATCCCTTGTAGGTTAATCATTTTACTATACGTTTATCTTTTACAGCGTGGATAACACTGGATTTGTTGGCCTTTTGGCTAAGATCAAAGTGTAGTATCTGTTCCGATGGATACTACACCCTACAGACTGGTATTGTCTTGGCCTTCGAGGCTTGATTTACGCCGGTCTATGGGTCTGTCCTGTGCAGTTCTAGGAGGTCCACTCTCCCAGGCTTCACCTCCCCTCTTTGGGGAGGAGTAAGTTTATTGCTTACTGCCTGAGGCGCCTCTACCGGGGAATGCCGACGGGCTGCCTAGGCAATTTTTTAATGGCCATAGTGCTCACCTCTCGGGCGATGGCTTTTTAAACCCCACTTTTCCGACCCGACCATGGGTCACATCTTACTTGTGGGAGAAGATAAAAACTGGCCTTGTGCCTAACTCCTGGAGAGGAGTAAATAAATACTCTAATGGACGAGGTATTCTACACGTCGCCAGAGCACCGGAGAAAGTAAAACACTTTAGTTTGCCGTCAGCTATTTGACAAACTCAGGCACCGAGCTGGATGTTCTGTCAGGGTTACTTCACCTTTGGATATCCATAATGAAAACCTTTGCAGATTAAATAGTTACATCTTAAGAATATCGGTGCTTGTAAATTTCTTACCAAACTTTTAAATCCGCAGAAATCTACTTCAGTATTCTCCCTTCTATAAATTTGAGAGTGTACGAGTTTGAACAAATTCCGAAAGAGAAAAAAACATAGAAGAAACAAACAAAAGTAAAAAGTGTTTACAGCCATAAAAACATCATAAATTCTATCCGACAAAGTTGAAAGAAAAAAAGAAAGTTGAAAAAAAAAAAAAAGCAGCGTCCTCTTGTGGCCAATATTGACTGTCTGCTTGCAACAATTGTCCGTGTGAAGTTTCGTTTTTATTGTTTTATTCATATGTTAGGCAGAGCGTCCATCTTGTAAAACCCCGAGGCGCAGAAAAGCCACACCCCTTATTGAAAGAACCGACGTCGCTCCACGCTTTTATTTGCTTCACAGCGAAACGTGTACAGCAGTGTTGTAAAAGAATGTTAAAAGACGCACATGCACAACCCTGTACCCTCTATCTATATACAATTCGGTATGTTTATATACACCCCCTTGCAATTATATACGTACTAGACGTACCTGTGACCCGTTGGGTCAGAACAACTTCCACTATTGATTTTTACTTTGATTTAATTCGAACATTCATAAACTATGATATATCTTTTAAGATATTCTTCTGGCATAACTAAAAATATTTTGCTCATGGATAATATGAAATAAATAAAATATGAATAATATAAAATTAAAAAGATTTATTATTTTATCATCTAATTAACATACGTATTCGTGGTGTGTAAGAAAGAAGGGAGTCAGTATTTCTTTAAATACTTACAGAAACGTTAGAAAATAATAATAAGTCAGGGAAAGATGACGTATTTAGAGAATTACAAATCACTACTTTTGGGAGAAGTATCCTCATGTCAGGTTATTCTGACAAAACCTTGTACAGTAAGAGACCTAAGCCGCTCGAGGATAGTGTCTAGGACCAATAAACAGGTAATAATTATCTACGGGTCTGGTAATGAGAAAATCAACAAAGAAAAAAACCGCAGACACATCGAACCCTTTCACCCCCGTAGGTCAATTTAATACTTGAATGAATCAGCTTTCTCTATGAAATTTTGTTTATAGTTCTACCATAGTTCGTCAAGTTGTATCCACAGCAAATATGATTACTTAAATGCAAAGTAAATAATGAATTTAAAATCCGTCAGTAAATATTTAAAGGAAAAAGAAAACCATTTAGAAGTTTGTCAAATTAAAAAATAAATTATATCAAGACTTAAAAGTATTTTCCACGTTTTAAGCGATTATGTGTGAACACACTGAAAAAAACAACAACAAAAAAACAATTATTTTAAAATTGAGAGTGGGTGTTACTTGCGCATATAAATTTACCGTAAAATGATTCTCCATTTCCGAGCCGTTCTAACTTTTTAGCGCAGTTTAATAAATCTTTTGGCACTAGCCCTAAGTCCGGCTGGCAAAGTCATAAAACCACACGTAATCGCTTTATATTTCGTATTACCATCCGGACTTAGTGTTATTAGTAGGAAGGATTCGAATTTTATGACTTTTAACAATAGCATATTTTATACTAACCTTTGATCTGGGACATTTACATGGACAAGATTTAAAACAAACAAAATTGGTTACATGTCTTTAAATCGCTGCCTAGTCCGAAAGAGGTGATCATTTTACGTTAAATTTATATGCGAACCTGATTTTTTTGTTTTTCTACCACCAAGATGTTCAGGCTGTTTACATGTAATCGCCTTTAAAATGGAAAATCGCATTTTTCTTTTTGGGTGAATTCCCATAGAGTACAGAGTTTTAATAATATCTTATTTTATTTCACAACTGAGAATTATAATTGCGAATATGAGATTCCACGTTTTTTTGTGAACATCGTGAAAATAAAAACATTTTTTGAAAATTTAGAGTCGAGGGAAAGTTCACACGGAAATTTAACAGACAATGAACTCACATTTCCGAGTCATTGTAGCGTTTTAGAGCAAGTAATTTTTATTTTTATCTTTTTGTTGGGGGTCTACTTTCTTAAAGCGATTACGCATGGGTTTACTTGATTGTCGGATAAGTGGTAAAAATATTTAGTGAACATCTGTAAAACGTTAAAATGCCCCGAAAATGATCATTTACGTAAAATTCATAAACGAAACTAAAACATTATTGGTATTTCAATCGAAATCGGGAATTTAAAACATTATTAGTAATTTTATCGAAATCGGGAATTTAAAACATTATTGGTAATTCAATCGGAATCGAGAATTAAAAACATTATTGGTAATTATATTGGAATCAGGAATTTAAAACATTGTTGGTAATTCTATCGGAATCGGGAATTTAAAACATTATTGGTAATTCTATAGAAATCGGGAAATTTTTGTTTAAATATTCCCACATAAACATACACAAAACACACGGACACATGAAATATTGGCACATCGATTAACAAAAACACAAACATTACGAATACGTTCCAATATCGGGTTCATGTATAAATATACGCCATAAGAACATCTATTAATACACATACTAATACATAACCATGCACAAGAACATATACTCATATATGAACACATATATCTACATACACAGATAGCATACATACATTAATATGCGCATATATATATATATATATATATATATATATATATATATATATATATATATATATATAAACACACATATTTATATATATAATATATGCATATTATATATACATAAATATAATCACCTATATAAAATATATGTTAACACTAATATATATTCACAAAATGACGATAAATTCGTTTTCAGGCATTGGCATTGATTGCGCTTTTGCCATTGTGTCATGAAAGCACAGCGAGATTTTGAGTGTTAAAATAATGCTTGTGCGTGAAGCTTTTTTAAGGGAATAACTGTTTTGCACAGAACCAATGCTACTCTCTAAGTGCCTAATTCACACATATATATACGCACATGTATAAAAACATATATATTTACACACATATATATATATATATATATATATATATATATATATATATATATATATATAGTAATCTATGAAAATATATTTATAGCAATTAAGCTACACAGAGGCTCCCGCGTTTCATCTCCGGAGGAATCTTCAGACTAAAATGAATTTTAGCCTGAAGATTCCCCCAAGGAACAAACGCGGGAGCCTCTGTGTAGCTTAATAACCATAAATATATTTTCATAGCTTACTACCTAGCTCTACTTACGTATCGAGCAATGTTGAAGTAAATACTGAAAATTGCTACATAAAAAATTATATCTCCTTATAAAATGTTATGTGAATACATGAACTACCAATATATATATATATATATATATATATATATATATATATATGGTTATATATACGCTTATATATTCACACACACATTTATATGTGTGTATCAATAAATAAATATATATATATATAGTTGTATATATGTATATATCCCGCACATATGTGCGTATATTTATGTCTCTCTCTTTCTATCTCTCTCTCTCTCTCTCTCTCTCTCTCTATATATATATATATATATATATATATATATATATATATATATATATATATTAGACCTCTTCAAAATTGACCTTTTTCTTCAAACATATGGAAACTGATATTATTCCCATTCTCCAAGGTCTAAATATGCTAAATATACCAGTTATTGCGATCTTGGACCTTGGCTAGGCCTGCCTCAAGAGCCATGTAATTTTATTGTTGACGTTTTTCAAAAACGCTGCAAAATATGGGATATTATGTCCTTATTTTCATTGTAGCTTTCCAGAGGTTGATGCTATAGCATTGAAAGTGGTACCAAATGAAAGCTAATAAAATTGTCTTGCATATGGTAGTAAGCACAATTAAACACATGAACACCTGTGTAAATATTAACTAATTTTAATGCACAAACAGCTGGGACACTACAAAAAATCAGTTTGGTAGTATGATAGCACTGCACTGACACATATATTGCATAAGAAACTGTCAGATAGGATGTTACTAATACATGTATTATCACTTGTTTAATGTGGCTTTTTTGAAACTGTCAACTTTTTTCCTGTGGTACTCCACAACTTGTAGTAAGCAGCTTCTTTGCTCTGGGTCACTTGTGATCTGAGTTGCAAAGTCACTCATTAGTTTCACACCTCTCTCAGCCACATCATTGGTCACTTTCACTGACCTCACAAACTTCTGTGCATTCCTGTAGCTGTCATTGTCTTCCCAGGTGTCAGCAGGAGTAGTGAGCCAGTCACATTTCACTCGAAGAGCATCAAACAGAAAGTGAGACTCTGGCCCTACCAGGTCTGTGAGAACTGTAGCTGCATTGATGACAGGAAACACTGGCTTGCCTTTCCTGTAACTCGCAGGTTTCTCTGTTTCTGACAGCTTGACTGCGAGCTTCTCTTTTGCAGACTTGGTCATGCTGGCATGTGAACTGAACAAGGTGAATGGCACTAGTTCCTGGGTCAGATACCAGCGGTGGTTGTTAATTTTCTTGAGAACAGAGGTTGCCAGTTCATAGTCATACTGCTTGTATTGCAGCATGTTCTTCATAAGCTGGAGGTCATGGATAGGTGCATCAGCTGCAGATGTGGTGGTCACCCAGTGGCTGGTGTAGAATAAGGTCAGGAACGTGTTCATCCTCTCCAGCTTGAAGATAGTGTCCGTGTTGTATTTTAGTTCCTTGGAAAACATGAGCATCTTCATACAGTAAATGTCCCTGGCCATCCAGCGGGCTTGGTGAATGGCACCTGGCTTGGCCCAGTTGATACCTCGAGGAGGTTCCTCACCAAGCAGGATCAGGCACAGCTCTGCCACCTCTCTGTAATCTGCCCTCGGACTTGCTTCCTCAAGGAAATTGCTTAAGACTGCAATTGTGCTTGTCTTCTTCTGTTTCAAGTCTTGTTCAACTAGGCCCAGAAGTCTTGGGCAGTCCTTAACCAACTTGTCCCACTTCTCTTTCACATTACTGAACATTGGGTTGTCAGGACTCTTGACCTTGCTGAACACAGCCTCCCATACACTTCCAATTATTACCTCTGATATGTGATGGCGACAAGCGAAGTAGAATACCTATTTGCCTAGTTTTTCTTCAATAAGCTTCGCTGCACCCTTGTTGATGCCACTGTTGCTTGCTGTGGTATCAAATACCAAGCCTACAATGTTGTCTGTGAGACCCCATGCTTCTATCAGTTCCAATGTAGCATTACACTGTTGGATTCCTGTGGAACTTTCTATGAATGGCACACCAAGTAGCTTCCTTTCTTCATACTGTGGAGTACCAGAGACGAGCACTGCAAGACTTTCCACTGGGTATATTTCACCAACAACATCCCGTAGAAGTTTTCCATCCCAGTGTAGTGTGCAGTAATCTGGCGGACTTTCCTTGAAGTTATTCATGTAACTTTGGCACAAGTTATGACGAGTGTTTATCCTATTTCGTCTTGTAGTAGAGGCTGATATAACAAAGTCATCAAGATCTGCGCCTCCTGCCTTCAACACTGTAGACACCATGGCTGTAGTCTGGTTGTCAGAGAGTGACAACCGATCTGCAGTGCTACAAATCTCTTCACTGGTCATAACTGAGTGTGGAAAGTGTAAGGTTATCGTACTTGGTTTTGATGAACAGCTTGGTGTTGTCTCAGTGTATTCTGAACCCTCACTAATACCAGAGCCTTGACTGTTCTCTGGGTCTTCATCACTTGAAATTTTCCCAACTTCTGCTGCTGCCGCAGTCACTGATGATAACATTCTCTCTTCTCTTTCTTCTCGGAAGCTTTTCTCTCTAGACTTCTTCTCAAACACCTTATCATGACCTGACATGTGTGCCAGGCGAGTTGTCTGTTGGTCCAAGTAGAAATTGACGTCCTCTTCCTTGGTCTCCTTTGTGAGCAGCCTGTGACTTCTTATCTCCTCCACAATATCCTTTGCTCCAATATCAAATAATTTGTCTAAGTCCTTCAGAAAGTTAGCTCGTTTCTCTTCCTCTGGTTTGTTATTTCTTCCCTGGTTTTTAACAATTTTCCTGTACTTTTCATGGAGGATCATGAAACGGTTGACTGCATTTGGTCTCGTTAGTGTTTTAATCCTTGCCATATTCCAGAATGGCAAAACGACATCCACTGTATCATGGGCTAAAGACCTATTGTCAGTGTTGGGATTATCATTCCTCAAATGCAGGAAATACTAGAACACCTGGCGATTAGTAGGAAGTTGAGAGCCCCTGATGCTGGAGCTGGGTTTCCCAATGAAATACACATCACTGAATAACCTTGTGGCAGGAGTTGCCACCTTTCTTCTCTTTTCAGTTGGTTCATCCCGTTCACTTGTATCGCTGACCACTTTCCCACAGCATAGTTGTCTTCCAGATGCCATGTTGTCAGCAGTTCACAAATCTTAACAAATCAGCTTTAACTTACAATCTGAAATGAAGAGATAAAAGATACTTAGTGATAATAAATTATATACATGCATTAAGAGTAACA
>OY744523.1:155448555-155453555 GCA_963556195.1 Sepiola atlantica
TTTTTTATTTATTAATTTTCCAACGAATATTAAGTCTGCAATATCTTGGATTTAGTTAGTTTCTCTGGGAATTTAAACTGCATTTTACTTCTTTTTTTTTTAAATGACTCAAAGCTTCTTTAGACTATATATATATATATATATATATATATATATATATATATATATATATATATATATATATATATATATTTAGGCAGTAAGTTATTACTCAAACAGGCTTGTTTGATCAACACGGAATTTTTGCGTTTGTGTAACTTCTTTTAAAGATTTTTGGGGCATCGACCAATATTTCGGGTTTCAGGCGGCAGGCCATATAGTATTTCGCCGATTGTTCGGCTATGTCTCTAACACTTTCTACCTTCTTGATTATACTCAGGAGTATATTTTAAAAAAATTATAACATTTATTTTTAAAATATAAATATCACAAAATGTGCTACAAAGCCGAAAAATGGTTTTGGGAAGAATATGGACGTAACTAAAATTAATAAATTTAACTAGTTACAATTACCAAAAACAAATTCACTCTATGATTAACATACAACACCCAATATAAACATGAAATGGGAAGTTGGGGAATCAAAATTTATATACACAGAAATGAAATATATACAATGACAAAAATTCGAGTGTTAGTATAAGAAACTCCCACTAAAGCCTGTGGCAGATAAGTAGTTTTGCCAGTCGAAAAAAGGAGATGCAGGTCACGAAAGCTTTATTTCCACACATCTAGCGAAATTACGAAAGCAGACCTGCATCTTTTACAAAACAGCAAATCTGTCGCCTAATTTTGGGTCGGGAATGGGAATTATTAAATAAAAGGGGGACCCCCCCCCAAACAAAAACGGAACAACCGGGATGGCGAATGGCAAAAATTAAAAGGGGAGCTTATGACATCTTAAATACACCAGCTAAGTTTTAAAAAGTGGGGGGTACAAAACATAACCTACTCTTTTCTAACCAGGTCAAATAAAAAGGTCAGTGTTCGTTTTGACTACCCAATATCGTGTCTAAAGCACATCTAAGTACCACTCAATATTAGCCCCATTCACTCGACACAAACGCGCAACTTTCACCCACCTTTCGTTGAAATTTTCCGGAGGGAGTTTCACCTATTCCAGCTTGATGCGCATTCTCAGGCGAGCTTTGAAAATGAAGACAAACTGGGCAGCAGTGAAGGTCTCTTCCTCGTAAACTTCCTTATGTCGTGTCAACAACATCACGTCCTTCATAACAGCCAGTAAGCAAAGAAATACTTCATGGTCGGCGTCCAATTGCAGCAAGTCGAAAAAGACTCCAGAACAAAGATATGTCCGTTTAACATGCGACCGTGTAGCCTTCAACTAACTCACACAGCCGGCGAACGATGGCGCAAGAATAGAAAGTATGTCTTGTTGTTTCCTCCTAGTCACCGCGTCGGACACAACTCGGTGTCTCAGTTAAGCCCGTTGCGTAAAGTCTTTTGCCGACCCAGAGTGCATTTCTTATTACAAGCCAGGTGAGTTATGCCTCGTAATAATAAAAAAAACATTTCAACCAAGGTTCCCAAGGCCAGATTAAGCGAAGTTCTCTCTTTGTATGATTGAACTGCTCAGTCATATCGTCTCGAACAGATCCCCTCACCATTACACGATATAATGCTATACGGGACAACACTCGGGTGTCGGAGAGGCTTTCACCACCCGTAGAGGGAATCTCACGACTGCCGACACTCGTGATAAAAGGAGCACTCGCCTCGACGTAATCGAAATGCATCACCCCATGCGAGTCCACACTTTTCAAAGCCGGAAAAGCTTTCTTGATGTCTTCTCTCCAGAATTGACCGTTTCCCTCACAAAGTAGTTTAAGCGAAGTGTATGTAGACGAGTCTCAACACTTGGCATACCCAGACCCTCTTCAGACGGATGTAAGTAACAGATCTCCCGACAAACCACGGGATGCTTTTCCTGCCACAAGAACAGAAAAAGATCCCGCACTAACTCAATTAGTATGACTACCGGGAGTGGGAGCACTGAAAAACAGCACAGAATGATAAGATATATGTGCGAATTACACACCTTCGCTATTGGTTTTAAAGTAAGATTTCTCAAAGACAACAGACGGACTGCAGTGTTGACCGCTTTCAATACTTCCGACCCTCCAGGCACCAATGCGTAAGCCAACAGACTTGTCACTTGTTCATACCATCTTATTTCCATGTCAACGACCTTAATCTCAGCACTGCTCGTTACAAGCACAGTGACGTCATCGGCATAGGTGGAGTACTTAATCATGGTGCAAGCACCAGACAAAGTAATCCCTCGAAAGATCGGATTCACCGGATTTGATGTGTCTGATGCATACTTGCAGGTTAAAGTGAACGACGGATGCTCAAAATATTTGTGCATAAATACACATAAGGGAATTTTCAAACTAAATCGGCTCACTTTCAGCTTAAAGGTTGCCCCAGCTTTGTTCCAGCAGATTATGGGTACTATGTTGACGGGTCTTGAGTTTGCTATCGCCTATTAAGACGATATTTTAGTCAAAAGTAAAAACCTTCACGAACACAAAAACACACATCAGAGTTATGTTCAAACGACTAGAAGAATCGGTTTCAAATTAAGTCCAGAGAAGTGTAAATTCTTCATGGAAATAATTAAATACCTTAGACAAGCGATAGACAGTGAAGGCAGGAAACCGTACCCCCAGAAGATCAATGCAATTAAAAGTATGTCTGACCCCGACACAGTTGCAAAACTACAATTGTTTTTTGGGTTGGCCAAATATTATGCGATCTACATTCCAAATTAGTACGATTTAAGAGCCTATTAAACGAAATACATAATATGGATATGGTCAAAAGATTGCGAGACGGATTTTCGGAAAATAAAAAAAGTCTAATCTCATATCTAGCCGTAGCTCATTATTTTCTTGTGAAAAAAAATCATCCTTGCGACTGATGCTAGTGAATACAGAGTGGGTGCTGCACTGCAACACAAATATGAAAATGGAACTACTAAACCGATTGCGCACGCGTCAAGGACTCTATTACCTACTATGAAAAATTATAGTCAGATTGAGAAAGATGCATTATCGATTGTATTCGCAGTTAAAAAATGGCATCGCTTTTTTACATCAAACATACCATAAACCGTTAGTAACTATATTTGGGTAAAAGACGGCATTCCTACCCACAGTGCTAACCGTTTACAGCGATGGTGTGTAACCCTACTGAACTATAATTTTTAGGGTCGAATACATCGCATCCAAAAACATGGGCTTGCGAATGGACAGTCAACATTAATCCCCAAAAGTGAAAACATTTTAGAAGAGATTGTTACAGCAGCACTAAAAGAGGTAAAATAAATTCCAGGTCTGTTGTTAAACACTATCAGATAAAAAAGGACCAGACGAGATTGAATGAAAGAATGTAAAAAGGAAACCCAGATTTCACCATTATCAATATGGGACAACACTTTAATATGCACAGAAACAATTGTTATACCTCAATCTCTACGTACAGTTATGCAGAAAATATTTCATACCGGTCATCCTGGCATGTCACGGATGAAATCACTCATGCGATGCTACGTATACTGGCCAGGAATGGGCAAGGAAATAAAATGTTTGTAAAACTATGCCGAGGTTGTCAATTGACTGCAAAGGCGCCTCCGGTCGAAACAGATCCTTGGACAAAAACGGATTTGCTGTGGGAACGTCTACATATAGACTATGCTGGACCGATTAATAGCAATTATTACTTGATCTTCGCGGACTATTTCTCGAAATAACCAGAGGTAATAAAGTGCAATCATCCTACATCTAGGAATCCCCTCAGTGCATTAGATGAAATTTTTAGTCGTTTCGGTTTTCCCCGGACACTGGTCAGCGACAATGATACGGCGTTCACAGGAAAGGAATTTAAGGATTTCTGTACTTCCTTGGACATTGAACACATTACTACACCAGTATATTATCGCAGATCGACGGTTAAGCCGAAAAAATTGTTAACACGTTTAAGCGCGCCTTACAAAGAAATGAATATATGAACACGGAAGAAAAAACTATCCAGAAATTTTTGGCAATTTATAGGGTGATTCTTAATGGAAACAACGACTGGAAGTTGTCTTCTGCAGAACTTATGTTCGCAAGGAAAATACGATCGATTTTCGATAGATTGATACGCGATCCTCAGACAAAAATTGCTAAAAAGGAAGATGTAAACATAATAAGATACTCCACAGGAGATGAAGTATATTTAAGAAATTTCCAAGCAGGAAATAGTTATTGGATGGATGGTATAATTCAGAAAATGATTGGCAAATTGGTCTACACCATATACAGTAAAAACAATTCGTATGTAAAAGACACAAGAACTAAATCAGACCAGAGTACGCTGAAAATAATGCAAAAAGTGAGGAAGAAGTCCCAAGGAAGATTCTATGTGATGCTTTTGATATGCCACTACCTAATATTGTACTGCTGGACCAGCCTTACGAGCTGAACAAAGTTTCTCTGCGCCCAAAACTGGAAATAAAATAAAGAGCACACGTGAAAAAAACAACAGTGGAGCGCTTCAGCCCGGGTCCTAAAAGGGAGAAATATTAGAAGCAAAAAATTCAAGGAAGATTTTCAGCACTGAGGGTAGGTGTTGTGATGTGATACTTGATTCCTTTCAAGGCTGATAAGTGTACTCGACTGTAATATATATATATAGATAGAAACACGTATCCATGGATTACTTTTTACATATAAAATTAATATATATATATATATATATATATATATTTTAAATATACATACAAGTAATCCATAGACACGTGTTTCTGGCTCACAGCCGTCATCAGCATGGCTAACTTACACAGAGATCGAACCCTCGATGTGTATGCGTATAGTGCAGCGTTCTACCACTGGACCAAGACGCTCTGTGTAGAAATATGTACGATTTTTATCACCCAAGTATTTAATGTATTTCTATGTAATTATTTTTATAGTTGATTTTCAGCTCGTTGTTAT
>OY744523.1:155458555-155583555 GCA_963556195.1 Sepiola atlantica
TTATAATTTAATTGGTAAGTGTATCGAGAGATCAGAAAGACTATGCACACACAATTAAAGAAATAAAAAAATCAGATAATCAGAAAAATGTATAAACAAACAAATAATCAGATACAAATGTATCCTTTTATTTACCACTAGCAGGACCCGTGTCCCGGCGTTGCCCGGGGAAATATAACAGCCTGATTTTAATTTTTAAGTTAAATAAATAGATTCAGAAAATAAATCATTTCACTGGAAGTAATTTAGGTAATTAAAATAGGATTTAACACGGAGCTGTGCCCTAGCGTTCTTGTGTTTGTTCAAACAGATGTCTCCTTTATAGTGGTAAAAGTTATTCGTACAAAGCTCTTGAACATCCTACATAAAACTGCTCATGGCTAAAGCAAGGTGAAGTCAAGTTTAGACCCACCACTGCCAATGATTGTCATTGGGAATTGTTAATTGTTATGGCAAAACACAATTTAACTGGGAACTGAAGCCTTTTAAATTTTATTGCAGAATCCGACGGAATAATGGGTATTCTGGGAAGGAATGTCAGTTTGCCCCTTGCCACACCAGTTAGTATTACAGCTTCTATCACATGAGGTTGCATGCGTTTAACACAGTCTCGTTCCATTACATAGCCTTGGAGCATCAAGATTCCGGAGTAACATAATTAGGCATCCAGCTTTCAGCTGTGTGTTGGCATACCAGGCAATACTAATGAATTTAAAAATTCTGTAGGGAATTGTACAGCCTGGACGCCATCGAGAGTAAAATCCACAGAAGTGAAAGTTTGTTCATCACCTGGAATTTCATCAAGCAGTTGTTGATTGATGACATGCACCATGTCATTTTTAGGAGCTAGAATTACCCTCTCAGTTAGCCATTCAGGATGCACATAGTTTTCGGCTATATTTTGATAAACTTTGCTACTAAGTTCTGTGAGTGATGAAACAATTGAGCCAATACCTGGAGTAATAACAATCTTGCCATTGTTGGTTGTTGCAAGCTTGCCATCACCTATTTTTAGGAGGAGGGAGGCAAACTCACCAGCCATTGGGTCACTATTGAGATGTGCACGTATGTTTGTACATAACGTTACAGTCTTAATGTACTTCCACAAATATGACAATTTAATGCAAGCATTAAGCTCATCAGCGGGACTTCCACGTGGAACAATAGGAAGCGTTTGTCGGAAGTCACCTGATAATAAAAGTGTTATGCCACCCATAACAACATCACGTCTCTTGAGATCACGCAATGTTTTATCTAGAGCCTCGAACGCTTGTTTATGTGCCATTGTACATTCATCCCATACGATCAAGGACCAATTCTGTAAGACTTTTGCTGAATCTGACCCTCTTTCTATTTGACAAATTGGATCAGCATCTTTTGTTAGATAATGGCAACTTAAATGTGGAGTGAGCTGTTATACAACCAGGAGTACCTCCGGGTGCATCAAGGAATATAAGGCCACCTTGTTGATCTTCTTCAGTATTAACTACAGTACGAAAAATATGAATTTGCTCATTATTTAGTTGTGCGATACCATCTCGAACAATTGATGCTTGCTCATGAGGTTGATAACTAATTTCACGCGTCCATGCAGTAATGACCGGATGTGTATTAGATCTATTAGGTGAGGTAAGACCCAATTTTGTCAGTGGTTTACCATTCATCTTATAAGTCATATCTTCGCTATGAACTAAAGCCATATTGAAGATGTCTTCTAAAAATGTTATATCAACTTCAGGCTGTTGATTGTGTTTCCTAAGAAGGAAATCTTCACTAAAAGCTTCTTTGTGTGCATCCAAAAGTCGTTTTGGATGAGACACTGCACATGATGTCAACATGATGGTAAACAAATGTCTCAAATTGTCCGCAGATTCAGATATAGATGCTTCCTGTAATGTAGCATCCCAGTGGTTATCATCCTCAAGTAGTCCATGTGCACTACATGCATCCCTGAATGTAGTCATACCTTGACCATTGATCGTTTTAGGTCATTAAAGCTCTGTGAACCTCTAACATTGTGTAGAAGCAGTCTCAAACAGAAGCAGTCAAATTGATTTGGATGCACGGTGTATACCCTGCCCAAAACTTCTGTTCTTTTAACGCACGGATAGCCTGGAACTGGCTTACCCTGTAAACGTCGCTTGAAGACCTTAGTTTTAGTGTCCCAGGTATAATAAAGTGGAACTTCTCAGTACAAAAGTGTACGTGCAAAAAAATCTGTTTGACACAATTTGAAGAAAGTTGTTAGAGTGGTTGAAGGTGGATTTGCAACTCTATCTGCTTCAGTACTTTCAGTAAAGTATATACGCTGTCCATTTTCTAGATGAACTGATAGGTGAATAACTGGGGGATGATGTATATGTATGTGAAAGTTAAGTATTCTCCAAATGGCTTCATTGGTTTATATGTAACGTCCCGTATCGTATCTCTTAACTTCATCATGAGCATTACTTTCAATTGTGAAGATAGCTTGATCACTACCCTTATTTTCATATTTACAGGTTGACTCGTTGGAATGAAAATGTTTTAACTTTATGTAAATAAGGAAAACGTAAATGTTTTTTATTAATTGTTAGAGTTGAATTTTTTAAAAAATTATTATAATATGAAATATCAGAATTATTCTATTTTTTTTACAATGAAGGTGAATAACTGGGCTCTGGTTGTGTTCGTATCGTAGCATGTTTTCGATTGTGAAGGTGGTCGGATAATGTAATCCGTTATTCGATTACTGTGAATTGTTACGAAAGAAGGATAAGGGAATGATATTCGTCTAATCTGTAAGCGCGGTGGTTTGTTATCTTTCTTAAAAAATGTATCTAATCGGGTTGTTTGTTTTGTTACTTGTCTCAAAGTATTTAACGGTGAGGGAATTCTTCCCAAAGAAGTTAATCGATTTCGACAATTTTTTTTTTATTTCGTAACTTATAAAAACAATGTAAATGTTTTTTTGTTATTGTATGAAGTAAAACTTTCGCAACAGTGATTTTTAAAACGAAAATGTATAATTTTCATGAATTATCATTGATTTATTTATTGTATGATTGAAAAGTTTCTCAAAATAGTCAGTAATTTTTTTTATTGTATGAATTAAAATTCTATCAGAAAAGTCAATAGTGATCGTTTAAAACGAAAATTTATAATTTAAAATTAAACATTCAGTCTGGCACTCGGTGGAATGAATGGAAGTCTTCCAAGGGATGTTTGGAATACAGAAGTATCCTTATTTATTACAATAAAATTCAAGAATCTGTTCTTTTTAATTTTTTTCTTCTCATAGTCGGTAACTGAAATCCCATTTGTAAAAAGTATTTGCTTATTTTATTAACGAATTGAAAAAAAAACAGTTCGGTTCAAATAGTGTAGAAGTCACATGTTTGTTTTAAAAGTAAGTGATAGGTATAATTATTGGTATGTATTGATTCTTGAGTTGTATATTCTGTAACATAAGGAAAACTTAAATTTTTTATCTTATATTTTAGAGTTGAAATTTTTTAATTTTTGTATTATGTAATCGGTGTTCGGTACGTGAAATAAGGAAAAAAAGTGAAAAATACGTGTAAACTGAGGCTTTCCCCTCCCCCGGCAGAAACAGAAGTTATTTGGAATATTGTTTAGTATGTAATATAATATGTTTGATGTGTATTATTTGTGCAAAATAAATTGAACTGTAGTTATATATGTAAGTGGCTGTAGTTCGTAATGTGCCACCACCAGTATTTCTCAACTTGTTACTAACGTAAACTGATCTGATTAAGGCTTGCGAAGAGTAAACTAATGGAAAAGTAAGTATAACATATTAAATCGAATAAGAAATGTTGTACTTTCTGTCAGAAGTGTACTAATGTATTTATTAGTACAATGAAGGTGAATAAATCGTCGTGTTTGCGATGGTCATTGTGTTCAGTTTAATGTAATCTGTTATTCGCTAACGTGAAAATGCTACGTAGGAAGAATAATGGAATGTCAATCGCTTAATCTGTAACCGTTTTTTTTTTTGCTGAACATATTACGTTAGTATTGTAGCAGCAATTTTAAGAAGTGAAGTAGATGAATGTATAACGGAAATAGCAGAACAGGAACGGTGTATTACCTGAAGGAAAGTTAGATCGGTAAGGGGAATCGGTATAATTGTTTAAGGGTTGTGAATCTGGCAGGCGTTTCGTGATCTGTAGTTGCTGGTTGAGGCTTAGAGTAGAAGCCTTAATCTTATTTGGCGGAAGTGACATAGTCAGATGTATTGAAGGGAGCGTCTGTTATAGTTTCTGTGCAACGTATGCTACTGTGTGGTGAGGTGAAGGAATATTTAACGTAAATAATAAGGTGTAAAAGCTGTGAAAGTATCCGTTGTGTAGTTGTTCCCGGTGTAGACTGGTAGGAGTAAAATGTTAGAGAGAAATGTTTTTGCCACTACCTGTATGGTGTCTGGTTTGGGGAGAGTGACTGATTGAGGAACGAAAGTAATAATTTGCCCGAGGTAGATGTAAGAGACTAGAGTTTGCTAAGAACACGCTCGAGCGAATAAGCTTGATGTTGTAGTGATTGTAGTAACCTATTGAGTTCGAGTTTATTTTCCTATTCGACGCGAAGGTACAGGGGAAACAACGTCTCTATTTTATATATAAGATAAACATCCGAGATGATGCGATTTTCCCGTGGATCTAATAGAAAACAATCCGCGCGTGCGTGGCCCTCCTCTGTATGTGACTCGAGGTGGCGAGTGTAAAATGCAATAAATTTGGGCAATTTGGGGCATTTTTGACCCCCTTTGACAACCAGAATTTTTCTCAGGTCAAGGATGCTCATTTTATATCCAGAACAATTGCCTCTACATTTTGGCCAAGTTTCACACAAATTGAATTGATGGATAAACGTTATGGGAGAAAAGGGTCAGTTTTGCCATTTTGGGGGCTTTTGACCCCCTGGAGGCGCGAACAAGATTTTTTCCAAGGTCAGCGATACTTATTTTCTATTAGGAACAATTGCCTTCACATTTTGGCCAAATTTCAGAGAAATTGAATGGATGGATGAAAAGTTATATGGCAAAAAATGTCATTTTTTGCCATTTCGGGGTCTTTTGACCCCCTGAGAAGCTAACCAGATTTTTTTTCAAACTTTGGAGAATGTCACTTTCTAACCTGATCAAAGGGTCAACTTCATGCAAAATTTCAGAGAAATTTAATCGATGGTTGCGGAGAAAAATCCGGACGGACGGACGGACGGACGGACGGCATGCCTCAAAACATAAGTCCTCCGATTTTATAAATCGGGGGACCAACAATAGTTAGTTATTATATTTAAGAAGTGATTTTGCAGTATAGGGATACAACTTTCATAATTAGGTAGGCACCGATAAACCTGGAGGAAGCGATTCGGGTAGCGATGTCTGCGAATTTGATACTAACTCAGCTAAGCTCCAAAGTAGAGGAAAGTTGAACATCATAGACAAAATCTGAATATATATCTTTGTATATACTACTCAAGTATATGCGATCTAAGGTTCACTAATTTACATATTGCCTTGTAATTAATTTCATCTAGTATTTATAATTTTATATATATATGGATTTGTAATATAACATTATTATAAAACCATCTGTCAGATAGTTTGCTTATAATTTTCCCTAATTTATTTATAGTTTTATATATAAACAGTTAATTTATTCTTATTAAAAAGTTACTTTTACAGATATGATAATTTTACTTATTTCATTGGATTCAATGAGATTTTATTTTCTCTATATGATTCTAAAATAATATTAAAATTCTTTAAATATTGAGGAATATGTAATAGTTGTAACCTTTCTATTTTGTTTTAATTAAAAAAAAAACTTAAATTGTGAAAATTACATTTTATTTTTCCAAAGTGAACCTGGGAACTGAATGATTGTCTCTAAGTAAAACTTCGATGACGTCGCATAGTTGATAGTGTTTGGCGGTGAACATCCCATACGTTTAATTGTTTGTTATACCTTTGTCCTACCGTACATTAAGCCACTTTTTGAAATAGTTTTTTCAAAATGTTCTTGTTTCTATTTTTTCCTAATTTTTGTATTGTTTTCAAAATTAAAAATGAAGTTCTTACACTGCTGAGTACACGTTCATGCGTCAGCGACAAGTCAATTATCATTTTGAACTTATTTGCTTTAGGGGGACAGACTTGATTTTAAACAAGTTGTGATCAGTTAAAAACAACGCGCACTTAAAAAACACCCTCTATTACTTACAAAATTAATTTGTTCTTTCTTTTCCTTTCTTTATATGAATCAGACATTGTATAAAAATGATCAAACTGTTAATGTTTTTCCATAAGAAACAAATATACAAGCAATAGATAGAAGTATGGATATGAGTCTGAATAGAAACGTATTTAAATACAAGTTTAGTGCCATCTTCATTTTATTCTGCCATTCAGATTAACTAACCGGCCTATTTTTTAAGGTTTTATTATGAGTGAAGGCGACATTAATTTGAATAGCGATAAGGTAGAACAATTTATTCAACATTTTTATAGCATAGCGGAATCATTAATTGAACTGACGCGGAAGATTATGAGATTCAAATGGACGGTAAAATGTCAGCGCGCGTTTGATCTTATAATATCTAAACCGACTTAGGTGTCTCTGCCCGCTTACTCATAACCTGAGGCTTATAACTTAAAAAAACTGTATGTACCTCCTAACTCCAAAATTCTTGTCCGTTCACATGTTTTAAACATCGGTGCTTTTATTTGTAATGAGATATATGAAGTTAAGAAAAAGTGACTAAGATATACGGATAATGAGAGTAAATAAATTAGTTTTCAGAAACTGTAAATAATCGAAACCATTGGAAAAGAAATGAATCAGATAAAAGACGGAAGACACATTATATAGGAATAGATAAAACAAGACCGGTTAAGTTATAATCAAAGACCAACTAAAAGGTGCAACTATAATTCATACACTGTCGGCCTTGGCAGTGCAAAGGTCAAAGCAGGGAACATTCCAGAATTTTCCACAATACCAATTCTATGTTAAAAGTAAAACTGATTCAAATAACAATCCGACTTAGTTTATAGAAATATCAGGAAAATATTAGAATAGAAACTGTCGAAGTCGCTAACGCTTAATTCGAGAATGCTGAAATAGGCAGATGCGACACATTATCTTAGGGTTACTCCGTGTGAAAGGGACTTGGGGGAGGATGTAGAAGCAGATGCGAATCAGCAACTTGAATTAGTTGTTATGACACGTACGATACTCAAGCACACTAAAGAAGTATATGTAGCGCCACTGCTGGAGAGAGCAATGCGCAGAGAGTGTTCGGTTCACAGGAAAATAAAGAAATAGAAATAGTCAATATATAAAAAGTTCAGGAAAGGATAGCACCATTATTATCTCGACTGGACAAGAGCGATAAGTTCTGGGATACTGAGGAGCAGTATTGTCGTTCAGATTCCAGCGAAGACCAGCGGTCGCTATCTAGTGGAAATGACTGAAAGCGTCTGATAAATGAGTTGTAATAATAATTGTATGGAGCAGAGAATACTAAACTGTGAAAATCGCTGGTGGTTATGAGTGAGAATTCGTGAATGATAAACGTGTTTATTCAATATTAAAGAAATACTACGAAATAAACATTATAAAGGATACGGGGCTTTACTATAAGTTATGTTTCCGTCTCACCACCCTAATTATTATTTTTACAAAATGCGAGGAGGAATAATTTTAAAAAAGATAGTAAATAAATTCTACTTAATCCCTCCCCCGTAAATGAGATTCTATTTTTTGAGCGATTACGTGTGAACACCCTGAAAGACTTGACGGAAGGAACAAAGAAAAAAAAATAAATAAATAAAAAAATAAAAAACAAGTATTTTAGATTCAGATTGAGGAATCGGTTTCGTATATACATTTAGCATAAAATGATCCATTATTTCCGGGCCGTCTAGCTTTTTAGGGCTATTAACCAATTTTTTTACAAGTAACTTTAAGTCCAAGTTGCAAGGTCACAAAAGCATACGTAACCGCCAAAAAATACCCATCAATAATAACACACTTAGGATGTATCTTCTATAGCAAAATAGTGTGGTTATCTGTCTTAAAACGCTTGAATGGTCCGGAAATTGGAGATAGTTTTACGTTAAATTTATATGCTAAACTGCTTCCGCAGTCGTAATTCTAAATTTCTTTCTTTCTACCAATTTTTAAATGTGTAATCGCCTAAAAAGTAGAATCTATTTTTGTTGTATGAGGTGGGGGTGATTTAGCGGAAGGGTGTTGATATACAATATACAAAATAATATTCCCCAAACAAAAAATAACGACGTTGATGATGAAACTTCTAATAAAGAAATAACATTTTCTATACGAAATTAGATAGAATATTTATAGAGTAACAATAACAAGAAAATGGAATTCCCATGAAACGAGTTTCTTGCCAATTTCTAATTCATTTATCAAATTTTGTCCATTCCATTCATCATTTTCAGTCCTCGCATATTAATATGACAATCTCATTAACACATATCCTTGAGTGGCTTTTGACCTTCATAAGTAGTGACTCATTACTATAGTAAATCCAAATTTAAAACATGTTTTTGGGCTATAAGAAGTAAACTATGTAGAAAAGTTTGGTTCGTTGAATTTTTGGGGACGTTTTCTTATTGGGGTGGCACACGTGTATTTGTCTACATTTCTCAATTCTGCGTCGCTAAACGAAGCGATAAGGATGGTAAGGAATCAGCACCCAGTTAAAATAAAAGAAAGTTTTTTATTTGGTTAAGTACCAAGTGTAAAATCAGACAAAGTTTGGTCGATGGCTTTGTTGATTTTCCAATACAACATTTGGATTCTGACGCGAAAAGGTTAATACGAGAGTTAGAAGACAGAAACACAAACTTAAACCACATCACACCTTAACATGAATTACAGAAATCTACAGACATTGTGTATGCAATCTTTCCCAACCATCTCTCCCTATATATATATATATATATATATATATATATATATATATATATATATATATATATATATATATATATATATATATATATATATATATATATATATATAAGAGACGGTGTATAAACATAATGTTAAAAAAAGCAGTTTTACAGTAGTGATTAATTTTATTAGAAATTAACACACTAAATTATCTTTACGTTAAAGGATATTACGTCACGAAAGAAAGTATGTGGCGAGAAGCAAAATCAGTTTGGGTTTACGACACAAAATTGAACAGACGTTTTTTTTTTAGGTCCACCGCCCTAAAGGTGGTTCGGGAGATTACAGCCAATCTACATGTGCATTAAATAATTAAAAGTAACACAAGACCAACAAATTGCTGATTTCTTGTTTTTAAATTCCTCCCATCATTACAACTACGAGCAGGAAAGAAAATATATTAGCTAACAGAAATATGTACAGAACAATTGGCGACGTGTCCACAAGTTGGCAGACAGAAAACCTCAGCTATGCTACATATATATGTAGTTTCCCCAATTTTTTTTCTAACGGAAAGGAAGTAATTTTGTAATGGCAAAATCGTGAGTAACGTTCCTTACTTTTCCAATATAAGTTTTTGTTTCCAACCAAAAAATATGTAGTGGACGAACTTTTGAATAATAAATCCAACCGGATAAATTATTTTCTTGAAGGAATTAAGTTAAATTATATTGTTTTTTTCTTAATAACAAACACCAACGTATAACAAAATAACATGGATATTAAAAATAAAATATTTATTTTGTCGACAGGAACGTATCGATGAAAATATCAAGAATTAGACTGATATATACATTTTGCATCTGTAATTTGACTGCTATATAAACTTAGTACTTGTAATGTATATATATATATATATATATATATATATATATATATATATATATATATATATATATATATATATATATAGTTCATTTATGTTCGAAACGACAACATTTTTTTTTTTTTGTTACAAAACATTTTTAAAAATGTTTGCAAAACAGATTTCAGTGCAAATTATTTTACGAATCGTTTCGCTTAACGTAAACCAAACAGCATTATTATGGCAATATTGGATCAGTTTACCTCAAGCTCGTCAGAAAAGTACATAAAAAGTACTTCATTTGAAAAAATACACAACGTATAGTGACATGATACTATAGACAAACGTTCAAAAGGAAAACTTTGAACTCACGTGCGACCCCCAAAGGTCCGTCATTTTGAAACGATAATTCAGAGTTAGCAATAGAAATCACGCAACCCATTCCAGCAATTTTGGATTTTGGTTTAATTCTATTATTTTAGCAAGTGATACTTATTGTGCATCTATAAAATACTTAAATTACGAAACAAAGTGCAGAATTAATATGTATTCCATTCACATTTTTTTCTTTCATTCCTAAACAATTACGTTGTTTATGATACCATATTGCTACCTATCCGAAGTAAGTACATTTTTTAACATTTATGTAAACATTGCTCATAATTATGCGGTCTTCACGATGGGGTATACTTTTAAAATATCAAGATTCGAAATTTACGAATGTCAGCAAATGTTGTTATGCTATATATTATATTTATAACGAAACTAATCTATTTTAGGTCGTATCTCTGTCGGATGACGTTACCTACTAATAGGTAACGTTTAGGCATTTGAATAATATTTATCAATAAAGCATATTTATTACATCACTTGTACAGACTACATAAACTATTAAATTCTGTCTC
Source organism: Sepiola atlantica (assembly GCA_963556195.1). Taxonomy (NCBI): domain Eukaryota; kingdom Metazoa; phylum Mollusca; class Cephalopoda; order Sepiida; family Sepiolidae; genus Sepiola; species Sepiola atlantica. Next base: position 155,469,256 of record OY744523.1, read on the forward strand.
TCCAAGTTATTCTGAACATCTAAGCTTCCGTTTTAAATTGAACTATAATCAATATTACGGGTAGATAAGTTTCTGTTTTTTTGTATTCATAATTAGCTCTTCACATTCATTTTTATTGATGTTGTAGTCTTATTTTCAATCTTGTGGTAGATTATCTAAATAAAAAACTAACCAATTTAATACTATCTACGAATACATAATAATACAGTTTTTTTTAGAGTAGTTGAGGTTCAGTAGTGTTGGTAGGAAAAAGGGAGGGCGGATATTTAATCCAAACTATTTTTCCACACTTAGGTATATATATATATATATATATATATATATATATATATATATATATATATATATATATATATATACATATAAAAGATCATTTTCTAATTTACTGAATTGATCATCATATCTTTTTGAATATATGTTCTAAAAAATACGGTGAATAACGACATTATTTTTGGAAATGTTAATATTTAGTGAGTGCATATATATAATTTGTTCTTTAATTATACTTCTTAATCAAACCATCATTATACATTTTAGAATATATATTCTCGGTAACTTGGGGAGTAACATTGACACAAACTCTTTTTTTTCTAAACTTTATCATTTAGGTGGTTCATCCACTTACACAGGCTCCCGCCCCTTAAAATCTATTAATCTTGAAAACTAATACACAGATCATTATGAAGTTTGGAATATATATTCTAGAAAATACGATGAGCTACATAAGCACATTAGTTCTTTGCAAATGTTAACATTCAGGAGATGTATATATATATATATATATATATGTATATATTTTTATTTTAAAGATTTTTATTAACTTATTAGGAATTTTGTAATATATATTCTCGGCAATACAGTGATTAACATGAGAACATCAGTTTTCAGAAAGTTAACCATTTAAGTGGTACGCTTACTTGAACTCGCATCCGCGCCTAAAAAACTTTTAAAATGAGTTAAATACAAAAAAAAACCCAGAGAAACGAATTGCTCTATATAACATTTTAATTTCTATTACACAATATTGTTTAATCAGTGCACGTGTATGTGTTTAGTAAAATCCTAAACAATTAAACGTATCATTAAGAATTAAAATATAGGCTACAGGATGAGTAAAGTGGGTATAGTATTTATTTATTTATTTATTTATACTTGAAAACATTATCAAATCCGCACCATGCCCCGCAAAGAAAGGTAAACATTAAAACTTTAACTAATTGTATTTATTGCTTATACTTGTTCTGGTACGGGTATTTTCTAGTATATATAAATTTGTTATCGACTTAGATATTCATCAGAAATCGCAGAATATATAAATATATATTTCAACTAATCGTTTATTTCTGTTAATCCAGGTTTTTAACATCAAGTTTTCCTTATTTAATATGACTTTCCTACATTATATATTAGTATGTCTGTGGTTAACTTCCATTCTTTCCAGACAAGAGGAAGTAGACCCACCTATCCGTTCGAACAGTTCAATAATTAACTACATCGATCATTTATGTCTTTATTATAATATAGTCTATCAAAATACTATAATATGTAAATTGTATTCTTCTTTCATATTTAATTTTATCTGTCTAAAGTACTTTTAGTCGTATAAATGACTTTAATTTACACAATAGTCACAATTCCGATTTTCGAATTTTTAAATCTGTGATGTGTAAATAAACACCTTGGCAGATATTATCCTATCATGACTCATTCGAGGGTAACTCGTTGTATTTGGTATAATAAGATATAATATTATGTAGATTTTCGTTGCTAATTAGTTTCTTAAATTTATTTCAAATCTTAAAATCCTATAAGTAAATGGACATTTTTTTAGCATATCCTATGCTTGTTTACTTACATCTTTTGTTTACCTATTTTAAATCCAATTGCAATTACATCATCATCGTAATTTGGAAATGAAATGCTCAACATTATACTGATTTGTATTTAATTCATTATTTTGTCTCTATGTATTTATTTATTACAGTATATATATATATATATATATATATATATATACATATATATATATATTTATATATATATATGTTATATCTATGTTATATATGTTATAGCTTATTTAGAATGTATTTACTTTATATATATATGTATATATATGTATATATGTATATATATATATATATATATATATATATATATATATATATATATATATATATATATGTCAGGTTCATATTATATTTCAATAACTGTTTTTATTTTATTTTTATCTTTTCACATTTCCAAAAAAATAACATTTCTGTTAGATATATTTTTACGGTCATCATCATCATCATCATCATCATCATCATCATCATCATCATCATCATCATCATCATCATCATCATCATCATCATCATCAGTTTTCTATTTACGTATAATCATATAATCAAGAAATATTCACTTTTAATGTGTAAAATAGAGACATAAATACTATGATCATAAGAATTAAACCATAGAATAGATTCCGTTTTAATACATTAAAGAAACTAAATCGTTTATATATAGTAGAGACAATCTTTTCCCCGTTCCTTTGCGATTTATTACGCTTTAATACAAGGTTCATTCCTAATTATGTTTCGTCCGTGTTCTTAAAATATATTTCCAATCGATTTTAATCGTTTAATATTTAATCCTGATGCATATTTTATATTTATTTAGTCAAATATAGAGGAGGTGTTAACCCCTACCTCTCCCCACAGATGAAGTATTTCTGTCACTCATTAAACAAACATGTTTTATTTCATATGAAACATTTTTTTAAGTACACATCAGTTTTAATATGAGCATTTATTTTCGTTCTATGTACATTTAAGTAACATATCTAATTAAATAGCATGTGCGAAATCTGGCGAGAATTTAGTCGTAGTTAATCAGTTTTCTGGAACATTATGATTAATTTTATGAACAAACATTTATTCATTGAGCACACACCGTCTCTATTTATTGAGCCTTTTCATTTAATTAATTTGCCTCCGATGGATGCACATCGTTAAAATACTGACATCAAGTGCTCTAGACCTTTTTCTGAAACATTGACGTGATTTCTGTTCAACATTTTTTTTCAATGTAAGAATTCATGGCAGTCCTCTACTTTCTTAAGCATACACTGTGGACCCCTCTCTTCAAGCTCCTCCGTTTATACTAGCGGTTGTTTGGGAAGCATTATAATATATCAATTTCTTTTCTCTTCCATATTAAAGGATAATATGCTTCACAATTGTCTTCTGAAATAAATTATGGAAAATTTATTAAAGAGTACACATTAGTTATTAAGCATGTAAACACTTTTATGAAACGCTACAAAATAGCAATATAAACTAATTTTTTTAAATGGATCGAAAAATCGGCCAGTATTTTCCGAACAATTAAATAATTTTCTTGAGTATCAATAGTAAAACTGACGCCAGAGAACTCTTTCAACAACAAGTAAACACCGAATGACAATAGTTAATATCATCTATTAATTGAAGGCAATTTATTGAAAAGATGTTGCTATTTCCCACATAGCTGAAAACAAGTGGGGTTCATACCTTTTCTAACATTATAAATGTTTACGTAAACATAACTGTTCTGAATGAATCTAGACTTAGATTTACAATTCTGTAGTGTCAATTGGTTTACCTCAGTTCTCCATATTTTGGGGAAGGGAATATTGAAAATTACTTTAAGAAGTAAGAACTATTCTTTTGAACGAGACAGAAATTTTTTTTTACACCAACATGCATTGTCATAGTAATTTACCCACGAACGCATGGACTCTTTCAGCTATAAATAGCAGGAGGTGCCGCTCTTATGGGAAGGTAATATTCCAGCAGACAGCGCTGATAGTCGGGCCGAATAGTCTCGCTGGTAACTCTCTCATTTGTAACATTTTGTACACTGATTTTTGTTTATATCTTTGTTTACTCAATTCCTCTCATGTCTCTTTAATCTTTGGCACATAACAAGGCAAAAAAAACCTGGCGACGAGAACCTTTAAGGACATCAAAAAGACCTGGTGGAAATTTTAAATATTGGGTCAACATTTAACGCACGAGATTTTGTTTTCGTTACACTTTGTTCTACTTAACAATAATTGGCAATCCAGTAAATGAAACCAAACGGAATTAAGTGTAATTAACTTACACTGAACCTAAACGCATAATACTAAATTACGACAATTAATTTTTCGCAAAGATTATTTTAAGAATAGTAGTTTTTGTTATAGATCTATTCTTATTTTAAGCATTCCTGGTTCTAAATTAATATTATGTTACGTTATATAAAGAAAGGGTTTTCACGGCAATTTGGATTTGGAACTAAAAACAGACGCAGACAATCGATTATCTTAAGTTCCAAGTGTAACAGAAAAAAATTGACCAATTCCAACTGGATATAAAAAAGAACGGTTTGAATTTCAAAATCGAGTTTAAGAAGAAAAGTTCGCATCACAAAAACAAAAGAAACTCAGACAACAAAACCTCGGAGATATTCTACTTCAAACTCAACAAAGGTTAGTGACTGCGTTTACACAAAATACGATTTGAGGCGCAATAGACAATCTTACATCTTCTCTGAACGAGGATACTTTAAAAGGTACGAGGATTCATACGCCGTAGACTGCATTAATTGGACACGGTGCACACCAAATGTATAAAGTGTATCTTAACTCATAAAAATAGCGAACTGACATTTACCGAAACGGTTAAACATCTTACAGAATTTTTTAGTCTTATAATTTCAAATTTTCATAAGAGATTGAAGTGCATGTATTTCACCAGAAAAGAATAGTGAAGAGTACACTACATTGACGTCGTATTGTGACGGAACTGAATTGAGTGCGAATAATTTCAAGTGTCTGATATTTGTTCAGGGACTCGTTTCAGCTAAATAAGCTGAAAATTGAATGTAGGGTTCTTAATAAATTGAAAAAATGAGCTAAACCTTACACTCCAACTAATAGGGGAAAAGAATCAAAGATTCGCAAGCGTATGCCAGATTCGAAACCTATCCGAGAATCTTGTATAGCACACATAATTAAGGTAGTCAGAAGAAAAAGCACTAATTCTCTCTCTAAATCAAACTATTACAAAAAGAAACAAAGCAACTTTTACCCTAATACGTGTTTCGATATGATGATTGCCTTTACCGGAATAAGAAGTATATAACTTGTAACCGTTTTGGGCACAAACGCATACACTGCCGGGAGTCAAAAAAAGGTTAATAGCTGCGTGAAAAACACACATTCGGATCAACAAGACAAGTCAAACATAAACAAACACAAATCCTAAATAATAAAAATATTACATTACAGTGGGATCTAGGTTATATTTGACAATCATACATCTACACACTTAGGGAAAGTTTTGAAAATAAACCTCGCTAAGAACAAACGAAATGGCTAGGTCTATGACAGGAGAGAAATTCATTTTTGAGGGAGAAATTATCACAAATTTAATCTACTCACGCAAATAATTTAAATGTCAAGTCTTCCGGAAGCTTTTTTTTTTATTGGAGGCTATGATCGGTGTAATAAGATGACTGTACAATTCGAGTTAAAAAAGGGCATCCAAAAAAAAGAAAATGTGTCCTTTTCCTCTTTAACATAAATATATGAAGAACTTGACAGACTAGAAAGAACAAAGGTTTTGTCGAAATCAAGGACATTGAATGACCGTCTATGGGAAAAAAAGCAGTTGAAGGAGATCCAGGTCTGCGCCGAATTATCGACAGGGCTTAGTACTGCACCACAAGACTATAATTGCAGCAAAGTAGCATGACCCTGCGGAGAATTGTAAAAGATCAGGACACTTATATATATATATTGTTAGTCCCACGCAGCGTACACCAAGAGAAAAGATCATAGTTGTAAATTTGAAATGCACTATTTAAATGAAAATGTAATTTCTTGTTTTCGAGTTGGAACGACAGCGCTAGAGATGACACGATGTTTAGAGGTCGACCGCTGTCACCGATACTAACCCCATATCCTATATAATTCAGTAAATTAATAGAAATAAAAAAAATATATAGTTTTCTAATCTTCTCTTTTTTCGTTAATCTCAGGCTACCGCGGTGCATTTATCTTTTGCGCCACATGCCCATGTGAATAATTCTAGTATGAATTTCTGATACTCTTATAGAGAACGCACAGCGTTTCCGTGACTTCGCGTCGGCAACGTTCGGGCAGGTTTCGGAAGCGCCCGAGAGTTGACGAAGCGAAAACTACCAAATGATAAATTGAAGAAAGGCAGACAAATTCAAAAGAAAAAAAATCAAAGTAAAACACATATATAAAAAAACGAACAAACCATAGCTCTCCAACTGTTATTAATTAGAGGTTTATTTTTTTGTCGAATAAACTATTGTTAATCAAATGTTTTGATTAAAAATTTGTGCCCCGAAAACTTTCAAAAGATGATTTTTTTATATAGCAAACAACGAAAACACTGTTTTTAACCAATTCCTTTTTTTTCAATGTTTTTTAAAAATCTTTTTAACATTTTCTAGATTAGGGGTTAGAGTTAGGGTTAGGGTAAGGGTTAGAGTTATGGCTAGATATAGGGTTAGGCTTAGGGTTTAGGATTATGGTTCGTCTTTCGCTAAAAGTGACAGTAGCTGACAGAACTCAATGAGTTCTCCGGAATATTCAACGCACGAACACAGATCGCAGCAATTCTATGTTTTAACGCGCTGCAGATCGTAGAAATTAATTTCTTCCAAAAGTTATCGTCTGCTATCTTGCAACCTGATTGTCTAATGCCTGCTGCAACCTGATTGGTTAATTGTTTGATCAACTCACTAGCGCTTCCGAGACGTGCCGAACATTTACGACGCGAAGTCACAAAAACGCGGTGCGTTCTCTATAATAATACCGAATTTCTTAGCTTTGCAATTTAATCTTTTGTAGTATTGATACTTATATATGTATATATATATAAAATGCAGGATACATTATGAAATGTAATGCCGTGAAGAAAGAATGTGTGAAAAAGAAAAAAATGAAAAACACAATTAAATACATGAACAACTCATAAAAACAATAGGTTTTACCAGTTTCGTTAGGATTTACTAACGTATTTAGGAAAAGTGAAGGTTTTTAAATTCATTGAATACCGACAAAACAGAAAAAAAACTGCAAACTCCTAGAAGAGTTAGTACTCTCTCCTACGCCGCAAGTGCACCGACAGCGCTGTAACACTTCTATCATCACGATCTAACGTAACACTTAGACTAGCATCGTATTCCTTAAGCAAACATATCCCAAAAACCGCACTGAAACAATGTAGTATATCTCGCCACTACATTACAAACTCCCATCCTGGTTAAAGTAAGTATTCATTTTTATAACTTTGCATCCATTTTCTTTTTTCTTCTTTTTTCCTTTTATTTCTCCCCCTTTTCCCTTTATTTGTATCGCACGCTGCTAAATTCTTTCTTTTTCAAATAGTTAAACACGAGCAAAAAACATATCGTTGTGCGCTATTCCTTTGGTTTACCGTTATTCAATACATTTTGAAATCTGAACTTTTTCTGAAGACATTCGTTGATCCGAACGAAACCCGTAAATTCTTCTGTATTTGATGATTTGTTCTGAATTATTAAAAATTCCTCTTGTTTTTTTCAAACACACACACAAACGCATATATATATATATATGAAACATTTTTTTAATCAATAAAACGGGCGGGTGGAAAAAAAGAAAGTTGCTAAAAGTTTCCTTGAGGCCTTATCGTCCGACCCTTTAAGAGGAAACGTCAGAATGATAAATTAAAAACTAAGAAAATCGAATGAGATATGAGGGGAAAAATTGTTTCAGTTGGAGAAAACGATTGAGAGAGGAAAAAAAAGTAACTCTCAACGTTATGGTGGCTTTGGATCATTAAATATCTCCAACTGATGTTTCAAAATCTTTTGTCTACACAGGCTAGGTCGAGAATTGTTAATAACTAACGCCTCAATAATATTGAAATGGTAGTTCGACCTGGCACTGTGTAAAAAAGAAAACCACCCATCAAAATAGTTGTCAGAACAACTATTTGTACAAACGAGATTATTACCGATGGCTGATTCCTGTGCCTTAAAGTTCCCGGATGATCTCGAAACCTTGTGTAAGCGAATATCACGTGGTATGTGTTGGGATATTCTAAATTCTAATCTTTGGGATGTCTTGCCAATGTAGTCAGCTCCACACTGACACCTGCATTTATAAACAACAGAATACTTTGGAATGGCTGGCAAAACATCCTTACGAAAAGAAGAGAAAAAGGTTCGAGTCGTGTAAACTACTCTCAGCATTGTTGCTGGAAAACAACGTTGAGTAGAAGACGAAACCATTTTGACAATGTCAAGCCCGTCAGAACCTTACCATGGGAGTTTCAAATAAATAGGGCAACGTGACGGGCCAATAAATATAGTACCATTAAATATAGCAACTTTACGTGCAATGGTGCTTTTTATGATATTGATGGGATATCTATTAGCAAGAAAAATATTGGTAATTTCACCAAGTTCCGCATCGAGTCGTGTTGGTGAACAAATCATAAGTGCTCGATGAGTGAGAGTACCAATAAGATTTATTTTTCTTGCTCTTTGGGCGAAGGAAAACCAATTTAGATAAAGGCCTGTAAATGTTGGTTTTCTGTACACAGAGGTTTCAAACGATAAACCAGATTTAGACACTATAAGATCGAGGATTGGTAAAGAACCACAATTCTCGACCTCCATAGTGAATTGCAACGATGGATGCAAATCACAAAGAAGACGAGGAAACTGTTCAGCATCAATCCGTGAGGGAAAACAGGCAAAAGTTTCATCAACGTAACGTGTGTAAAAAGCCGGCTTAGTCACTTTGGAAAATAATTGATTTTCCAAAATTCCAACGAAAATGATGGCTAACGATGGACCAAGCAGGGTGCCCATGGATATACCATCAATTTGCCGATACATTATGTTATTGAAACTGAAGGAAACTGATTTAGTAGCAGGTTCCATCAGTTCAATAAAAATTCGTTCAGGAAACTGTGGCGACTTTAAGGGGCCACGGTAAAGATAATCTGCACATATGCCAATGGTTTAATCCAAAGGTACATTGGTAAACAAACTACTAATGTCAAAGGAAGCCAATAACTCGGTATCCTTTGAGAGAGATAATTTGTGTATAGAAGACACAAATTGAAAGGAATCAGGGATACAATAGTCCGAATAAAAAGTAAGTACGGGCTTAAGAATATCAACTAACCATTTACCAAGTGCATGTTGTGCACAACCCAACATTGATAGAATCGACCGTAAAGGAATTTTGGGTTTATGAACCTTATGTAAGCCGTACATTCTATGCGTTTGATAGCCGATAGGTCGGATTCTCTCATATATCCTTTTAGAAATAGACTTGCTTTTATAAAGTTGAAGAAGCCTTTTCTGGATTTTTATTTCCATACGAAAAGTGTCATCGTGGCTTAAACCGCCCATCTTGAAAAATTTATTTTTATCATACAAAATGTTACACATTTTTGGAGATATAATCTACTTGGTTCAGGATTACAACGCCTGAACCTTTGTCTGGACGAGTGATATAAATATCAGAGTTCGACCTTAGTAATTTCGCAGTTTCAAAATGATTTTTCTGCCAAATACAATCGCTAGACTTAGTACGTATAGCAAAAAACCTCCGACCTAATTCACCCAACTGGATTTTAACGTTAGTTAATTCATCAGTGGAAATAGGCGAATGTCATTTTAGTTGAGAATATAATAGTTCAATCTCACTAAATATGTTGATTTTATCAACGCGGAGGGGAGGAATGCAAAATTCTAAGCCGGCAGACAAGACAAATTTTTCAGTATTGGATAGTACATAAGACGAATAATTAAATATATGTTTATCCGAATATGCTCTAGTGCCTAACTTCTTGGTAATCAAATTCTGCAAATATTTATTATGTGAAGAAGTGGTTTTGTTGAGGGTGAAAATATCGCCATTAGACAATAACTTTGAAAAGAGAAGTTTGTACAAGAAAGAAAATTCCCTCCCAACCATAGCCCAGAGTAGAAGATATTTACTTCGCAACGAATTATACGAATCGGAGTTAAATAGGATTTCGTCTTGTAAAAATACACGTTGAACTGCCAACGAATTTCTACATTTAATTTTAGAAATTCGGTGACATATATATCCGGGAGCTACATGATTTAAGCGGCAAGATTTGAGAAAATTTATCCTACACCTCAACACGACTAATTTATTTTTGATGCGTATATATATATATATATATATATATATATATATATATATATATATATATATATATGAATAATACCCGTCCGAGGTCGGGTAAAACAAATTCACTGGGTAGAACAGTTTTGCACCACTTTTATGTCTCTTTACGATGCGATGATTAAAATCAAGATAAAATGCTCCTAAAATTTACGTCTAAAATCCTTATTACAATTTATATCAAATTGATTTTTAATGACTAAATCAAATTGGTTGCGAATCTGAAATATTTGAGTTTTAAAATTTGAGGTTATTCCTATACAGGGTGTTTCAAAAGTCATGGGAACATTACAAATGCGTATATCTCATGAACTATTCCAGGTAGAAAAATGAAACTGGTGCCATTTTAAAGCTTGCTTAATCAAGTTTTTGGTCATACTAATGATTTTCGTGTTATCTTTCCAGGTGCAGTAATGGCGTTCTCTAAACAAGACAAGGCATTTTGCGTCCTCCAATTTGCAAAGACTGAATCGTGGACATGTGTTCAGCGTGCATTTCGCAGGAAATTTAAAAAAGAAGCCCCTGAAAGGAAATCCATTGTTAGATGGCATGCTAAATTTGTGAAAGATGGGTGTTTGTGCCCAAGTAAGCGAACAGGTCGCCCTTCAACTTCAGAAGATGCAGTTGAGCAAGTTCGGACAGCCTTTCAGCGGAGCCCCCGTAAATCAGTGAGAAGAGCCAGCAGGGAACTTCAGCTTGCTCCAGCAACTGTCTGGCGTGTCTTAAGGAAACGACTGCAAATGGTACCTTACAAGCTCAAGTTGGTCCAAAAGTTGAAGGACACTGATAAGCCACTTCGCCGTGACTTTTGCATTGCAATGCAAGAGAAGTTGGAAGATAACGGCTTTGATGACCGGCTTGTTTTTAGCGATGAAGCGACCTTCCATCTGAATGGCAAAGTTAACAAGCATAACACTCGCATATGGGGTACGGAGAATCCTCATGAACTTCTTGAGCACGAGCGAGATTCACCAAAAGTGAACGTGTTTTGTGCAATTTCCAAGAAAGGTGTCTATGGACCGTTCTTCTTTGAAGAGGCAACTATCACTGGTGAATCCTATCTCAACATGCTTGAAGACTGGTTAATGGCTCAGTTGGAACAAGCAGAATCTGATGACTTCATTTTTCAACAAGATGGTGCACCACCACACTGGAGTCTTAGAGTAAGGCAGTTTCTTAACACAAGGCTGCCTGGTAGATGGATTGGGAGATCTGGGCGAGGTGATGACGTTCTCATGCCCTGGCCTCCTAGGTCTCCAGATCTTACCCCGTGTGACTTTTTCCTTTGGGGCTTTGTCAAGCAACAAGTCTATGTGCCACCCCTTCCAAGAGATATTGACGAACTAAAGGCTCGAGTAACGGCAGTTGTGGGAACCATTGACGTCAAGATGCTGCAACGCGTTTGGCAGGAAATGGACTATCGACTAGATGTCTGCCGTGTGACGAATGGTGCTCCTATTGAGCAACTTTGAAGATTCCCTACAAAACTTGAAACTTTAACCTTTCCAACGGTACCAATTTCATTTTTCAACTCCTAATAGTTTTTGAGTTATTAAAAATCGTTATGTTCCCAAGACTTTTGAAACACCCTGTATTATGCTTTTGCAAACCCTTTAAACTATCCAAATAAACTGAAATTTGGGGTATATTTATTATTGATATCTAATACTTATTGTAAAAATCTCGCAATAAAATAAATTCTTGTGTGAGAGGGATACTCACTGACTTTTTCCTTGGTCGCGATGTGTATGAGGTGGGAGCTTGGTTTTTAATTTAAATATTAACAACAAAACAAAATGGTTAACTTGTGTACGACTACGGGTTAACCTAAATACATTATGTTGGATTTTAATTTCACTATAAATTGCTACCACGCTTTACGTTGTGCCTACCTACCTTGAGTACCCCTTTCTAAAAATAATCTTAGAAAACGAATATCAATATTTTAATTTATCTGATTCATCTGAGGTTTGTATTTATTAGTTGATGTAGTAGTATTACTCTGATATGGTACATAAGGCAAGCCAAGGGTGCTTCCTGTAATATTTGGTGTAATTCTTCCAAACCGTTTTAGAGCCTATAAGTGTTTTATGTTTTTCGAACAGCATTACTAGCAATAGTAGCAAACACGTGTATCAACAATTTACATACGTTGAATCCTAACGATGATTTATGACAGATTTAGCTAGTAATTTATGTCAAAGATCGATCCATGTTTTTCAACATGTTTTTCCAATCGAGTTTAATATTTAATCATGATAGATATTGTATTTTGGCTAGTTATATTTAAGAGATAGAGTAACCTAAGTTTTACACAATCTAAGTTCTCATTACACTCATTAAAATGGATTTTATTTAATGAGGTACATTATTTTATGCATTGATGGGAGACGCGTTTTTATAGAGTAATTATTTTTTAAATGGATACTTATCTTTGTGATATGCATATTTAGAAATATATCTTGATAAATAGTGAATGCAAACATTGGTGAAGCATAATTTGCGTTCGCTATTTATTTAGATATATTAATAAAATTTGTATATAAAATCATACACGTATATCAGTACTATAATGTTTCATATATAACATATTATTATCATTTCTGATAACCTAAAGAAAAAAAACACAACCAACGTTGACTTTTTATTTTGAGTAAAGGATTTCTTGTTGAATTAATTTTAATAGTAATATGCGTCTATCTGTGAGTATTACCTACCTTTGTTTCAGATGCAGCGGCAATTACTAAAAATAAATAACTATATAGAATTATTAACGTCTTTTTTTTACCATGTTACTTCGGGTATGTTTAAGCCTAATTATAACTGTAACCATTGGGTTTACTTTGATAGAATAATTGTGTATTTCCTTTGGGACTTCAATATTTTCAACTCAGTTTTTAGATATACAAAGAGAGGCTTTCTACGTCAATCGGTTGCTTAGTCAGGCTTTCGTTTGAAATAACATTTTAATCGCTAAACACGAGCTTAAATATGAATATCGGAATTTAGATATGTCCTTCTCTTTCTCTTTCGTCAGTAAGTCCATCGCATTAATAAGCTTCTAAAACCTTTACACAGGATCTAAAATGAAAGACTTACATTCAATATTTTGCTGAAGCCGCTGGAATAATGATTTAATAATTCTATCGCTCCAGAGAGTAACTGCCTCCACTAGCTATATAAGCGTAAGATATGTCATGAGATAGAATACTGTTGTCAAATGTGGGGAGTCAGCACTCATAGCACTCTTCCTTGCTTAAACAGGGTTCACGATCTACTTCGAAATCTAGTGGGGGATCATCTCTTCTGTTCCTTACAGCCTCTTTCTCACATAAAATACGTTTCTAGTCTTTCTCTACTCTATCTTCATTGCCATGGAAGGTGCTCGACTGAGCTCCAATCTCGGTTTCCTCTTTGTAAAACATTCACAGCAAGAATTTGTCTTTCTACCACAAGAAAAACTCCCCTTTCTTCCTCTGATTGTCTAGTTTCAAGCGAATTTTCAAGATACACACCTTTTAGTCTGCTGAATACATTTACCACGAGACTGCTTCCCTGTAGTTTATAACATGGTCGTTTTCAAATCCAATATTAACAGATTCCTCTTATGAAGTATCCTCAAAAGTATCAATCTTGGCCTTTTGGCCAAGATCAAAGTGTAGTATCTGTTCCGATGGATACTGCACCCCATAGACTGGTATTGTCTTGGCCTTCGGGGCTTGATTTACGCCGGTCTATGGGTCGGTCCTGTGCAGTTCTAGGAGGTCCACCCTCCCAGACTTTGCCTCCCCTCTTTGGGGAGGAGTAAGTTTATTGCTTACTGCCTGAGGCGCCCCTACCGGGGAATGCCGACGGGGTTGCCCAGCCATTTTTTGTAGGCCAGAGTGCTCACCTTCTCGGGCGCTGGCTTTTCAAGTCCCACTTTCCCGACCTTGGGTCACATCTTACCTTGTGGGAGTAAGATAAAACTGGCCATGTGCCTAACCTCCTGGAGAGGAGGTAAATAAATACTCAATCTTCTCATTGGTTCTTCATCTCTCAACCGACAATCCTTGCATATCATTAACCATTATTCATGAGTAGCTTATGGTTTTAATAAATGGTGATTCATGATACGTCTATCGCGTTTAAGTACTAAATAACGTATTTGTTGAACTGCCTCGCTTATGATTAAAAGGAATTTTGTTGTTCTGCCAACTATATATATATAAATTGTATTCTTTCCCGATTAAGTTTCAAGTAGCACTTTTATCAGTCTTTTACGATTAACCGTTAAATAACGTTTTCCTCAACTTGTCACGGTTACATTTTAAATAGCGTTTTCGTCGGTTAAGTTTTCAAATTGTTGTTATTGGCCAGCCAGACTTAGGTTTTAAATAGAAGTTTCTACATACTATCACACTTATGTTTTAAATTGCATTTTTATTTATTTTTAAAACTTAAGTTTGTATGAAACAGCTTCAATAGACGCATCTGAAGAACGCCCAGTTTTGTTATATATTCATTCAGCCGGGAGCGATCAATTACATTTAAAAAGTATTTTTCCACGGAATCAAAGTTTAGATAAAATACTAGAAAATTAGATTTTATCGTTGGTAGAAACAATACAATATTCTTTTTTGAAAATGATATACATAAAAACAATTCAGAACATTTTTACCAAACTCAGAACGTTCCATAGTTAAAAGAAATATTAATGCAAATTGAAATCTTTCCTATCGACGTTTATAGATTGTTCGGCCCCAACAGAAACTTCTCAATTCCACTGTATAAGAATTAATATTTAGATTGGAAGTTTCTTCGGGCGAATATCTGAGTAACAAAGAGCTTGTGAACACACGCACACATACACATACACACACACACATAACCACATATATATATATATATATATATATATATATATATATATATATATATATTCTAAGGATGAAAGATGTGAATAGGATTTATATATACAACTAACTGTAACAAGTTTAAAACTCTAACTGATTCATCAGCGTGTTCATAGTGGCCAAGTGGATTAAGGCGTCGGTATTTGGGTTATAACATAACTCGTGTTCCAGGGTTTCGAATCCTGCGACCGGTATAAATAATTATCTCTACACTGACGATTCTCAAAAGGATGAAACGTATACGTATGTAGATAAAAATAAATATTTATAATTATATATATATATATATGTATATATAATTATAAATATTTATTTTTATCTACATACGTATATGTTTCATCATTTTGAGAATCGTCAGTGTAGAGATTATTATTTATACCGTAGGTATATGTAGGTATTACATGTAAGTATTAATAATTTAATATTCATTTATAAATATATATATATATATAAAATAAAAGTTTTAAAAAGGTTGAAGGCAATGCGAAGTTCCGGATCTCTAGAAGCCGTGAAGATCAAAAACAAAACAAAACCGAAATAAGTCGGATATAGATCGAAAAGGTTTGTTTATTTTTCTAGACGAACTTACAGGACAGCAAGAATGTTAGTTTGTACTAGTCTGGGTGATCAGGGATCAATTTGATATATTTTGAGAGATTTCTTTTCTCTCCTTGTCGAAAATAGATAAAAGAAAAATCCCAGATGCCGAGAAAATGCCAAGAGCGCTGGGGGGTAAAACCGGAAGTGATCAGGATAAAGTATTCAGAGGAAAATGAAATAGATCGTAATAAGTTCTGATAAGATAATAATTAGATATTATATCCTATATTATTATTCTTTATATATATATATATATATATATATATATATATATATATATATATATATATATATATATATACTTGTATGTTGTTTCTATTTATTTAATTTTTTATATATATTTACTATTATTATTTATTTATTGATTTTTTGATCGTATATAAAACGTTGATTTTACTTATAATATATATTTTTGTCAACAGTCTTGTTCCAGCAATAGATGTTATATATACTGTAGGTAGTTATTTAGTTTGTTACCGGTGCAGTATATTATAATTTAGTTATGTCTGGTTAAGTTTAATCCTTATTAATTGGTTTTAATTTACTTCTTAGGTGTCTTTTGTTTTGGGTAGGGAGATTGATCGGTTTAATGGTTAAAGTGAGACAAATCTGTTATCTTTGATATTAATTTATAAAAAAAATTCTGTTAATTGGCTTTGTTTGTTGAATTTATTTAACAAATCTCAGATTTCTTATTCAATTGTTTGTATGTGTTATTTGTTTCTTTATTTATTTGTATAATGTTTGTTTATTTATTTATTCAGATGAGGTGGGGCGTGGTGATGAGTTTGAGATCAAATAGTGTGGATGTCAGGTACTAATGTAATAGTCAATTCTTTTGTTGTAGGGATAAGCTGTAAGTGGTAATATAATAAGTATGATTTGTGCAAATAGTGTTTATTATGGGGGGTTATAATCTGGGGATGGGTTCTGGTTGAGTTAGTTATATGACGAAGGTAGAATTTAATTCGTGTCTCTGGTTTAAAACTGGATTATGTTTGGAAATGAGAATAGCTTCCATCAGTCTTAGGTCGCCTAGGTTCCTGGTCGAGGCTAGAATGGAAACGTTTATGTTATGTTGTGTAGTATTGCATGAGGAAGTATGTTTAAAGAAGGAAGATATATTTGTTGTTTATGTGTTCTTTGACACGCTGGTGTAGTTGTCTTGTAGTATATCCAATAAGGAGTGGTTACAAATAGTGCATAATATATTGTATACACAGTTAGTGCGGTGGCATAGTCCAGTGGTAGGAATGGGACAATTGGCTAGGGAGTATGGTTCTTGGGTACGTGTAGTGCGTTTTTTGGAAAGGTGTTGACGTAAGGTGGTGCCGGTGTGGGTGAATGTAATGTCTAGTTTTTCTTTATGTATTGCACTGCGGATGGCATTAGTGATTCTGTACTTAGAGAAAAGTAGTTTTAGGAAGCACGTGTTGGAGAGTGTGTTGTGTCTGCGTGATCTGGTCTTGCTGAGGTGGGTTATTGTGGAAGTGGGGTAGACGTTGGTAATTAAGGTTTGATGGAAATATTTTGTGTATTTAATTTTATTGGCAGTAGATGAGCATTTATTTTGTATGCGGGTAATTTCATTACAGGCATAGTCTAGTTTGGCTTTAAAGGGCAGGGCAGATTTAAAATGGGTTCAAGTTTGTCTGGCCTCTTAGTTATATCCTACATGGACAAACTCGCACAGCAAGCCCTCAACACCTGCCACTCCCATACATTCTTCACTAGGTACATAGATGACATTATTGTCCTCACCTCATCTCGAGAAGAAGCTATCAGCATTTTCGACATTTTCAACAACACCGACCCTCATATAAAATTTACTATATAACACCCTAGCGACTCCGGCTCACAATCTCTCCTCGATTTTAACCTCAAAATCACAGAAGACGGTTCTATACAGACCAATTTCTACAGAAAACCTGCCTGTAAAAACCTATTTGTTCATTTTAAATCTGCCCTGCCCCTTAAAGCCAAACTAGACTATGCCTGTAATGAAATTACCCGCATACAAAATAAATGCTCATCTACTGCCAATAAAATTAAACACACAAAATATTTCCATCAAACCTTAATTACCAACGGCTACCCACCTTCCACAAAAACCCACCTCAGCAAGACCAGATCACGCAGACACAACACACTCTCCAACACATGCTTCCTAAAACTACCTTTCTTTAAGTACAGAATCACTAATGCCATCCGCAGTGCAATACATAAAGAAAACTAGACATTCAACTCACCCACACCGGCACCACCTTACGTCAACACCTTTCCAAAAAACGCACTACACGTACCCAAGAACCATGCTCCCTAGCCAATTGTCCCATTCCTACCACTGGACTATGCCACCGCACTAACTGTGTATACAATATATTATGCACTATTTGTAACCACTCCTTATTGGATATACTACAAGACAACTACACCAGCGTGTCAAAGAACACATAAACAACAAATATATCTTCCTTCTTAAAACATACTTCCCCATGCAATACTACACAACAAGACATAAACGTTTCCATTCTAGCCTCGACCAGGAACCTAGGCGACTGATGGAAGCTATTCTCATTTCCAAACATAATCCAGTTTTAAACCAGAGACACGAATTAAATTCTACCTTCATCATATAACACACTCCCCCCCGGAACCCATCCCCAGATTATAACCCCCCATAATAAACACTATTTGCACAAATCATACCTATTATATTACAACTTACAGCTTACTCCTACCACAAAATAATTGACCATTACATTAGTACCTGACATCCACACTATTTGATCTAAAACTCATCACCACGCCCCACCTCATCTGAATAAATTAATAAACAAACATCATACAAATAAATAAAGAAACAAATAACACATACAAACAATTGAATAAGAAATCTGAGATTTGTTAAATAAATTCAACAAACAAAGCCAATTAACAGAATTTTTTTTTATAAATTAATATCAAAAATAACAGATTTGTCTCACTTTAACCATTAAACCGATCAATCTCTCTACCCAAAACAAAAGACACCTAAGAGGTAAATTAAAACCAATGAATACGGATTAAACTTTACTAGACATAACTAAATTATAATATACTGCGCCGGTAACAAACTAAATACCTATCTACAGCATATATAACATCTATTGCCGGAACCAGCCTGTTGACAAACATATATATTATAAGTAAAATCAACGTTTTATATACGATCAAAAAAAATAATAATAGTAAATATATATAAAAAAATTAAATAAATAGAAACAACATACAAATATATATATATATATATATATATATATATATATATATATATATATATATAAGAATAATAATATAGGATATAATATCTAATTATTATCTTATCAGAACTTATTACGATCTATTTCATTTTCCTCTGAATACTTTATCCTGAACACTTCCGGTTTAATCCCTAAGCGCTCCTGGCAATTTCTCGGAATCCGGGATTTTTCCTTTTATTTATTTTCGACAAGGAGAGAAAAAAATCTCTCGAAATATATCAAATTGATTCCTGATCATCCGGACTATTACAATCTGTCGACCACGCCTATCTCCAATGCATCAACCTCGAGAAGAATAGACTTCAACAGAAATTCACCTGGCTTTCATTAAAATACCCTCAACATCAAACCCCTAGAGGAACAAATATCAACCACACACATGACCTTACACTCCTCAAGCTACCCACCCCCAAGTTACTGACCTCACCAACTCCCTTTCTACAGATGAAACAAATCTACTCAGCCTTGGCCCCAAATTCATCACTACCCAAAAGCTGAACGACCATGCAA
Source organism: Sepiola atlantica (assembly GCA_963556195.1). Lineage (NCBI taxonomy): Eukaryota > Metazoa > Mollusca > Cephalopoda > Sepiida > Sepiolidae > Sepiola > Sepiola atlantica. The sequence continues at coordinate 155,488,818 of OY744523.1, forward strand.
AATTCAATAAAGAAACCCAATTTTGTAGAACAGCCTACCACCTGAAATGGCTCTCGGCATTCAATTCTAATACCCCTGACTACCAAAATAACACGACTAACCCTAACGAATCCTTCCCTGTTTACCAACTAGACCATCCTCTACACCCTCCACCCAACAACCACCTACTCGACCACAAACTCACCAGATTAAAACAAAGAATCTTTACCATACTGCAACAGGAACAACACCACATCACCCCTAACATCACCAGATCCCAACGCCTTACACTTAAAACACTAAAAGGCAAAGACTTAATCTACCTACACTCCGATAAAAGCAAATAATTCTGCGTCGTCTCGCAAGACTCCTGTAGTTAACATCGAATTAGTTGGATAATTCGTTTTCTAAATTATTTTCTTTTATGAGGAATTAAATCGGGAATTTGGATGCTGATAATTCCAGTGGTTTAATACTACTTGAATAAGCCATCAGCGAATGGATCAACCTGTAGTAGAGCTTATATAAATAACTGGCGTGATAGAAAAATCCACATGACTTGCTCACTTCAAATATGATAATTCAATAAGAACTTTTATTACATTGGGATTACTCATTGGCATGAGCTTGGCCTTTTGGCTAAGATCAAAGTGTAGTATCTGTTCCGATGGATACTGCACCCCATAGACTGGTATTGTCTTGGCCTTCGGGGCTTGATTTACGCCGGTCTATGGGTCTGTCCTGTGCAGTTCTAGGAGGTCCACCCTCCCAGGCTTCGCCTCCCCTCTTTGGGGAGGAGTAAGTTTATTGCTTACTGCCTGAGGCGCCCCGACCGGGGAATGCCGACGGGGCTGCCCATGCAATTTTTAATGGCCAGAGTGCTCACTTTCTCGGGCGCTGGCTTTTCAAACCCCACTTACTCGACCCAATCTGGTGTCACATCTTACTTGTGGGAGTAAGATAAATCTGGCCTTGTGCCTAACTCCTGCAGAGGAGTAAATAAACATGACTTGCTCATTTCAAACATGATAATTCAATAAGAACTTTTATTACATTGGGATTACTCATTGGCATGAGCTTGGCCTTTCGGCTAAGATCAAAGTGTAGTATCTGTTCCGATGGATACTGCCCCCCTCATACTGGTGTTGTCTTGGCCTTCAGGTCTTGATTTATGCCGGTCTATGGGTATGTCCTGTGCAATTCTGGGAGGTCCACCTTCCCAGGCTTTGCCTCCCCCCTTTAGGGAGGAGTAAGTTTATTGCTTACTGCCTGAGGCGCCCCTACCGAGGAATGCCGACGTAGCTGCCCAGGAAACGTTTAGACCCCACTTTCCCGACCCGACCGTGGGTCACATCTTAATTATTATCTTATCAGAACTTATTACGATCTATTTAATTTTCCTCGGAATACTTTATCCTGAACACTTCCGGTTTAACCCCCCAGCGCTCCTGGCATTTTCTCGGAATCCGGGATTTTTCCTTTTATTTATTTTTGACAAGGAGAGGAAAAAATCTCTCGAAATATATCAAATTGATCCCTGATTATCCGGAATATTAGGAACTAACACTCTTGCTGTCTTGTAAGTTCGTCTAGAAAAATAAACAAACCTTTTCGATCTATATCCGATTTATTTCGGTTTTTTTTTTGTTCAACACAGCTTCCAGCGATCCGGAACTTCGCATTGTCTTCAACCTTTTTAAAACTTTTATTATTACTCCCAGCAATGCTTCCAGCAAACTATCAATTTCTATTATATATATATATATATATATATATATATATATATATATATATATATATATATATAACTTAATAAAACAATTGCGACGTCATTTTCATTTTTCATCACAATATCGTCGGCGTTTTATTTTACTTCTTATAATAAATACATTTAGATTACACAATTTTATTATATATCTACACCCCCCACACATATATATATATATATATATATATATATATATATGTATATATATGTATATATATATATATATATATATATATATATATATATATATAGTCTCAGTTTTCCCTTAAATTCAAATTTCTGTTCGTTTTCGTTCAGTTTTTTCGTGAATATACATAGTACGATTATTAGTATTATATTGATTTTCTTCATGTTTCCATATTCAATTCTCTGGCAATCCTTTGTATTTGTTTCGTTTTTCCCTGTTTTTGATCTTAACCCTCTGGTCTGCTGGGATGGCAAAATCTACAATTTGGCAGTTTTTTAATTCCTTTTGTTATTACGTCTGGTCTCCTTGCTTTGATGAGGTCATCTGTACTTCCATGTCATATATATTTGTTGTTTTTGTTTTCCTGTAGTGTATCCGGTGTGTGTCTGTACCATTTGTCTGCATGTTCAAAATGCAGTCGTTGGCATAGTTTCCAGTGAACTGCTTTCCTAACGCACACGTGTTTGTTCTTGTATTCTTTTTAGCTAGTTTGTTGCATTCACTTATTATCTTATTTATTGTTTCGTTTCTTTGTCCATAAACTGTACATTTACTTCCTGGGTTTGATCAATGTTATCTTTAATCTAGTTAGTTCTAATCGCATTGTACTGTACAGCTGTCAGTAGCGAGTCCGTTTCTATTTTCAAGTGCCCTTTTCTTACCCATGTCCAGGTGTTTTCGTTGTTTTCTTCTTTTTTATTTTTATGAATCGTCCATGTAGCTGTACTTCTTTCCACTTTTCTTTTCTTTTATTTTTGTTTCTGGTTCGCTGCTTCTCATTTTGACGTTGTCACATCGGTGATCAGTTTTTCTGTGTTCTGTGTTATGTAGTTTTCCAATTTCTTTTGTGTCTTCCACACAATATTCTATACTTATCAGCCCTATTCCCCCTATGTTTCTTTTTTAGGTAAAGCTGATCAGTACCATCTTTCGGTTCTAGTGCATTGTTATTAAAAACATGGACTAACCTTCACTAAAAACCTATTAAAATGTAATGTTGATTTTGTAGTAAAATACGTATTTAATATAAACGTCTAGAATCCGAATGATTTTACTCTATTTTATTTATATATGTATAATAAGAAAGAGAAAATTCAATTCTAATAATAAATTCCCCGTTTTTAAAAGATTCAATCAAAGCAAGATTTGCCACGCAGCATATCAATATTCTTTCCATTCGTTAAACTTTCTATTCATTGAATTGTATGTTGGTTGACTTCAGAATATCATATGTCAAGATGAATTGCATATCTTAGAGCGGAAGTTCATTGGTCGATTTTAAATGAATGGATTTTGATGTCTGGACGCTTATCCCTAACCCATCACTCCACTCGTACTCGCCTCGAAAATACGCTAGAAATCCCCATCTTTAACCTATTTTATTTTAGTAACGTTTTACATTACATTTGAAAGTGAACGTAATCATGCCACACGATAGCATATCTTCTATTCACTATGCATTGGGGGTTGTCAAGGTTTCAATGAGTTACTTTTAGCTTATGTGCATTTATCAATTACTTGACTACGAGTTGACCGATTCAATAAATGATTTTGACGTTTGTCAAGTTGCTAAGACAAATTTTACTTAATAGATTGTTTTTTGTGGATAGATGCAGATGTGGAAGTAGTGTAGTATATGTCTGTCTGTCGTGTAACCATGCGCCCAAGTATTACGTCATGCTTTGGGTGGCAGTGAAGTATATGTACGTTCGTCATGACAATCCTCCCAAGCATTACCCCTCCCGATTTAGAGGGGGGACTGTAGTATATGTACTGTTGTCTTGAGACCATCCTCTCAAGTATTACTTCGTCTTTTTTGTGAAGGGTAAGTGTAGTATATGTTCTCTTTTCATGAGACCATTTTCTCAGTCATTACCTCCTCCATTTTGGGCATGACCTCCTTATTTCTAGGTGGGTAGTGTAGTATCGGTTCTGTAGTTATGTAATTAACCTTTTAGTGTTATTCTTTGCTGAAACAGAATGCATATTTTAAACGATTTCTTGTGCACAATTAACGCAAATTGCTATTTTACCCATAGCTCACGGAACATTCGGTTCGTACCTTTGTCAATCGTATTAATACAATTGATCCGATAGAAATTGAACTCGACAATTTCCATTCAGACAATGGTTAAATATTACATTATTTAGGTTCAATTAAAGAAACTATAGCTATAGAAAGTAACTGTCAAAAAATTCAATAAATTAAATGTTACATATGTCGGAACAGAGAAACGGATGTACAGGAACCGTAAGTGACGTGATATGATTGGACAGGACTGGTTTAAATATGAAGAAACATGATTTCACTTGCTCACTATCTCTCTCCCTCTCACCGCACCCGAGAATGTTTAAATGCGTAATAAAGAACAAAACACATTCATTTGAAAATTAATCGAGTTTATTAATAATTAACAAGAAATAACTTTTAATCAATATCATCAAAAGGTTCCATTCAGCCCAACAAGGAAAGCGTCACCATTAACAGTTATATCAACTCTTAGATGGCTATCACCATAGTATCCAAGCGCGCATGTCGTGGCTAGAAAACTTATTAGCAACACAATAAACTAAAAGAGGATGCATCACAATACAAAATGGCCTATTTTAAAATCAGCATTCATTTTGATATCTTAAAATATTTTCGTATATAAGTTTTCTGCAAACGGTATATTCTATTAAATCCATGAATATTTCCACTCCAAATCAAAGTATTGATAACAAAGAGGTGACTCTTCACTCGCTCCCCAAAAGTTAAAAATATTCTATATTTTTGCTTTTACGGTTTTAGCAACACACGTGTTCAGGGATATTTTTTACCGTACACAAGGTCACCATTTATGTGTTGTGTTACCGTGGATAACACACAAGTTGGATCTACATAAATATACATTTGTTCACAGATAGACATTTTGTTAAAGACAAACGCAATAAGAGACAGGAAACATGTTATGGCGTACACAATATGAAGCGCAAAAGAAAGGGTACAAACATGAGTATTTAAGAGTGAATATATTAAGGTCTCTGTACAATCATAAAAAAACATGTTAACAGGGTCGTTGGTAGAAAATATTAGTTAGCAATGAATAAGTAAATCTTATTTTGTATTGTTTGTATCTAGGAGCATATGCGATTTCTATCAGGAGCTATAACCTTATAACCTATAAGCAAAGGCTGAGAATAGAAGGCATCTAACGGAATAGTCGTCAATCTTAGTAAAAGCCATCGCCTGGAAAAGCCACTCTTCCTCTGAATTTCCGAAACATATGCAGAACGAGTGCTTTTTCTTTTAACTTGCTGACAGAGAGAGGAGTCTTCTAACTGCGAGAGAAAAAGGACAGTTAGGGGGAGGGAGAGAAAGAGAAGAAGAATAAACAGTCATAACTAGACAAACTGTTTCGCTGTATCACAACATTTTCAATGTGGCTAGATAAGCAAGTGCTTCAAACTTGGATCGTAAATCGATCGTCTGGTTGACAGTCGGTGATTCTAACGATTCGACAATCAGGCACCAGCCATGAGTAAACGAAACAAAAATGTATATATAAATGTTTGTTACAATCTAAAAAAGTGATTCTGCTTTGACGTGAGAATCGCGTCAATCAACCCCTTTTCATTTCGCTTTGGTTTTGTCTAAAATACGACAGGCGCCATTTGCATTATTTAAGAACATCTGTGAGGAAAAAACAAAATGGCGAGAAATCGCAGTGAACATAGATGAGATGCTGATTTCAATCTCAAGAGGAACTTGGCCAATAAATTGGCAATCTTCTTTTTTCTTAACTGTTACCAAATAAAATGACTTTATTCAATTCAAATAATGTTGCGGAGGCAGCAAGCAAGTACAAATACGTATTGCTCTCAGGCAGAAAGTTGGTAATGCTTTCCAAGAATAGAAAATAAATAAATAATAAAATAGTAAATATTGGAAAATAAAAATAAAACAGCATAATTGGAAGAATGGAGACATCACGTCTTTTAGCACGACATGATTGCTGCGTGCCTTCATTTACAGAATATATTAGAATATATTACTTCCTACATAGCCACTTGATAGCCATCGGTATACTTACACTAGTGCAACCGATTCGAGTCTTATTAGATAACACACTACCGTGACTTTGTGTCCATCAACGGTAACATTTAAATACCTTGGTAAGGAATAAGGAATGCCCAGGGTATTCTCCCGATTGTGACATTTTAATTTAGTCAATTTGCGGGCAGTTGACTGACTCTTTACTGGTTATAAAAATAAGTATACGGTTATAAGAGAGGAACGATGGGTTATCAGGACGGGTATCATTGTGATGTCACATGTACACGATCTGAGCCATATCTCGATCTAATTATTGACTTAAACATTTTCTGCTACACAATGATAAGTATGTGATTATATGTACGAAGACTACCCCAGTCTACGTCAAAAATCCCCAGCCCGCTTGAAATCAATGATATGAAGTATTAATCGTTTCTCATTATTTTTGTCTCTGTAAGAAACTGAAAACTTCTGTTCTGGCGCAATAAAGTCTAAACTACGGTCTAAAATTCAAGAGTAATTATTGTGTGGACAACACCAGAACAAAACTACTAAAAACGCTGTCCACACTGTACGGATTTTTTACACAGTCTGTTCACGTTTACTGCATGTTGTCGTATCTCATCTTTTCAAATGGGTCGGAGACGACGCATGCGAATAACAAACTCCTATAAAACTATCAACTCTGAGCATGCGATTTTAATCTCTTGCAAATTGTCGCTTAACCAGCAACACACTGTCGGCGCTTTGAATTCCGTAAGTGTTCATCTCCATTGTCACAGAGGCCTAACCAGTGACCGCCCTGGTGTAAGATAATTAAAGATGTTGGACCAGCAATAAATGACTACAAAACAAAGTATTTGAAAATATGAAGGACTTCAAGTGTAATACTTGTTAGCAAAATGGCGGGATTCCTCCTTAAATGATCCAAAGTTTGATATGCCGTAAAGCAAAAAACAACAAAGGAATGAGTCAATAACATACCAACTATCAACGTGTATATAGTAATATTGGAGCGTTCTATGATATAAGCAGACCATTTCGGAAACATTTTTAGAATTTGAGTGCCGCCAACCAATAACGCCATATTGGTTTGATCATCTGAAATCCAGTGACGAGGAAAACGTGTAACGACAAGTCGTTTTATAAATTGTAAAATTTTGCCAAAATTCTGTCAATGGTCGGGTTTGTTTACAGCTTTCTCTCTTAGCATTCAAGAATTTGTGTGATTTCGGAGTTTTCTTTCACCTAAAGTAGTTTTCACACTCTAAACTTCAGTATTACACAAAGTCATGGGGAAGAGAGTGCACATTTTTATTCCGATAGGTTCTATGTTGGTCAGGGCTAATTGGGATGATGTTTCGTAAAGTATTTTCTTGGTAGCTGGTACATCCAGTAAAAAGGGGGCGCCGACAATTTGAACTTAAAATATGTCTTATTTACCTTACAAGGGAACAGTCCATTTAAAATAGGAATGTATTCAGGTGTATCGACCTGTTCTTTTCACGTGTTCTACTAGTGTGTCCATTTTTTAGATGTCTCTTTACTAAAGTCTTTTACCAACTAAAACATACAATTTATCTTGTTTGGATTATTCGGATGACTGTTGTCATCTTGGATGTTATTGTCACAACGTTTCGGCCGATGTAACCCCTTACCGTCTTATCAAACTCAGGAATATTTTTGTCAAACTCGGGAGTTTGTACGGATTTTCAGACCGGACTGAGTAATTTCTTAAGTTACTCTACTTCCCCGGGCAACGCCGGTACACGGGTTATCTAGTATAATATATTTCCGTTACCCAAAGAATGATAAATGATGGATACGAAATTATTAACAGCAATACAAATAATGACGGTGCCGTTATACTCCTACTCTCAGTTCCAAATCCCCTTATACTATTGTTATACTAGGGTGACCCCCCCCCCCCCAAAAAAACTGGCCCCGTGTACACTTTATGTAATATCTTCTTTATTTATTCACCGATTGCCCTTATTTTACAGGACATGTCTGAATCAACGACTGTAAGTACACCAATACCTCAGTGGGACAAAGAATACACTGTGTTAAATTTTACTACAAGACAGGCTCGTTTAAGAAAAAACAGGACATTTTCATGCATAAGTTTGAATGTGGAAAGGTTCAACCCAAAAGCAGAATTCAGAACTGGGTGGACCACTTCGAGAAGTATGGGACCGTGGAGAACCTCAACGCTTCCAGTGAAGACCGTCCAAGCCACTCGGGACGTCCCAAGAAGCGGACAGCCGAGCTGGTCGAAAGTGTGAGAGAGTCTCCCCAGGAGACTCCGAAACGCTCTGAGCGTAAGCGAAGTCAGTCCCTCGGTATCTCCCGTGAGACTTGCAGGAGAGTGCTGGTGAACGATATCAGGGTTTACCCATACAGAACACAGACGCTGCAGACTCTTACAGCCTCAGACAACCGTGAACTATTTGCTGGTTATAATTTTTAAGACCGAATGCAAACTACACAATGTAAATTTAAAACAGTTAGGGAGGATTGCAACCCGGACTTATAAGGGAAGTGTAATTGCAAACTCTGACTTAAGGTTTGTGTTCGAGGGAAGTTAGACCATTAAAAGTACATTTAGACAAAAACAGGCAATCACAAAACAAAGTAATTTATTTTGTCTTTATACTTACTATGTTGATTATTGTGACTTCTATTGTCACATTTGTTGTTATATTCACAACGTTTCTGCCGATGGAATCACCGAAGTTATTTAAACACAGGAAACACAAATAAATCTAAATGAAAGAGAAAGTAAAGAAGTAAAAATCTACCGACATTCGAACGGCCATATTGATGTAACAGGATGTAAGTTTCTTCTCTGTTCGAAAATGTTAAAGCTATACACCGCTATTCCTAAATGGGAGAACTGCGATATAAAATGCAACAAGTGACTATTCGAAAGTGTTATTCAATTCTTAAATAGGTTGCGTGAGCAATAGTAAGAAAAGAAATAAAGAGGAAAAAGTGAAAGCATAAGAACGTTTGAATTGGTTTTGATTACGTTACGTATATGATAACATATATGAATGAAATTAAAATGTAAGTAAATGAATGTTAGTGACCACGTGTTGAGTTCGAGGAAAGTTTATATTAGTCATTTATTCCGTTATTCTTTTGAACACTGCGAAAGAATAAATAGTAGGTGAATAGAGCACCAATTATTTAGGTTGAAGATGTAGTGAACTTAATAGGCAGTAGGAAAATTAAGCAATAACGGTTCGAGACCAGTTATTGGCGAAACTAGTGTATGTAGAAGAAGATTCTAGCGTGAGAGTGAAATTACCTCCGACCTAATCTTCAAATGACTCTATTCAAAGAAACTGCTTAGTCGGACAAATGTAAAATAATTTAAAAAAGAACGAAACGTACGCATAATTTCTAAAAAGAACGTATTAGATTAGCTTATAAACGTTTCGGTTCAAAAGTTATAATGGCCAAAGGAAACAGGGGGAGAAATTGATTGCATTTTAGACATGGAACAGTTTGAGCTGTTATTAAATTGTTAGTGCCGTATTATCTAATCTGATGAATGTTATGTTGTTTGAATTTCATAATGCAAACGGGGACAACTATTTGGCATATTTGATATTCATTGGCTGTTGCAGAATTTAATTATTTTCTGTGATTTTATAGTATTTAAGATACAGCAATAAATGTGCGTATAGCTTTAACTTTTGCAGATATAACAATGTTACAGACTTTATTTTAATCTGGACATTCATTATAATTGTAAAGTATCTCGTCAGGTTCGTTGTGATAATTAAGCATTTCAGTCAGTTTTAAGTTCCTTCTTGTATTGCGTATTTAATTATAATTTTTGTTCAGCCATTTGGAAAGATTTCTTATTTGAAAAAAATGGTAACTGACAGTGATTAAGTGGTTAACGACACGGACTGACATTTCAGTTCGTTCCACAGAACCATTTTCACTTAGGATGTTTGCTACCTTTACGGGGTCACTCCTGTATGCATCCGATGTCTTTCTGGAAAGAATTATAACTAGAAATATATCAGAGAAACAAATGCTAACAACAGAATCATCTGATTCATACGAAATAAATGAATGAATTTAAAAAATGGGATATACGAGTCAATCATTTCTTCCCGAGTTTAATAATGATTACGGAATGTTAGCAAGGACGATGGAAGAGAATAATGATGCCTAATCTTTTAGGATGTTTTAAAAGGAACTGTAGCCCAATTATCACTCGAATGTGTAACTAGCGATAAGCTAACGATTGAAGTTGGGTCAGACAATCCGTTCCAATTACGGCTATAAGATCGTAAATCAGAACCAGACGTAAAAGCCTATCAGACTGGTCATTATGAGTATTATTTACTCACCTGGAGTTTTCAGATAGGTCATTACCAGTGATCACTAACTGATAACACATAGGTGTTTTCTAGAGCTCAAGTGACAACAAGGATCCCCAGATTCCCAGCACTCTCTGTTTGTTACTATCATCGCTGTAAGTAAATATGCGTTCTCGTCCCTACAGTTAAATATGTTCTCGTTCACAACGGCCGCTGGATTCATATGAAATTTTAGTGACAATAACCTTCTTTCTGTTTTTTGGTACTATCAATGCTTTCCCAGCTGAATGTTGCTCTCCCACTTCACGGGCTTTCCTTCCTCTTAGATCTTTCGTGATAATTTTTCTGTGGACCAATTGATGAGGGTGCCACTGCGCATTATTTTGGGAGAGGACAGGTTGTCATATTATGGGATTTTTTTTATATATCTACGTAGGTACTTTCTATTTCTTTTTGATTTGTTTAATGTTCTTTCTATATTTATTGTTGGTACTCTATTTTAACTTATCTGTGGTTAGTCGATATTACCAGTTACTGTCGGTTAGATATCGACCTTGATGATTTTATCTTTACATTTAAGGGGTTTTCAATAGTATTCTGCTATGTTGTAAATTTGTGATATATTAGTAAATAAGTATGCGAGATGACTGAATGTAAAAAAGTACTAGCCTGTATAAACAACCTTCTTTGTTTCCCCGGGTGTTCAGCTTATTCCTTCCTATTTTTTACTTTTTCACTTCTTTCTTTTTCTGTACTAAGTGGAAATAGGACGCACTTAAATCAATTTCTCTGCCCAACATCCGCACAAAAAACATAATGATGTACTAAAATAAACACATTTAGCTCACACGTAGGTGTGAACCAATGAAAAGGATTCTTGCTCGTTTGAAACAGCTCGTCTTGAAGCCTCTTAGAGGCAACTGACTCCAATATAAACAGCCACTAAATCATGAAAAGTGAGTTTTTCAGGCTGACGCCTCATCTCGTCGTTATTCCGTGAATAATATAAAAAACAACAACAACACCAACACAATTATAAGAACAATTACGTACACAACAAAGGCAGATGAGCACCAAAATACCGCCACAGACACTGAAAATCCCTTAACGACAACGTATGCTTTCTTTTTAATTATAACCAACGAGAAACGTAATGTAACACGAAAACAAAATTGAACTATCAAAGAAAAACATACATCTAACGTTCGTGCTTTTTAACACTTAGAACTTTTTACAAACAACATTTATCTTTTTAAACAGAAAAACGAACACTCCCTCCACACAAAATATATTTTAATCATCTGTAAATTCGTAAATGCATTAATATATTGTGTTCGTTTACCATGTTTTATCTCTCCCACTATTAACATTCATATGTTCTATTACTCTATTTATTATATATTAGTTATCGTGCGTCGTGATACATCAAAATATATATATATCTCATCCAAATCAAGATCCATTTAAACAAGGACAACAGTGAATTTAGCAATGGCTAAATTGTTATCATAAGTTCACATCATCATATCATCAACTAACTTAACTGATGGCCTCGACGTAGAAACACAGTTTTAAAAACAGAAAAAAGAACTTGATTTTCCGAATGTCCAATCGGAAGGAAAATAGAAAAATATACAAAATGTAATAACAAAAACGAAACAAATAAAGATAAATAATACTTTACACGAAACAAAGGAAACAAATTATGTATCTAAACAAGATCACTCGGCATCGCCCAGACGAATTCTACTTGCCTCAGCCAGCAAGCTATCCGCACCACTGACTGCTAATGGCAGCACAAGATTTGTTAGAAGCTCCACCGAGTAATTTCTCTTTATTCCAGAATTGTCTTCGTTGAAAAATTCGAGCATAGATAGCTCGTAGATACCTGTTACATAGACGGGACTCGCTGACGCGCAGGTCCCCAGTGCATCTGTCTCGCACTTCTTCGTCTTATCTTCTGTCTGAAGCATGTTATTAGTCTTATCCAAATAAGAGACCATAAACTTCTTTTCGAGGTTATATCTGGTCATTGCTGCAGTCAACTTTCTCCTGGCCTCGATATTTGTCACTTATGACAGCTACAACATTTTAGCTGTCTCTTGTCCTCGTTGTGTATCACCTGCGAGCCAAACCTAAACAATGTGTCACCAAGCCCACGAAATCTAAACAATGTATTCTAATGGAAAATCTGATTCTCATAAAGTCGTGTGAATATAATTCTAATTGTCCCGACGTGGTTACCAAATGCATACTAGCGATTTAATTACCCGAAATCCTTCGTAGGATCTAGGCACATTGTCAAAGGAGATATATTTAGGTTGAATTGTGCATTCATTGATCTAGAGAATATATTATTTTTAGTGACAGTGTACAACAACATAAGAAAAACAGATAAAGTATTTTGAATCCTTAATCAGAATAAGTTAAGTATATTCAACATAGAAAAGTGAGATTTCGTAAGTTTTACGGATATAAACTAGGCTTGTTACCCACTTCGAAGAAAATGAAAACACTAGAGGCCTTCGAAGCACCCAAAGATTTGAATAAATTACGTGGGTTTTAGAGATTAATCAAGAATAAAAGATGCATCAACTATTGGAAGGAATAAGGTTTGACCTTAAGTAAAATCTCCAACTAAATGAGAAAGAAAATGACCCTTTCAACACTGTAACTTTTTTAATGTTTTTAAGTGACTTCACATTACTGTTGTAGTTTTCTGGCTTTCGTATAATTTGTGTTATGAATTGTCTATTATGATTAATGATATTGTTATTATTATTATTATTATTATTAGTAGTAGTAGTAGTATTATTATTATTATTATTATTATTATTTCATAGTAGTCTCAACTTTTGGATGTTTTTATTTGGAGTTTTTTTTTTGAACATCAAGTCAATTCCCATGACCTTAGACATTCAAGCTGTTCCTTAACAATTTCGCTATTCCTAACAGGCAAGCTTTTTGCAGAATTGGATAATACATTGTCTCGTCAATCTGTTTTAACCATTTGTGCTGGCTTTTCGTTACGATTTCAAGCGTTCCAATCACAACAGGAATCACCTGTACTTCTTTACATTTCTATGGTCTAACTAATTCCCATTTTAGATCGAAATATATATTTATTTTTTCGTGTTCTTTCTCATGTACACTGGTATCAAAGGGCAGGCTATATCAATAATTAAGCAAGTTCTTTTGTTTAGAAAGATTAAGTTGCGTTTTGAATGTTCAAGAACCTTATCAGTCTGTATGCATGCCCCTAAGAGGTTTGGCATTGTTGTTCTCCTGTAACACTTCTGGATCATTCTGGTACCACTTCTTATTGTAGTCAAACTCATTAACGTTGCATACATACCAGTGTAGTACCTGAGCGACTTTGTCGTGTCTCCATTTTAATACTGGTGTTGTGCTAGAATTGGGCATTCAGATACAATATGCGCTAAGGGTCCCTCCCTTTCATTACACATTCGGCATATCGATGATTCTTTAGTTTTGTCAATGTATAATGTTTGATGGACCTAGTACGGGTGACTTGTTTCTTGGCTTCTATTAATGTGCTCTCAGTAGATCTTTTTAGATCACCCATGACCAATAAATTCCAGTTGGCATTGTCTCTAAATGAAGTATTCTTAAAGAATACACTGTGCAGTTTCCTTTCAAATAATTGTAACCTTTTCTCTTGTAACCTATGATTCTGTTTCACCACAATTCTTAGTATTTCCTCACTTTTTACTTCAGAAATATATTTATATAGACAACCTTCTTCTATATTCACAGTATCTTTAACACTAAGTAGACCTCGCCTACATTCCTTTCTACAATCGATCTGCATTTCCTTTCTTTGCAAATACTCTATAAATTGTAAGCATTTTCCGTGTTTTGGTATTCAAACACTACATTCCAGTCAATCATACTGGCGGTATATCGAATGATAGCTATCGCTTTGGCATTGATAGCATAGATTGTATTTCCACTGTGGAGGTTTGATTTAAGAATACTCTTTACTCTATTGTTGTACTCAGCTGTGCCTTGGTTATTCATTTCCTTGTTTTTAATCTTATCCGCCTTCAGAATTCCCAAGTATGTGTAGCCCCTGTCACTGTCTACATTCTTTATCAGATATGGTGTTGTGAGTTCAAGGCCATCTGAATGGACAAGGTTATTTCTTTTTATAACAAGAATGACACATTTAGTGATGCCAAATTCTATTCGTATGTCGTCACTAAATAATTAAACCGTGTTCATTAGGGTATCAAGTTGGGTATCATTCTTTCCAAAAACCTTAAGTTCATCCATGAATAGTAAGTGGTTGACTGTAGGAAGTCCTTTCCGAAGTCTATATCATTACGTAAGAGAAGTGTCATGGGGATCGAACTAATGACAAAAAGCAAAGGGGAAAGACTACCCCCCCTGGAAAATCTAATGCAACACTTCCTGAAGTAAAATTGGTTTCCAAATTTTTCATGCTATTCTTTAAAGCTGTTTGAATGTTGAGGCTATTCAAAAATGTCCATACATTTGTGTATCCATGAATGAGGGACCATGTCAAATGCTTTGTTATAATTTACCCACCTCATGGCAATGTTGTTCTAGTTCTTCGTTTGCAGTTTCTCAGGATCATTTTAGCGATCAAAAGCTGATCTCTGGTGCCATATTATCTTTTTCGGCAGCCTTTAATCACATGGAAATCACATTATTATTATTTTTATTATTATCATTTGTACTCACTAGAGGTTCTCACACAGGTCATCAGTGATTGCTAATCGACAACCGGTGGTATTCCCTGGAGGTTGAGTGACACCAAGTCTTATGTTCTCTGCCTCTTTTTGATAGCAACCGCAAGTAACTTTGCAGTATCGCAACAGCCGTTTACCATTGATTTCTCGCTGGTAAGAACCATTATCTGAGATTTGGATGACAATAAGCTTCCCCAAGGCCCCAGCACTCTCTGAACTTCCAATAGAGGTCTGGTTTGTGTAGTCCCTCCTCGGTCTTCTCATCCTCATTGACCCTATGATATTTTGTGTAGTGTCAGCCTAGGCTGGTACTATTTTAAATTTTTAATTGTTTTAATTTTTAATTTTTTAATTTTCATAACTTTTTGGGGAGGAGGAGGGAGAGAGGAGGGGGCCGGGGCAAGAGAGCGGGGGGTGATAATGGTGTTTCGTTCTATTTCTGTTCATTGGTTCATTTTTGTGTGGTGTCAGCTGAAGCCATGATGTGATGTTTCTTGCAGTTTCTCTTCCTTGCTGTTCTTCGTGTGCCTTTGTTTTCATCCTATTGTAAATTGCATATGGCTGAACACCATTCGTAGCTTGTGTGGGTTGGTTTCTGCATCGAAGATTTTCCTTAAGATTGCAGCTGTTTTGATCATTGCCGTCCTTTGTAGGGTCTCAATTTGATTCAAATTTCCTCCAGTCGTTTCTCCAGAATTTTTGGGATTGTTCCTAGTTCTCCTACGATTATAGGTATTATACTAACTTTCTTCAGTCATGTCTGTTCTTGTATTATCTCAGGGCTAGTTTGTTATATTCACTTATTAGATGATTTACTGTTTTGCCTCTTTGTGTACAGTATGCATTTGCTGTTTTCTTGGGTTTTATCTATTTTAGCTTTAATGTTGTCTGCCCCAATCGAATGCGTTCGTGCAGCCATTATTATTATTATTATTATTATTATTATTATTATTATTATGATTATTATGATTATTATTATTATTATTTTATTATTATTATTATTATTATTACTATTATTATTATTAAAATAATAATATCATCATCATAATTAATATCATTATCTTAATAATAATAATAATAATAATAATAATAATAATAATAATAATGATGATGATAAAAAATATTACTATAGAAAATTAATTTTAATTCTTTGGTTTTTGTCAATTGTATGACTACGATATTTTTTACAAAATAATTGTCAATTATTTATGTCTCTGTTTTGTAGACTGTAGGAATGTTATTTTAATTTCAATATTTTTGATTTTCTAAAGTAATACATTCAGACATGCTGGGCTAAAATGAATGTTCAATTTTTGAATCAGGCCGTCGAAACTAATAGAAAATGTAAAACGTCTCAGGAGGCAAGACGTTATTGCGTTTTTTTTCTGTAGGCCTATGCAATGACTTTCGTCCCCATGTTCCTAACTTTGAATTGACTCAATTAAAATATTTTTTGGTGTGCAGTAACAGAATAAAATGCTTATCGCATTAAGAAAAACGTTAAAAGTAAAAACATGAACGATGAATAAATCAGTATAAAATCAATTAATGAAAATGCAAATTAAATAATTAAGCAAATTGAGTCATCATGTATTTGAACACGTACGTTATTTACGTTATTGAGATGTTTTGGACTATTGTCATCATCTTGCTTCTTGTTATGCTTAAAAAATCTCGGACGTTGTATTCCTCGGAGTTCTTCATGTGTTCGTGTCGTAATCGGTACTCTTGCAGTAAATACAAAATGATACCGTTAGGTTTATAAATGACAAAACAATTCCATATGGATAAAGAAGTGTTTAAGACATCTTTTAGAGTGACTTGTATCCAGAAATTTTGGGTTCAGTCTGTGGTAAAGAAACATATCTTAAACAATGGTGTGTAAAAATAGCACGGAAAGCGGAATGAGTGCAGTCACTTTCAGTAGATTAAATAAAAGTATCAATATGAAAGTATAACACAAATTTAATCACATATTTTTCGTTAACTTTCTTCTGTATCTTTCCTTTTTCTTTGGCTATCTCTCATTCTATTGAATTTTTTTCTATGTAATCTGTTGCTCGTATTGCACTCTATCGTCGTCTAGAACCACACCCTTTTGTATCTCTGGTGACTTTTCGGTGTCTACGCACATCCCACCTATCTTTGTTGACCAGAACTAAAGTATATCTTAGATTGAATTTCGGGCTATTAGAGTATATAAGAAAGATCCGCAGGGAAACAAACGTTGATAAACTCACATTTAGCATAACAGCTATATAGTAAACAAATCGTACTTCATTTTATATATAGAGGAATAGGTATGTTCATGTGCATGAAATCTCAAACGAAAATTAAAAATTAAGGTGGTGTGAACTTGACGTTACAAGGAATTTTACATCCCTGATTCGTTTCGTTTTGATTCTTTTGAATTTCCATTTTCTTTGAACACTGTTACCTTAAGGGCGTAACTTTATATTCGACGGAGACATTTCTATTGTATTTTTGTTTTACTTCCATTACGAGTGTTCGTGCCGAAATAAATGCGGAGCCAAAAGATTAATTAACGGTGAAGAAGGTGATATGTCATTCACGATGTTGAAATACTTGAATGCCAAACTTTATAACAAATATAATTGTCGAAGTCAAATAAAGTATATTTAGTTATTTCGCCACAAAAGAGAGAAATGAACCTGCGTGAAATATGAGTAGAAAATAGCAAAGAATGAAGGTATGAACAGGAATTAGAACTGAAATGTTTGATGAACGTGCACGAGAAATCAGTGAACAGACAGAACGTATATTATATTACTGCAATGGAAAGCTGTGATACAGCAAAAATCTCTGCCTATGGATGACTATATATATATATATATATATATATATATATATATATATATATATATATGTGTGTGTGTGTGTATACTAGTAAGATCCGTGTCCGAGCGTTACCATTGCCTTAAAGATCACTGTGTGTGATAGGGGGTTTATCCTTGAATATGAGAAGGCGAGGGGGAATTTGTCTGCCGAATAAAATTAAAATAAACAAAATAGGTACAGTACTTTTCAGAAATATTGATAATGCTATTGGAAGAGTATATTTTAAAATATGTTTCTTGGTTTATAATCCATGTTATCGTGTATTTTCGCAAATACAATTCCAATTGTGGTATTTTTAACTTAAAAAATCGTAAAGTTTAGCGAGGAAATTATGTTTATTTTGTTTCTGAATAAATAATTATAGAGTGACAAATTTATGGTAAAAGTTTGGTTATGTGTCTGAATGTACATGTTTAATAATTACTATCGGAATTTTTTTAATAACGAAACGAAAGCTTACCAATTTAAATAATTTTTGTAAGCCTCCTTGAACGTAAACCTATTGAAATTGAAAAAAGAAACGTACGATAACTCGATAAGCAACGTCATTTTGACTGAGTTGATCTGCTCAGAGAGGTGTTTTTGAGAATATATTCTGGAATTGCGGAATGTTAATAATAAAATCGGATTAGTCACACGGAGAGTGGTTTGTAAAATACACGTACCGATACATTGTATTTGATAATCAATCCGGTATACCAGTTATTAAAGAATCTATTTTTCTTTACAAATACATGTGAACAATTAACGTTTAATTGAATTTATGAGCCTTATTTCTGGGGGTGTTACTGAATTGAGGAAATGAATACGCCATGTTTTAATTTTCATTGTATTTTGTCTAGCGTTCGGAAATTACATTCCATTATTCTTTAATCGGATTGTATCAAGCTAATCAAAGCTCAAATGGGAGTTTCTTATTTACTTAGGGAAGTTGTAATGCGTTGAAGGAAATATCACAAAATTAAAAAAATGAAATAATGGCGTATGTATCCAATGAAGAAGTCTCGGTTTTAGATGACAGTAGTTGTAGTAGATTTTTGCGTCTGAGTAAAAGTTACTCCGACTTCCTGTATTTATGACTGTTTTGAGAGATTCAGGTATGCCGACAATAATGTGACAAATAAAGAAATCGAATGAAATAGATTAATAATAAAGCGTGACCATATTGGAAATGTATATAGCACCTGCGTTTATAGTCTTATAGTGACTGACTATAAAAGGAGAACATCGAGATTACTTCATTAATATATATATATATATATATATATATATATATATATATATATATATATATATATATATATATTTATGTCCGCTATCAAACAACGCCGCAGCCAACAAAAACCGGAAGCCTTAGAATGCAGTTCAAAGCATTTCGAAACTCGAGTCTTGGTCTTCCGGTCTGTGGCCTGCATGGTTTCTGTGGGCTGCGACATTGTCTGATTGTGGAAATAATCGTATTATATCTCATTTTATATATATATATATATATATATATATATATATATATATATATATATATATATATATATACTAGTATAATACTTGTCCCAATTGATATATATAATATTAATTATTTACATTAGTGCTTTTTGCTTTTTATGGGGTGGGGCTATTGTATGGTTATGGTGGCACCTCCTGAATAAAATAGTTTTACAAAATGATGTTCATATGTCACATACTATCTCGCCTAGAATAAATATTCTGTGATTCATGATAAGTTCAACATTTGAGCATATACATATAATTGTACTCTGACGCGCGCGAACCGATCTCTTCAGAATGTATTAATAAATATAACTCAACATTTGATGTTGAATAATGTGACCCTGTACACACCCACACAGACATATATATATATATATATATATATATATATATATATATATATATATATATATATATATATATATATATATATATATATATATATATATAGTAAACAAGGAGATTTAAAATTACAATGACCGAAATTCAGAACAATTCAACATACAAACAAACAACCGGGAAACAACATGTAATTAGTAAGATCTTTAATTCATGCGAATCTTCGGAAGACTAAAAGATGGCAACCTGAAAAAAATATTCAGCAAACAAAAACAACAATACAAATATTTTATATAGAATTCAGTTTCTTAAAGGAAACAAATATTGTTTATTAGTTAATCGGCCATTCTGAATTTATAACATGAAAATACATTTAACATTACTAACAATAGAACATCAGATTATTAAATATTAAATTAAATGTATTAAGACATTTTATTTTTAATTATCGACAGGCAATTATAAGAATATCGTAAAGTTACGATAAGACATAAAGTTATTTTAAACCCAGAGATACTTAAGTTAGGTACATACAAACGGGTTTAAATAAATGTTAAAAATGTTACCTACTAACGTCGTACGCTATATATAATCTTATTTACGTGTTACATCATTTTATAATTAATGCAGTGTATTACTCAACATTAGTCAATAGGTCTATAATAAAAGTATGAATAAAAATAAGTTAAATGTAAAAAAAACAAGATTTGAGTACATGTAACATCTGTAATTACGCCGCTTATTATTTAAGAGTTGTCTCCCTTGTCATACTCAAATATCGTTTGGTACATCATATTTAATTAATTTCCTAAACCAAATTGAACATAATTATTTATTTACAAAAATAATACCAATAAGAATATGATAAGAAATATATAGAAGAAGTAACAGTCATATATGCTTAATTGAGATTAATTAGTAGCGACCGTAGTTTATGAAACTTATTTAAACTTTATATAAAGGTATTTCCTTCACCTTAGTTTCGAGTGGAGATACTAATATGATTAATTGTTCTTATAAATAGTATTAGCTACCCTTGGATCGATAACCAAACTGTGGCACAAGAATGAATATCTTTTTTGAGAAACTAAAATTTCGAACATTAAAAGCTTTGTATCTTACTTTCTTTGATCAAGTGGGGAGACGATTAAAATCGAGACAATAATGTTATTGCATTAGCAGCGGAGTGGTAGCACTCCACTTCAAATGTCAGCCCCGCGTACGATAGCCAACATGTTTATAAAAGCATCGACAGTGTCAAAGCAATTGAGATTCACGGGTGCATCGGATAAGGAAACGGTTAAATCAACATGGCTGACAACAGGAAGTGTTGATCTGATAACATCAGGGATTGTAATCTTTCTCTCTGTCTCTTTCGTTTTTGATGTGTATTGTGTTTCCATCCTTTTGTTGCAGACGTGTTACTCTACTCTCTTGTTTTCATCACCACGAGGGAAGATTCAATTGGTGTTTTTCTTCGCATTAAAACGGTCGCCTGCCAACTCGACTTCGAGTTTTCTGTTTTCGGAAGCTAAAATAAATTAATAAAAAGTTATATTCATGGTTTTATATAGAATAGTTGATCCCTCCTTTTATACAAGCGTTCAACTTTCAGCACGACGATCCCAGACCAGATAAGTAATAGTCCGGAGATAATGACCTCAGAAAAACCTCATCAAACCTACCGACAGGATTAACAGCTTCGGATGACACAATGCTATTTCGTTTAAGATCTTAGACAGCGTGGGAATAAACACATTAACAATAGTATTTCCGCTATTTCAACATAAGGATGTAACTATCATACCCTACCGTGGAGCTGGTAGTTCCGTCCCAGAACGATGAGAATCATTTCAGAGACGTCCTTACGGCAGCCAGGGAGTTCTTCACTAAATGATAATATCACAAAACAAATAACCGTTACTTCCTGACTTTTTACCTCATTCAGTTTAGGTATTACTATGAATAGTCAGAATTAACTTATTTAATAACGATAGGTATTAACTTATCTTAATATAATGCACACATACGTTATTTATGGATCTTACAGTTTTGTTAAATAAATAAATTATTTGAAGATGCATTTTATCTACTTTGTAGCTAATGCCTTTAGTAATTAGTCCAACCCTTTAGGTAGTAACATATCCATGTGTTTACATTAATCTATAAACGACTTTTAATAATTTCCGATTTCCATATAAAAACACTTCCACCCAGTAATCGCCAATCAGTTGGTACTATATAATTATATTAACAATAATAATAATCCAGATCGAATTGTTATTTACTGCCATGAAAAATAAATTATTACATCAATTAATTTATTAAATATTTACTTAACTAAGCCCCAATCAATTCAAATGGCTAAATTTATTATCAAAACAGCTATAAAAGTATAAGTTAGGTAGCTATCTATACATATGTATTAAGAATGGGTCAGTCTATGATTTAATTATGATATATTTTTATATCCAAGATTATTTACTCATTTAAAGTATATACCTAACTATTAATCCGATGTATGTGCCAATCCACCAAAGTGTCTAGATGGCTTAATTCTAGTGTACTTATTAGTCAGGCCTAACATATGCGAGTTTATATCCAGATTAGTGGAAGCAATTTTTCAAGATTTCTTGTTTTTTATTGATTAAATTATCTTTGTACTTTATTATAAGATAAAATGTAAGGCGGCATAGATTACAGGAGTGCATTTGTTTTTCCTAGTATTACATTACAATTCGAATTGGAAGTTATTGTCCCATAATTCTGTAACACACTTATCTAAACAAATTCGATTTTACTCAGGATCCGTGTAAGGCCTTACTTTGAAAGAGAATGCGTGGTTACTATATTTATCATTAAAACTGAACTCATTGTATCTCATGTATATTCTAGTAAAATGTCTCTCGACAATGTAGCATTTATTTACTAGAATGGAATTACTCTACATTTCTACAATTACCTTGGGATTCATCTGCAGAGTTTAGGTTGTTATTCAATCTATCATTTTTAATTTTCCGATTTATATTTTTATTGTTAGAAAGTTATAATAGGTTTATTAATGTAGAGAATGATAATTTTACTGTATTTCTATTACTAATCTTATTTAGCTTGTTATCTCTCTTCAACAATCCGGTAAAATTCCATAGAAATATTGTTAAGGATATGCTTACTGTATGAAGGTTTAAACCATATAGAATTAAGAAGTCTGTTATTCTTCCTACTAGAACTGTCGAATCCAGGCTGACGCGTATTGTGTTCTATGTTTACATCACTAACATGTCCTTAATCATTATTGTTTATATATGGCAGGACGATATGCGCCCTCTTGCGAAAGCTGGAGTTCCTCACGTAAAAAGCCTTGTGTCTGACTTTCTCTGTCATTGTGGGGAAACGAGTAATATAAAGATGGTAGTGTTGTCGCTTCAAACTGTCACTAAAAAAGCCAGTAGAAAAAGTGTGTTGTCAATCAGATTTGATCCGAGCTGAGTTTTACAGATGTTTATGGAATCGAGGCCCCGAAGTTACTACCGAAGGTCAAAAGAGCTGAACCTAATGTAATTTTCACCTGGGACGTCTGAATCAAGAAAATAAGTGACTGTAGTCTTTCTTTCTATCTCTCTTTCTTTTTATATGTGTTTTAGTCTTTTTATTTCTCTTGTGGGACAACTACGTTTCTCTCTCTTTGTCTCTTTCTCTCTCATTTTTGTCACCGCGAGAAAGAAAAATTAGTTGGGATTTTATTTTCGTACATGACGGTCGTACTAACCAAAACGGCATCAGACTCTGAAGTATAATAAGTTACTTTGGAACGAAAAAATAAATAAATTATATATTTTTTATATATGAAGTATTTTTGTTCGCTCGTTTTATGCAGGCTTTCAAGTTTCAGCTGGTGGTCCCAGTCTAGTTAATTAATATTCTAGAGATAATTAATGACGCCCAAACACCTTCAAGCCTACGACTGGAATTAAATTCTTCATTTAAGAGGAATGTCGTTCCATTGGGGAGCTGGTAGTGCCGTGACAGGATTAAAACATTCTTTCCAAAAGACTTCCTTACTTCATTACAGAGAAAAAAGGGTCGAAAACAAAAAGACTGAAAAAAAGCGAATTTCCACTCGATATAGTTTTATTTGAAATATCATAAAAATATATACAGAACACTTAACATCTCACTTGTCTTATTTTCAAAATAGGCATTAATAAGACTTTTTAAAATTAATGCCAATGAACCCGTAACATATTTTATATATTTAAAAAAGTGAGGCTGCCAACATTTTTTTCAAATTATTTACAAACATAGTAAATGCATACAAAATAAACACACCAAGATATGCACCCCAAAGATTATTTAAACACAGATGCCCTTACAGAAAGGAGGGTAAACAGGGGCACACACATACACAGAGTATTGATTTACCTCTCTCCAGGAGTTAGGCACAAGGCCAGTTTTTATCTTACTCCCACAAGTAAGATGTGACCCAAGGTCGGGTCGGGAAAGTGGGGTTTAAAAATTGCCTGGGCAGCCCCGTCGGCATTCCCCGGTCGGGGCGCCTCAGGCAGTAAGCAATAAACTTACTCCTCCCCAGAGGGGAGGCGAAGCCTGGGAGGTTGGACCTCCTAAAACTGCACAGGACAGACCCATAGACCGACGTAAATCACGCCCCGAAGGCCGAGACAATACCAGTCTATGGGGTGCAGTATCCATCAGAACAGATACTACACTTTGATCTTAGCCAAAAAGCCAAGATACACAGAGTAGGCGTTATTTAACCCCTACCCACAATAGGAATATGTGACACAAGGTCGGAAAGTTGGATTTGAAAAGCCAGCGCTCTAGAAGGTGAGCACTCTGGCCATTAAAAATTGCCTGGGCAGCCTCGTCGGCATTCCCCGGTAGGGGCGCCTGAAGCAGTAAGCAATAAACTTACTCCTCCCCAAAGAGGGGAGGTAAAGCCTGGGAGGGTGGACCTCCTAGAACTGCACAGGACAGATCAGACACATAGACCGACGTAAATCACGCCCCGAAGGCCGAGACAATACCAGTCTATGGGGTGCAGTATCCATCAGAACAGATACTACACTTTGATCTCAGCCAAAAGGCAAAGGTACACAGAGTAGGCACATACAAATACATACTATATCGGATTAAAAAAAAACTTGTCCTTAAGCGACAAGGTAATGGCGTTTTTACAAAAAAGGAACTAAGTGCACGAAAACACAAGAGTAGGGCAAAAAGAAATATAACTTTCAATAAAAGAATTAACTATTTTCAAATCAATAAATGACTGAAGACGGCAAGCGGTGCCTAAAACACATGTAGCATCTTAAACACATGTAGCATTTAACCATCACATTCAAACATCAAATACAAAACATATAAGCGAGAATTTCATTTTACAAAAATGATATTTTTTAAACTCTCAACGTTTTTATATGAAAACATGTGTCAAGTGTAATGCCTCACAATGTACAAAAATATAGAAATAATTAAAATTGAGAGAATAAATAATATACCAAATTTACAGGTAATTAAAGTTACAGATCTGTGCCCAGCGATGATACCACATTTGGGTATCGTCCCCAGGATAGTACTACATGTGTTTACTTTATATTAAATGCTACCGAGAGCTATATTATATGATATAATATGAAATGGTTTTCCATTTCCTATATTATTCCCCACCCTATTGCAATCGTTTTATTTTTACAACATTTCTGTCTTGCTTATATCCATATGTAACTAATGGTTCATTTTATTATTGATTGTATTTATAAAATAGTTGTTCGTTAAAGGATAGATTAGATATTCTTTCAGCTGAGAGCATTTTTACAGATTGCGAATGATTTGAATTATTATCCATATAGTATAATATTATGGTAAAGTTTAAAAGTGTTACCATTAACATTTAGTGTTATGTCCAAAAAGCTTACTATTTTATTGTTTATATCTGTTGATATCGTAAGGCCCAATATAGCGAAATAATTATGTAAATCTTTTTCTTATTCCATAAATTTTTATTACTCACAAAAAATAATGTATACTCCCTGCATCAATCACTCGGCATACCTGATATTTTCTTATTAATGTCGTTCAATAGATAGTCTAACTAGATCGGTAACTTGACTAAGGCCACATACTCTATAGTCACGTCAAAATGAAATTCCCTATTCTTCCTAGTGTATAGTTTAATATCGTATAGTATTAATGTAATTCTAGCTAATTTAATAATTTCTATTTCTAGTTTCGTTATGTTAGTTTCATAGTGAGCCATATCTAGAGTTTTCCTTAGTATAGAAGGAGAAATCGAAGCGTAATCGATATCAAACATGTATTTACCGTTCAGAACTATCGGTAACTGCCTAAAAACTGGATACATCCTCAGAGAATGACTATAATTTATGAAAAGTTTTAGCTTTAATGCTAGGCCGAATCCTATCTAAAATCCTTTTATGTATGACAAGGAGATATTAATTTGATAGTAAGGTTATTGTTCAAATCCGCTTTGTGATACTTAAGCGTAAACATAGGGAAATTATGGGTGTATACTTCAATGTTCTTATCAACAGCAATTCAGAAAATATTTAAAATTCCGCAGAGTAAATACTGTGAAGTTCTTTCAAATTAGTAACATTATAATTTTTGTGAAGTTCTGTAATAATTAAATTGTTGTAAGTTTAAAATAAATCACGCTATAAAAGTTAATTGTTTTATCTACTGGAATAAATTCAGGTCATCATTTATTTTATCGAATGTTTTGTTAATTTTATTAATGATCGAGTTAGAATAGACCATAGTAAACATGTCATGTTCTAAAATTATCCAATGCTCTAATAGGAGGTGGGCTTTAATTTGATTTGATTTCATAGTATTTGACAGATGAGTTATTAGAGATTTTGGCGCATTTAGTTGTATTGTAATCTAGAGAATCTATGTTCAATGCTGATAGATTCGCCGATTTTCGATCAATGTCCCCATCGAGACGATAATGTAGGGATTCCAACCGAATTATGTTTACTAATACAATTAAGGCATTAATCACATCTATTATGTATAAATTAGGATAACAATTATTTCCTACTATATTGTGAAAGAATCTTATTAGTTCCAAGAATTCAAATTACCACAGGCAAAAATAGAGTATACGAGAAAACTAAAAACAAGACTGCGGGGTCTGTTTAAACTATTTGATTTAAAAATGACAATTGACTGTAATAAAAAGATAGTAATTTCTTAGATTTAACTCTAAACCTATTGACTAACATATGAACCTTACCATAAACCGAAGTAAAATATATATTGCGTCCATAAAGACTCTCACTATCCAAGATTCATTATAAACTCTATAGTACAAAATGTGGCTGGAGGTATTTCCAGTATTTCATCTAACGACCAGAGTTTTTGTGAATACTTCATGTTCTGTGGCGATTCTTTAATAAATTCGAGTTATGAGAAAAACATTCCTCACTTAAAATCCTATGACCACCATACAGTAGAGTGTAGTAAGACTGTGACTAGAGGCTGTAATGTTAGTGTTATTAACCATGGCATGGCTATAGATGAGAGACCTAGAACTTGCGACAGCGTTGATAGTGTGATTGACGACGATAGTCGGGCTTTGTGTCAGCAAAATGTTAACGAAAGTACCCGAAACACATCTAACCCTAAATGTAAAAATGGAAAGAAAAGGACAGCGAACTTGTAATTTGATTTTGTCCGCCGTTTAGCAAAAATGTCCACACTAATATTCCAAGTATACTTAGAACGAAGAATAATATGATCCAACTCAAGCAATCTGTGTTGTAATGGTCTTGGTTGGAACTTGTGCACTTCAGATGGCTCCTGTCGTTAACAAATGTGCTGTGTGCAAGGCCTGACCATAACATTAATAGTAATGATAACTATAATAACACTGATAAGAATGATACTAGTGGTTGTGATAACATGGATGGGAATAAACTTGGAAACAATAATATACTGGTTGTAGTTGGCTCTCCTGCTGGGCTGTTTGCGTAGGCTACTCAGCGCATTGTTTAGAAAATAGAGTCGCAGGAGACGTTTATTCTTTTAATGTCAAAAATTATTTTATATTCTAATCTTTGACTGCCCATATTTGAGATCATAAGAATTTAAAAAATTGCTTTTACCTTGAGTGGCAGTTGATTGGGAGAATGAGGTTGTGTGAAGCCTTGGTATGTCTATTGTGTAGAGAAGGGCTCTTTTTTTGATTCTGCGCAGTAGTCCGTTGTAAAATGAAAAAAACCGAAGGTATTGTCTGGTTGAATGCGTAGGGTCTGCTACAAATGTGGCCACTTTGGGGTGTCTTCGTCTTGAGCTTGTCGCCATAGGTTCCTCTTTATTTTCAACATACATTTTAGTTTAGTTAAAATTTTCTGCACTGTAGATGGTTTGGCATCTAGATATATTGTATCTATAGCCTCTTGCTAAGTGAACATATCGTTTCTCTGCCATGTTAGTCTCCTTACGTTTGACTTGCTCGCTCTCTGTTTTTCCTGGCCTTTATTTATTTATTCACTTACATATATATATATATATATATATATATATATATATATATATATATATATATATATATATATATATATATTGTGTGCGTGTGTTTGATTCGGTTTATATATATTTTTTATAGATATAATATATGTGTTCTGTGTCTGTTTTTATAATTTGTTCACAACCGCCTTTAACTATTATTATCGTTACCTTCCGCTGTTTAAATCTGGCCATTCGTTTTTCTCGGACTGATGAAGTTGGTGTATGTATTTAATTTGGCCCCGTATGTTGATTCTTTCCTTTACGGTGTTGTCTACAAATTTAAGCTTTGCAGTTTCGATTAAAAATATTGTTTATTTACACTTGAATTTTGTATTTTAAAATCTAAAGTTTATCCTTGTCCAATTAGATGACATCCACACGTTAGAAATATCCGTCTGTTCCATGTTGACCTTGTAGTGCTTTTCTGTTGCCCCGTTTATCCCCCCTTGGATTGCCACTTTGTTAAGATCTTATAATCTATTTACTTTCATAGAACATAAGTCAGTGATTTTATTTATTGCTATTGTGTTAATTTTTAGCAAGAAGAGAATACATAATATTTTTCTCTCCAAAAGAGAAAATTCCTGTACTCAAAATAAAAAAAATATAACCTTATTTTTTTCTGTTGATTTAAATGCTAATCGTAAATTCTACGGTTGGGTGAAAAGCGTACTAGGAAAAAGAAATGTGATTTGTTTTGTTCGTCGAGGAAAATTTTTTTATACACTTTGTTCTTTTACAACCAAGATAGCATTAGCAGCGTAATATAAAAGAAATACCTTCTAACAACCTTAGTTTATAAAAACACATTTTAAACATGAAAGATTTTAAAGCAGCGAAGTATTAAATGCAACAGTAATATAAGAAAAATAGAGCCGAAGTAAGACTTTTCCAACAAAAAAAGAAGCCGACGAAAGGCTACACAAACTAAGGAAAAGCAACACAAATGAAGACAGCTTCTACTGAAATAGTAAAAATACTAGAACTAAAAAGAAACCGTAAAAAGACTTCTGGAACAAAAAAGTAAAATCGATCAAAAGATTGAAGTATTGATGCAAGCAATATCGTTTTTCTTCTCAAAATACTGAACGAATATGCGTTTTCTCAGAAAGCCGTTTGGAGTGCGATTAACAATTTAACTTATTACCCAGACGAGGATAAAACATTTGCTTCATATTTCATAAGGTATGACGATCTATACAAAATAATTTTTGAAAATTAGGCAGACTCTAAAAAGGTTTGCCTACTCATCTGAAAAGTAAGGAACCCCAAACATACTAAATTAGTAGACTTTATTTTACCCCGAAAAACGAGTAAGTTGACGTTGTCTGAAGCTGTTAATCCTTTAATAGAATTATTCAGTCCAAAAGCTTCTCTATTCCACAAACGGTGGACGTGTTTGAATTTTGTCAAAAGATATGTCGAAGACTACGCAACGTTTGCGGCATACTGTGATGGTTTCAAATTAGCTGGACTTAGCGCGGATAACTTAAAATGTTTTATTATCGTGCAAGGACTTGTATCAGGTAAAGACACAGAAATCATGCGTAGGGTTCGAAAAAAGTTAGAAAATCAACCAAATTGTATATTACAGAAATTAGCCGACAACTGACAGAGATTTTAAAATGTTAAACAAGATTCAAAGTACATTGAAGAGTCAGTCATTGAGCATATAAGAAATGTAGGTCAAAACACACAATTCAAGTCTCCTTCAAAAACAACTCAATACAAAAGGTGGGATTATTTTAACGCACCCATAAAATCAAGCCAGCCAAAAAGAATAATGTATCGCCTAGTCTATGTTTCTATTGTGGATACTTTAATTGGGCAACCGATTGCCCGTACCGTTTTAAAACCTGTCTAACTTGTAATAAAGTCTGACAGAAGAGTTCCCATTGCAGAATGAATAGAGGAAATAACACTCAGGTTAAATCCACAAAAACGAACAGAGTGGCAGAATTATAAAACGAATATGTACAGTTAAAGATCCTGAATAAAAATGTAAAAATACAAAACAATTCTGGTTCAGACGTATCAATTATAAACATGCGTACATGGAGAAGGTAGGGAAAACCGACAATGGCAATAACAAACATAATAGCCAAACTGGTGAAAAAATTAAATTCAAGGATGAAATTATACCGACAGAACTACCAAAAAAGTTTTAAAATATTTGTATTCAAAATAACAACATTTTACTTGGTATAGACTTAATGCAGTGTTCAACTTATGGAGGTCACAAACCAACATTTTGGGCCAGAAAATAAAAAAATCTGACAACCGAATCAGAAAACCGAAAGAAGGAATTTATTCTCACCGTTATAAATCGTATTGTATTGACTCAAAATAAATTGTCGGCAAAATTAAAGCACATAAGAACACGCTGCAAATAGTTAATATCAAACTGAAGGAAATCAAGTCATTTTTTTGGATAACCAGTTGAAGGTTAAAGAGAGTGAATTCATGGTTCCAGAGCTAGAATTGCTAAAGTTACAACTCAAAGATGTATGCGACGAGCTACGGTCTATGAAAGATAAGGTGAACTGTCTTTAAGTTGATTGTCGAAGCAAAGAAGACATTTTTTAAACTTTAAAGATGTGCTCCAAAATCAGAAGTCTGCAATTGAAAAGCTGGAAAATATCAAATCTTATTTTGATAGAGGGATACCCTTCTCTCATAAGAGACACTGATCGTGATATATACGAGACCTGTCTAAAACGTATCAGACCTTGGGACAGAAAAAATATTTCAAATACGTGACGGATTTGGACCCTAAACCCCTTAAAATTAGATCCCCTCTGCTTGAACACTCTAAGTCCACCGATCCATCCACTACCGGAGATTCCGCTGGAAGCCTTCTTTTGGAATGGTGTTCATCTCCGACGTCGCGTTGGATTCAGTAGGTGTTTGGATAAGATGCGATGTGTAACGCAAATTAAGGGGTGGTTCAACCGATTCAGAAATGGCCGCCAATCAATGGCGATTTACCAGCGCTTTGGCAAGGCACAAACTGCTCGGAGTGCGTTTTTTTTAGAGGGTGCGAACAAAGAGAAAACGTAGAACGTTACGTAGTGTGGAAATATGTCTATTGGCAGTAGGCTACACATTTATCGTGGTTATTTCCTGTGAGAATGAATCATGGACGCATCTGTGTAGCTTACTAGGGTATATATATATATATATATATATATATATATATATATATATATATATATATATATATATAAGTAGTAAATAAGTAGTAACGCTATACATCTAAGAAGAACAATATTTTTAAGGCTCTTAAAATCCATACCTCAATTGTCCACATCGGCCCAGAGTGCAACGGATTAAGTGCTTAATAATAATCTTTTCTGGAAGTTAAAGGTAAACATTCCAGTGCAGAATAAATTTACGAATTACTTAAAGAAAACGAACCGGAGTGAGAACAAAATCTAATATGAGAAGAGTAATTCGAATCATCTAGCAAATACAGCAAAGTAAAGTAAAAGTAAGGAAAAGGAGACGAAAAACGTAACGGAACGAAATGTCGAAAGATGAAGCGAGCGAGATATGTGAAGAAAGAGCAGAGGAAAACGAGAACTTCGTAAACAAAAACAAAATTAAAAGGAACAGAAAAGAGAAGAGAAGCTAGTCTCTCTCTTCTCGATCGTTATTTCTATCAAAAATGATCGACTTAACTCAAATCTGAACACGTCTTATTATCACAACCTATAAACACTTTTCTTTCTTCCTCTATGTTCTCTAGCACCGGACGTCATTTCGACGAACTGAGCTTTGTCGCAAGAGATTCCCGTCTGTGGGACACATTCTCACGAGACTGCTTCCTCGTAGACTACAATTTGGTCGTATGCAAAGCCAATGCCTACAGATTAATATCGTTTTTACCGTTCCTCAAAAGTATCCAGTCTTTAAACTGATGATCATTTCCATCTGATGTAGTCTTTTTATCGAGTGCCATCTGGCCTTTATTCGTAATGAACACTTTTTAGTAAAACCAATAAAAATAATAGAAAAGAAAACAAAACCAAAACAAAAAGAAAAATAAAGAAAAACACATAATGAAATAAAAATAAAAACTGAAAAGAAAATGAAATAAAATTAACACTAAAATACTAAAAATGCATGCATTCAACCTGTACATTTCGCAATGGAATATCGTGTACAACTTAAGCGAGACAGGCCGACCAACGAACGGGTAGAATCGATTACAGAATACATTTCAAAAAGATGTCAAGCTTTAGCGTGACAGATGGGCAGACAGATCTACGGACGTAACAAAACCTCTAATAAAGATACGTGAACAACGCAAGTTAAACTGATATTTCAAACTTCATGGCGAAAGAGTGATCAATCTATGAAAGGACGGACATAGGTTCTAATAGCAGTACTTAAACGCATCTAAAAATGAAAATCACGAACAAAACTAGCAGAGCCGTCGAATAACATTATTCACATAACCTCTTGTTTTTGCTTGAAAACAAGAAACCAGTTATCAGGAAATCGTGAAAATTCAATTACTTCTGAACTAAGCTGAATAAACAGAGAGATAATTACTTACGAGATAAACGGATTCCGTCGTCAGTAATTTTTCTTATTTTATAGAAATCAAGCCCTGGTGCTTAATATAACACGACGCACGGTTAATGAAACCCTCGTATAGATAAGACAACGACTTATATATATATATATATATATATATATATATATATATATATATATATATATATATATAATAGAGAGTGATATGTACTACAGAAAATCAGAACAACATCGGTACCGTCGGTTTCATATCCTAACAATAAACCTCTTTAGCGGACGCTGGAAAGAGTCCCCTTTGTTAGGATTTGAAACCGACAGTACCGATGTTGTTCTGGTATTCTGTAATACATATATAAATATTACGGTTTTATATTTGATTTTTCTTAATACTCGAACACTCTGCTGTGCTTCTATCCTACTCATTTAATATATATATATATATGTATATATATATATATATATATATATATATATATAGTGAAATGAGTTAGCTACACTTATAAACGTCGGTGAGTTAAAAATATGAAATCGGATGGAGACCAGATTAAACTATGCAAGGTGTTTATTGTAAATTTTAAATAAACACACTTTGCATCGTATAATCTGGTCTCCATTCGATTTCATATATATATATATATATATATATATATATATATATATATATATATAGAGAGAGAGAGAGAGAGAGAGAAATATATATAGATAGAGAAATATATATATATATATAAAAAATAGGTAAAATTAAAAAATATATTAATATATATATATATATATATATATAACTGTATATTGCACTTGAATCTTCTCTTTTATCTCTCTGTTGAAAGGTGCTGATAAATCTAACTTTGTCGCATCAGACCGATTCTACACAAGATCCAGTATGATTAGATCTATGAAACTCGGCTACACCCAACATACACTGTAAAATAATGTTTTTAAATGAAATATTTCATATAAAAAACATATACAAGCTACGACCGAGCAATTTATTAGTTTATAAACAAACTTTAAATACATGCTATATATATATATATATATATATATATATATATATATATATATATATATATATATATATATATATACCTCAAGGCGATCCATATTACAGGCCTGGCAAACATGCGACTGGGGTCCACGACTGTGTGCTTACATGTGAACACCCAAAGTACTACTAAATAATAATTACTGAGAAAAATGTTAGGAAAATATTTCTTAGTAATGCTCAGTAATTAGCAATTATATATATTATTCAGAAACAGCTTACAATGATTGATTTATTTGTATCAAATAGAATGTAAAAATGTACAAAAATATTAAACCAAATTCACCAAAAAATACTTTAAGACACATTTTTTTATATTTCAAAAATCATGAGTCAGTTATTTAAAATAAACTACTTGATTACAGATCATATAATGATATTACATAATAAAAAAGCAAGTTCAACATTTTATAAAATCAAATACTTTATGAAACAATTTTGATAAGTTTTACTAAATCTGTTATATTTGCAACATATACATTTATTTTTTACAGAAGATGAAGAAAATGGTTATTACTTCATGATACACGGTTTTGCTAAAAACGAGATTCTACTTTGTTTTGGCGATTACGTGTGAAAACCCTGAAAAATATGGCGGCAACAAGG
Source organism: Sepiola atlantica (assembly GCA_963556195.1). Classification (NCBI taxonomy): domain Eukaryota; kingdom Metazoa; phylum Mollusca; class Cephalopoda; order Sepiida; family Sepiolidae; genus Sepiola; species Sepiola atlantica. Next base: position 155,523,299 of record OY744523.1, read on the forward strand.
AACAAATGACCTATTATTTAAAATTTTAGAGTGGGAATCGGTCTCATATATAAAATTAACGTAAAATGATCCCCTATTTCTGGGCCATTCTAGTTTTTCTTAGAGCAGTTAACTAAAAGATCTTTATCAATAATAAGTCCACGTGGCAAAGTCGAAAAACGACACATAATCGCTTTAAAAAGTAGAAAATTGTCAACTGTCTTAAAACGTTAGAATGGCCAGAAAATTCGGGATTATTTTATGTTAAATTTGTATGCGAAACCGAGCTCTCATTTAAAAATCTACACGATTATTTTTTTTATTTTTTCATACATAATCGCCTAAAAAGAAGAATCTATTTTTTGTTTTATTACATCATTTTCCCAGCAGTTATCAGATATGTTTCACATTTCTCCTTTTTTAACGTATATTTAATTGATTTTATGTTCTTGTTAATGTAAGTTGATTTTATTTCAAAACTGTGTATAATAAAGAAATAAGCATTTTCATCATTTGTAAAGACAACTTGGGTCATCTATACTTATGATAATGTAATGAAAATACAAATAATACTAGGTAATTTTATATGTATTAAATTATCTAATGAGATCCTACTTTAAATAGAAGTTTTATTTCCGTATCTTTTTAGTGTACTTCTACGACGAATATCATTTTCGATATGTCACATTCGGTTCTGTGCATAAAATGAGCATTTATTAAATTCCTATTTTTTTTATTAATATTTATTTTTACCACCATTTTAACTTATTAATGCAGCCATAATATCTTTAATATGAACAATGATTTACGTAATTTCAAATTTATTTAGTTATTAGTTTGTTAAAGCTTAGTTTTTTATTTTTATTCATGATTCTCGCTTTATAATTTTTAATTCCTATCATTTTTGTTCTCAATATATATATCATAAAATGATTTTCTATTTACCTTATATTGTATAGATTCGATATCATCTTTAAATTATAGATTAATACAATCACAAAAAAGTAAATGTTTATTTTCGGGTCGATTCTACGCACAAAATATAATCTCGTTCAGCTCTTCTTGAGTTCAGGTTCCCTATGGCTAGTGCACACAGTGGCTATGTGGGCTCAATCTTCTTGTTGACGTTAAATATAATATTCTATGTATCGTAGACATGTGAAGCATTCCCTTCCAAAATCTTTGCGAACTGTCGCTACCTAGAGTGTAAGACATATAAAACAATTAAAATGTATTTTATTGTGCGTGTAACGGTTTACTGCATCGCATGCGATGTCTAAATTATTCGAAGATGAATAGGTTTGCCTAACCCCGATCAATGGGTAATCCTTGAAAACGACGGGGTTCGTGATGACGGCCATCGTCTAAGGATAGGATCAAACATAATTATATACCGTGCAAACAGCCAGAGTCAGTCACGGAACTGTAGTAACCTTTTGTCTTGTCTCAGGCATAGACTGCTATTTAAGATGTGCAGTACGCAGACACTCAATTAAGTTACACACTATTAGTAACCTTGCAAGTATATTTAGTATTAACAAAGGTGTTTCTGTAAAATTCTTAGAATGAAGTGTTTTGTACTATTCTGTGTATTTCATAGCCCATATAGAACGCCGTAAGAAAACGAGAAAAAAAGCGATCACCTCTATCCGTCTCCTTTCGGTGCAGTGTGCTTTTAAGTTCAGATCAAACGTTTTAGTCATGACATCTTGATATAGATTACAGTATTCATCTTGTCTTTATTCAGAGTTTTATTTTTTGCATGTTTCTCCTTTATCCTTCTTCCCTACTTTTTCTTTATTTTTTTTTTGGACATGCAATAAAAAATAATAGGTATTTACGTGTGAACTACAGTTCTGGCAACTCACATATTGTGTAACTTATAGTTTCTAAAATTTGTAGTTAGACTGTACAAGGTATTTTAGTCAATAACAGCCAATGTGTGTGTGGTTTAGTCGCCAATTGAGTTATCCCCCTTTGAAAATTGGCTGTTTAGAGTCTATAACCGCTAGATGGCTCTGGTAGTGAGTCAATTTGCATAGGGGGTGGATTGATCAGTATAAGAACTGTACTCTTTGGATTGAAGAGGTGTTGTGGCTCAGTGAGCAAAGTGAAATGCAGAGAGAAAGAAGTGAAGTTAGCAGTTAGCAGTTGGTGGAGCATCAGAATTTTAGTTTTCAAGAAGATTTCTTTCACGGATAGTCCAGAAGCTATTTCGACGAAAATGGGCGAACGAGTCAAATTAAGCAGTGACATTTTGAGGCCGTTTAAAGGAGAAGGCGATGTGGTCGCGTGGCTTAATAAGCTGAAGCTGGTTGCAAAGCAACAAAAGATTGATTACGTAACGATATTGATCCCAATGTATTTGGAGGGGAATGCGCAAGCAGTCTATTTGGAAATAGGAGTGGCGAACCAGGCAGATACCGATAGGATTGAAACAAGATTTAAGACAACATTTTCGGAGAGTGTTTTTGAGGCTTATAACAAGCTCAGAAGAGTAACTTGGACTAAAGAATCGGTATACGTATATGCGACAGAAATAAGGCAGCTAGCAAGATTGGCCGGATACACATGACGAAGTTCTGAGAAGACGGTTAAAATTGCTCTCGTGTGTGATTTTCCTGACCGCATCTCAATGGAACTACAAAGAATGACTGACATTGAAACCATGGAAGTAGAAGAGATCTTGAGGCATGCCAGGGTTCTGGCGAAACGTCTTAGTGAACTGGGGGCAATTGCAACCTCTAGCGCAAACAAGTCTAATGAAAAAGTGCAGATAGTGAGGAGACGTAAATTTGTTAGAAAATGCTTTAGATGTCAGGGGTCCCACCTGATGAGAGACTGTAGTGAACCAAGGCCGGTTGTTATCTCTTTCCAGTGTGACCAGGTTGGGAACATTAGTAGGAATTGCCCTTCACTTCAGAGAAACGAGTAAAGGGGTGCTATTGCGCCAGTAGTCGCCCTTTTACTTCTGAAAAGGCGTGTGAGAGTTTACTGCCACAGATAGTGGTTACTGTCAACGGAAAAAACGGCAAGAGCCCTTGTTGATACCGACTGTACAACTACACTTGTTACAACAAGTGTCGTAAACTTTTGGAATGGAGCCAGCAATATTAGAGCAGTAGATGGCAGAGAGGTGGAGAGACTGATGCCGAGATTATAGTAAGAAATATACCGCTACGACTCCGAATAATTGGCTGGATACGCTCGTTGGGGGAATTGATGTGATACTAGGGCCTGGATGTTATCGACCGACTGGGAAAAGCTACAATTGCCATGGGTGAGTTGAAGTTCGGCAAGCAGTATGAAACTAGAATATCAAGAAGCGCGAACAGTAATAATGTCATCCAGCTGACAAAACCCAGGCCATGTCAGATTGAGGATGAGGACTTCCAAGCCCATTTTGATGGTGACAAGTGGACAGTAGAGTGGCAATGGACCGCGGGAATGCCTGTGTTGATACATTGGGTTGGCTTCTACGAAAACACGCTAAGAGGAAAGATAAGACCGCAGTTTGAGAAGGAAGTTTAGAGGTGGATCGACGAAGGAATTTTAATACCATGGTCAGGGAAGGTTGAATGAATTCTGCCGCTCATGGAAATCGTTCAGCCTACCAAGAAGAAAGTCAGGCCAGTATTGGACTTCCAAGAGTTGAACAAGCACGTGGTCTGCCACACTAAATATAGAATCGACGTATGTGGAGAAGTCATGAGGGAGCGGGGAAAAGAGAGCGGGCAACCAAAATCCTGGACTTAAAATCGGCCTAGCTTCAAATGGAGGCTCCGAACAGTGGACATTAGAACGGACTCGGCAACAGTGGCATCGAGGATTAAGTCAGAAATGTCGGGAGATAAACGGATAAGGACCAAAGGAACAGCTGATGGATGGCTGATTATGAAACCAATTATTGATTTGAAAATCAAGGAGGCGTGTGTTTAGTCGCTAATTGAGTTATCCCCTTTGTAAATTGGCTGTTTGGAGTCTCTAACCGCTAGATGGCTCTGGTTGGAAGTCAATTTGCATAGGGGGTTGATTGATCAGTATAAGAACTGTACTCATTGGATTGAAGAGGTGTTATTGCTCAGTGAGCAAAGTGAAGTGCAGAGAGAAAGAGGTGAAGTTGGTATTTGATGGAGCATCAGAATTTTAGTTTTCAAGAAGCTTTCTTTTACGGATAGACCGTGGATGTAATTTTAATCGACGCCTATCGAGGCATTTATCATTCTAACTTGCTTCCCACAGTCCGACAGTATGCATCGCGGCAACTTTCGGCTTTGAATCTGCATATCCTTTACTTACGGTTATCGCTAATACAAATAAATATTGTTATATACAATATCGTTTCTGTTTTCCCTGTGAAATGGCTTTTTGGGTATACTTCCATGTATATAACGTAAATTCTATGGCACCATATAATAAATCGACTTTTACTTTCTCACATAATCTTTCCCATGCGTTGAAAAGAGAGACGACTCCACATACCCTCGGAAGTTCCACCATAATGCTTCTCAATTAAACTATTTCCAGAATCTTTAAAACATCTCACAACTAGATACTTATTCCTAACCACCGCAGGAATATGTGGCACAAGGCCGGAAGATTGGGGAGAATTAAGCCAGCACCTCTCAAGGAAGAACCCTATGACCTATCAAAAATAGCTTTCCCAGCCCCGTGGCATTCCCCAGTTAGGGTGCGTCAGGCAGTAAGCAGTAAGCAATAAACTCACTCAACCCCAAAGAGGGGAGGCAAGGCTTGGGGGAGTGGACCTCCTAGGACTTAATACCTCGGCACCACAGATAAAAAACCCACCGAAATGGCCCAGTTCCTGCAGGACTGATTGACAAGAACGAATCCTGGAGTGATATTGACCAATCTGAAGTCTCTTAGTAACTGACGTAAGTGATAGATCGCACGGGTTGGTGTGGATCAAACACGATCCGAAATCTCATACCCAGTATTGCCTTCTGACGAGACTCCCATTATATAACAACTGGGACCCTCTAAAACTATATTGTTTATCCTTTTAGCATCTCACGCAAGAAAGTCTCAACTATTCTCCATCATAATCCTTGTATTTTGGCATCTCTTGGCTAGTTCATTGACTCTATATTCTTCTCAATGAAACCACTCCTTATTTCAACTGCATACCTTGCAGAACGTCTCCTCTATAAGTTCAACGTTTTCAGATTTTTCAAAGGGCCTCTGACTTCCAACGCTTTCCTGGTTGGAGCTCCTTGCCTTTCGCCAAGCGGAAAACACCCAGGAATCTTTTCTATGATTAGATCTTCAAAATAATTCAATATAAATGCGACGACTCAGGTGTTTCCAAATTTTCTCCGGAACACATACACAATGAGATTGGGTGCTCACCACAACTAATATCCACTCCTCATAAAACATGAATTTCTTGTACAAAATGTCCTTTTATTTCCATCATAACGTATTGTAATACCCACACACATGATGTTTGTCCATTACTTGCTTAAATGGGTGTTTTGATCGGACAAGCAATCAGCAACACAATATCAGTTGTCAACAATGTCATATGCGTTATTTTAATTGGTTGTTTTAATTGCATGTACATTACTTTCACAAGTCGTAGATGAAGATTTTCTAATATAATTTCTATATTGTTGCTTATATTATGTCGAATGTTATTGTAACTCTTGCGTATATCTTATTATAATAGGGATTCTGTGTTTATATGTAAACGAAACTACGTCATTATCAAGACCACAATTCGGCATTTATTAGATATGATTTTAGTTTTAATTTTAATCATAAAGAATTACTGTTTTATATCATCTATACTGTTGATTTTCTTTTAGTATTCAAATAAATTTATACATAAAACATTATCGATGAAAGGTATTTAATAACTAATTTTTATATCGATCTTTAAATACTGATATTAATAAATAAAATACTATTTTTAATTATTAAGCTTTTTGTTTGTGTGTTTGATTATATACAAATAGATGAGGTACGTCTAATATTTGTTTGTCCGATAACTACTGTAATACTATTAGACCTAGGAACGTCACAATTTTTTTACTTGCCCTCTGATTCTAATGTGATCTAAATCATGACACAGAGCAGTTTATAGACTTTCTAATGATATTTATCTTCACAAAATAACATTTCCTTAACCGATCACTGCAAACTTGTAAGCTACATTTTCACACTTTAAGCCTACTTAAAAATAGGTATTTGATTACTCTGAAGAATTTTAATGTCGGATTTTCTTAATAGATGCATCCCGAGACAGCGATTTCAGCTGATGGATTTCGGGTGAAATGATGACGCCCTGGCTTAATCATAACGTCTTATGCAATTACACAAATAGTTAAATGCTTTATAAGCTTCTATATTATTCATTAATATAATCCTACGTATTGACTAGCTGAGTAAATCACATAGTTAAAAGGCTTGTTAGGAGAGATATAACATAGTTGAGTTAATGGCAGTTAGTAGTTAACAGTCGACCTGTTGACTGTCTGTTGTAATTGTTTGGTTTAGACGAGCCAACCTAATGTAAAGAATCGAGATATGAGATGTGTGATTTGATAACATGGCCAGACAACTGAGTATTGAGATTTAAGTACGACGCAAGTTAGATGTGCAATTGTTGCTTTTTGTTTAAGAGTAGAGTCTGGATATCAAACGCGGCAGGTTAGATGTGCGGTCTTGAGAAATGATCACAACTTAAACGAACATGACACACATATGTAATAGGAATAATCTGATGCAATCTCCAGTTATTCATATATATTATGCTGTTATTCTTTAAAACAACACTTTCAGGACAATGTTGAGGTAAATTGAATGTCATGCGAGTACATCGATTACATCAATTACATATATGTTATTCGCATAGAATTAAATTTAAATGATATCAAATAAACAGCTAAGAGAAAAAAATCAACATTAAAGACACATATCTTTAAATCACGTATAGAACATTATATCTTTTAAGTCAATTGGGTCTTGATAAAATTATAGCGGATTTGAAAACTCAATCATATGATCAGAATATATATATATATATATATACGTATATATATATATATATATATATATATGAAATTCTACGTTATTTTCTTTCTTGTTTTATTTCGTATTTATCAATATTGCATCGTATTTTTTAATAGAAACGTCAAATTCCCCAAAATACTGAACTGAAAGGTTTTCTTTGAAAATCTCTAAAGATTTTCTCCTGAAAATGTTGATTATGCAAATAGGAAGGAAACCACTGCGAACAAGAAATGAATAAAAAGAAAAAGTTACAGGATGTATGTGGAGTTCTTTTCTACAGATAACTTATATTTCGATTAATGTAAGTCCAAATAATATATTTCTTTGAATTTGATTTTTGGCTTAAGAAGTTTTACAAATCAATACACACATATACACACATATACACATATACACACACATATATCTATGCATATACTAGAAAAATACCCGTCCGAGAGCAGGTAAAATTAATTCCCTTAGCAGAAGTGGTTTTGCACCACTTTTATGTCCAATTACGAAGATAAAATCAATATATAATGATACTAATCTTTATATCTATAATCCTTATATTTATTTTCATAAAAAAACATTTAAATTATTTTGATTCTAGAAAATGTCTAAAATTTAGAGCTTAAGCTTAAGGGGTCTTAAGGAAAAAAATTAATTCAGAGAATCTTTCTTAAATGGTGTTGAATGACTATGGATAAAATTTAATGCACATCTGATATATTTGGATTTTCAAATGGGAAGTTATACCCATATGCTTCCCCTAAACCCCCTTTAAATGCTTTAATGAAATTGAAATTTTGTGGGTATTTATTTATTGATGTCTAATACTATCGTAAGAAAATCATAAAAATCTGAGGTATCTGAATTTTCTACGAAGGCATCCTACCCTTGTTTTCACCTTTTTGCATGAAACTAAATTAAACAAAATATAGCCCACATTCAATGTACCTTTATATGCACCTGTAAGTGTCGTTTTAAACAATCACAGTGTAACAACTATGAATAACATTAAATTGTTTCACAGTATTTCTCTTGCATATTTTTTGGTCGAGATCGTTTAAGTAGTGTTGATTTCGCATGATCGCACGTCTACATTGCCGCGTTGGATATTCACATCGGCGTCTTAAACAAAGGACGATGACAGCAAGAATAACAGCTGCGTTCCAAAATTCAAAATGATCGGTTAATAATTTCAAAAGCTATCTGCGAGTATACCCTGTGAACCGAGTGCAAGAGAACTACAAACAATTGCACTCAAAGGGACGGTTAGAATCTTAAAAAAGATCTCAAGATTGGAGTGTCTGAAATAGCCGGAGAATGTTTGGCATAAGGTAGGATGCCCCATCTCCAGCAAAAACGGAAAGATAAGAAAAATAAAAAAGAGTACGCGATGAGATGTTGAATTATCTACTAGACACCATCCTTGAGTGTTTTCGGTCTCTGTGTACAAGGGTTTGTCAGGGAAACCTGCCATGAGGTTACTTCACCCTACAAGTAAACCCTGACTAACTATTCAAAATCACATAGTATTAGAAGCCCAAAACAAGACCGCATCGACGATGCAGCTATACACTAACCTATACGATGAATGGTGCACCTTCTCCAAGTAATGTCATCTGAAGTAACATCACTTATCTGGATACTTCACCAGACTAGATGAATGTTTGTGCTGGTATCCGGTAAGACCAATAAATCACAAGAAAGATATACTATGACATAGTTAACTGGTTAATTTGTTAGAGGAAAATTAATGTTCTTAACTTCTTTACTAACTCAACGTTTGAGAGGTCAAAGAGACATTTATTGAAATATTCGAATATTACAGAGCTATAGCGTTAGCCCCAGAAAGGGTCCCCTTGATTTCTGAGAACTTCGATTTAAGTAAAATTAAATAGTAAAAACATACACAAGCAAACACATAAGCATAATCACATACACAAACGTACACATCGACTTACACACAACGACGTAAATGCAGATTCAAACAGCCATGCACCTATAACCATTCACATACATTCACTTACAGATTCTCACACACTGAAACATATACAAACATACACACATACTAACACATCAATATGGATACGCATATACCTAAATGTGTACACACATTCTGGCACTCAAAACAAATATAAATGCATTAATACACACAGGCATCCAAAATCACCCATTTGCAAACAGGTATACATGTTTACACAAAAAAGACGTACACATACCAATACATACACATACGCATAACGCATGCTAACACACACAGATGCATACACACACTCATACATCCAAAAATGTATCCACACATTGAATCATTTACACACTAAGACATTGACAGGTGGTCACATACACCAATCCAATACACATGCTTCAATAGACGTGTTAACTCATCACATATTCAGACATACATGCACATACGTTCAGATATTCTGATACACACGCACACCGTTGATACAACGGCGCAAACACACAGTTTCTCGTCAGATCCACGTAAAGCAAAGTTAAGTCTCATTAGTACTTAGATGAGTAACGATTTGCGAATACCAGGTGATGTATATAAAACTCCCCCTCGCAGTGTATAAATAGGTGTCTGTCTTTATAGTAAGTATAACCCTGCGACAGACAAATCCTGTCACAGGGTAGGGATTCAACCGATTTATTCTGCATAAAACTATGAGATCGTTGATAATACTACTACATATACGCACGAAAACATACGTAAATACACCATATATATATATATATATATATATATATATATATATATATATATATATATATATATATATACATATAAAGCACATACACATATAAACACTGACGTAGAAATATATATACATACATAACCAAACGTTGCTGTATTCACATATAAACACATACACACATGTATACAAAGGCTACCATACATACACATGTACAGGAGACATGCACCCACACACAGATAGATACTCGCCCAGCTACTCCTAAATGCAGATCACTCGTACGACCTCAACAGAAAGACGCATATGCGCATATGGAAACCGCATAAAATACACATAACACACACAAAGAACATATACACATCAAAACATACCCATAATCACACGCAAATATATACACGCATCAGCCAAAAAATACATATACAGGTACACATATCATTAAACATACGTATACCCAATTAACACGATTACAGATATACGCATACATACTCATGATGATTATATCCATACATATAAACGTGCTGATACTCAGATGTATAACAGCAGCCTAAACAAAGAGGCACATAAGCACACGTACACATATATACACTAATATATACACGATGTCATACTGTAAACTTCATATGTACTTACATACTAATATGAACATACCCATACTCACAAGCAGAAATATACACGCATCATCAAATGCGAATGCACATACATACCCACACCCATAGACGTATAAACACATATAGACCGAAAATAGATCTATATATGAACAGATGCACTCAGATACAAACACGCTTACATAAACATGCACTCACCTCAACAGGCATATGAATACATGTAACATTCACATCGAGTAACATACGCAATGCTCACATACACACAAAAATACACACACTAATATATACGAAAACGCACATATAAATCCACACACATATTCTATATGTATATATGTTCCCATATACATATTTACCCTCATACGCATGAATATACACACTTCACCACTGACACATGCATAAGGAAACAAATATATTCAAAGGTATACACAGACCAATACCCATACCCAAACATATAGATGCACTAACATATACACACATACGTATATACGTATGCACATACTTATGCTTATATAGGCATACCCTCACGCAAACGGAAGTACTCACACAGAACCGGTAACTTTGAAAAATATTTTTGCAATACATTATCCATGTATGTCTTGGGTTTCAAGAGTTAAAATAATCTGACATTATTCCAGAATTAAGTTATATTCCAATCAGCTTAAAAATGCATTTTGACATGTGTTCTTCTTCTCAAAGCTGAGCTCCCTTGAAAATATAAATACTGAATTATATTCATAAATTTCCTGCTGAAGCTTTATTCAAAACTAGCGTGGAAATCATGTGTTGCCCGATATAACAACTTTGAAAGTATTCATACATTGCTGACTTTGGTTTGCGTCATTTATTAACTCATTTAAAATTGTTGACATGTCAGCGTTCGCTCTGTATTTCATTATACACACACACACATATATATATACATATATATATATATATATATATACATAAATATATATATATATATATATATATATATGTATAGAGGGAGAGAGAGAGAGAGAGAGAGAGAAAGAGGGAGATAGTAAGAGAGATAGATAGAAAGGGGTAAAGAGGGAGAAGGACATGTATAATTTATATAACGTTGTTAATAATTTAATTAAAATTCCTTAAATAAAATCTCGTTATTATGAAAACTTGCAAAGACGAGTGAAAGCTCAATATTTCTAATATGATAGAATAGAGCTTAACTTCAATTTCAATTAATTTACAGAAGTAAAACGTCAGAAAATCTATTTTTACGCATGTTTCGAAACAATATTTATTAAGCAGACAAGAGCTAGTCGAAAACATAGAATCAAAGCATACAGGGTTGTTTAAACCGTTACATATCTTCAAAATATGACAAAACTCATCCAATATAAAGCAATGAAACACGTATGGCAAATAGAGACAATCAGAAGAAACAAAAATCACCAGTATCATCAAATGAATCCTAGTAACATACACTCCTTGAATTACGGTAACATCCGAGCATATTTACAGATAAAAGTTCTAATTCAAGAAGTTTTACTACAAAATGGATGTAAATCCGATTTTATCAAAAGGTTGAACACTATAAGGCAGAAGATTTTCTTATGGTCAATCTCCGATTAAATTTACCGAATGTAAATAAATTATTTAAATAATCAGGGAATAAATAGTTAAATTCATTCTATAGATTTTCATTATATATAGTATCCATTCAACAGTTATTTCATTATTCAATACTAGTGGGACCCGTGGAAATTCCATAGTTGTATAATTCATCTGTTTCATATTTGCTGCTGTGATTGAAAATATTTCAATTTTTGAATCACACAATATTATTCTTTCACTTTTGTTCAAACTGAACCGCACTAATCTTTGCTCTAGTTATTGTCGTTGGTTACTGCATCAATTCAGAAATCGGTTGCTGTAAAAACATTGTGTTTTTTTCTTCTTTTTTTTCTTCTTTTTTTTCTTCTGCTTCTTCTCTTCGTTTTCTTCTTCTTTTTCTTCTTCTTCTTCGCTTTACTTCTATGTTTAATGACTCGAGCGTAAAGATTACAAAAATGACGTTCAATCAATCCAAATTCTAGGTGCGCTAAGGAAAAGTAGGGTTCACTTACATTATAACAAATTATGTTTATCTGTTAAGTTATAAAACGAAACGCAGATCGAAAATAAAAACTAACTTATGCATCATTCGAGGTAAATTACTTCGTCTGTATTCGGATGTTTTCTATTAAAGGTATTATGAGTCGCATCTCAGACACCACTTTTAATAAATGCAAGTCTGTATTTAGCATCATCAGGTCTTAAGAAATCTTTGGAAAGCCGATCTCTGTAAATGGACGTTTATTTTCGTAGCTGTGTATTGCAATGCATTTGCGTGTAAACAACCCCTACATTAACGGACAAGAATGAAAAGAAATAACAGTTCATTGCTACTTTTTATAGTGTGCATTATAGTTAATAAGTTGCACTCATTTTAGCATGTCGACAGACTGCCACAACACAATGCATGTTGATGCTAATCCTCTTGAATAAACTCAGGAAATGAAGTCATTGCTAGTTATATCAATTCTACATTAAAATCCATTGAGATTTTACGAAATATTCAAAAAAATATTTTCTCTAGAAAACGTCATTTCTCCAACGAATTTCAAACACCACAATATGAAGATTTAAAAGTTTGGCGCAGTTATGATATAAAGGAATATTATCAACCACCAGCTGGAAAAGACAAGAGAAATGGAATATACATTCTCAAGTTGATGCCACTACATAAAGTATATATGAATAGAAACAGATTAGGCAATCGATCAATAATGTTTCATTTACATATCAATTTCAAGGTAAGGTACGTAGGGCGAGTAATTCAACAACTTATAAAAGAAATCTAATCTTAAATTTAGTCTGACCACGAATTGTTCTTGTGAAAATGAGATTTACTTGATTTGCAAAATGTTTTTGGTCCGAAAACTGTCGTCTCGTTCAGTCTTCCTGCTTCGTCAATATTGTTTGTAGATATTCTATCGGAACGTAGCAAAAGACGTTCTCGTGGTTCGAGGGGGCTTGCCTGTCTCCTCGTTTGCTGACTATTTTACCAAAAGTTCGCAAAAGTGGATCATATCTATCACAGTATTTATTGGACCCTTTCACATCTCCTAAACGAGTAATAGTGTCATTATAATTTAAGTGGGATGATTAATATTTTTAGACTTTGTCTATTTATATGGTTCCGCAATTCTTCCGGGTTGTACTAGTGTGAATAATGAATAAAACATTGTAAATAAGAATATATTTCAAATACATTAATATAAGAGTCAGCAAGTTTTTAGTTAATGATATAATTAAGTGTCCGAAAACTATCAAAGATTCTTAAACGTCGGGCTTTGTGTTAAACATAATTATTTATTATGCAATTAGTCGTTCAAAAACAACAACTATACTTTGAAATAATGACCATCATTGTTCACGACTTTTACCAGCGATCTGACAATGTTTAGATTCGTCAATGTACTGTCTTCGGCGTTGAATTGAAAATTCCTTGAATGCTACTTCAACGTAATTAAAAAATGCAATTGGTAACCCTTAATAAAGTGTTGCATTGATCGTAATAGGGGATCTACACTGTAAAATGCATTGCCGTACACCGCATAATAAAATCACTTTTAAAATTAAGAGGCGTGATAGTACCATTAATAAAATGATCGAATATATTGTGAATGGACTTGATGCTCTGCCTACATGCGTGAAACTAAGCTTTTCATTTGCTGACCAATTATAAGACTACACCAAGAAGCCAAAACGTATAGTCTCTTCACGTGAAAATTCTCTATAAAAACTGATATTTCAGGGATTAAACGATGACATTGACGACCAATCGAAGAAAAGGAAGTGAAAAAACTCAGAAAGAAATAATTGCCAAATGTATATCCTTTAAGTAAGAAAAGAAAAATGTAATTAGAAATGTTCCTCAACCCAAAATTAGTATTCGGCAGGTTCATTAACATTTATTTTTTTAGAGTTTATTATTTAAAAATCGTAACATATACATAAAAGACATTTCCAAGTGTTCTGCATTAAATGTGGGCCCCCTCTACCGTGCAAGAAAACTTTTAAAACTTGCCAGTATCCTATATCTCGACAAAGTCACCATTCGTCCATGCATAAAGTATTGTTGTCACATCTGGGAAGATGCACTAACTACTAGGCTATGTGATCGGTAAATTAATGTAATAGATCACACTGCATTTGGGCTCAGTTTTTCATTTCATATCGATGCCATTATATAATTTCATAACTACGGGATTCTATCATTTTCCGAAAATTATTTTTCAAACGCAGCAAGTATTTAGTGGTAGCAATACAATAACATCTTCTTCTGTGCAACAGACCATGCTTGACTTTTAAATCTCTTATATTTCTTTGTTTATTTGCGGCACATAAAGGCCTAATATCTGTCTATGGTTAACCTCTGTCATGGCTGGAATGCCACTTCCAGGAGCAGAGAAGTGTACACCATTGTTTACCCCTTCCCGCCTGGTTTTTAAACGTGTTGAAGGACCCTTTTTATCTGCCATCATGGGTGTTGTTTTTTGTTTAAATTAAGGCATGTTGAAGATTCCCAAACATTCACAAATCAACATATGACTTTAGACATATGTTGATAAAAGTTTAGTATCTAAAATTCCGTTTAACTAAATTTATGTCTCACTCGAAACTGATAGTGATGCTATTAGGAAAAAATAGATGTAGAAACTCGATCTGGTTCAACACATCTTATGGCAGTCATAAACTTACTAACACATCTACACAATTTTACAGAATTCTTTAGAAAAACTTACCTCCAGATATTGCAATATGTAAATTCAACAATAAAATACTGTAAAACACTCTTTCTCAACCTCAATTAACTTAGCGGTCAGATATGCTACAATAGATAAGATATGTAGGGATGCTGGAAGATATACACCCCACCTAGTCCAGGATGTTGAACCATAAAATATATCATTTACTATGAAACTAAATATAAGTTATGTAGTAAGGGGGTATAGTAGAAAAATAAGTATAATATATATATATATATATATATATATATATATATATATATATATATATATATATATATACGTTAACGGTGTTATTGAAACAGGGGTAGAATAGTATGGCACTGGATTTCCTTTCTTTACTTTCACCCTTAATGATCAGATGGATTAGATAATTTATGATATAAGACTATGGATGTTGTGAGCACCCCCAACTTATATGTGAGTTACCTCCTCTACCATTAGGGGATGCGGGGATTAGTTGTCCTACTTTGTTTAATCCTAACAATAAAAGCAGATTAAAACGCAAACTAATTAGTAATATGTACTTATACAGGGTGGGCAAAAATAAGGGTCCTATTTTTAAAAATTCATAACTTTTTTTATTTATTGATTTTTTAAATTTTTTTTTTTAGAATAAGTAAAGGACCCCTTCCGAAGCAAGCATGAGCCGTATTAGCCCTAAGGAACGTACCCTCATTTAGAAAACATTATTTTTGCTTAAAAAACTCAAAACAGTGTAAAAAACAATACTTTAGTTTTTGTAAGTTTTAAGAAGTGTTTTTCGGCTAAAATTTGTTTTGTTTATTTCAAAAAATCTCGGAAGGGTCAGTCTACACACACATAAAGTTTGGTGAGTTTAACTTTTATTTTGTGGAAGTTATTCAAATTCAAGTTATTCAAATTTAAAGATAGGACCCTTATTTTGGCCCACCTTGTATATAATATTAAAATGATTTAGACAATTTTACGTCCGGTAATTTTCATCAAGCTGGCTCCAGATGTTTCATCAGGTTCAGGAACTCGTAGGATATTCTGCATAATAAATAGCAGCAAACGCATTGTCCACTAGTACTTAATATATCATATAACGATCGTGCATTCTAGGTCTATGTGGTCCTCATAAATAATCCCCTTAACGCTTGGAAATATAATTTAACAATGATATGAAAAGTTTAACTGGCGTATTAACTCGTGAATCCAGATATTTCTAGAAGTCATATAGACTGAGAAACATATTTATTACCTATAAAATAGTATAAAATAATTGATCTAATTGTTCCAGATAGGCTAAAAGGATCACATGTGTTATACTATTATTAAATAGATTATTATATAGTTTATAGGAGGGAACACCGATCGTATCTTCTGAATTTTTAATTTTTGAACAAAGGGAGGTAATACGCTTAGTATTCCAATATGAGTTTCGTCCCTTGTTTTCGTAAACAGCCGGCAAAATATCGGAAATTCCGACACGTTGCATTAAAACAGAATAAAACACATTGAATGAAGTTTACGTGTTATCTCTTAGTTTCGTATTCTGGTGCTTTAAAGTAATACTTTTAGTTAAAATTACGTAAATTATATAATGAGATTTATTTACAGGTTAATTAAAGTATTTTATAAGTACACTGTAGTTATCATCTAACTGGGTTTAAATATTGGTCCTCCCTCAGAAAAGATCTTCAGTGAATGTGTCGTGCTTATCTTTTCTAGCTTTTTTTCTAATTAAAATATGGCTGCCTGCAGGAGATAGTGATTTCAGATTGGAAGCGCATCCGATGAAAATTTTTTGTGACATTGCAATGTACAATTTTTCAGATTGAGACCTTTTTTGTCTTTCTGAGGAATTCAGAAAGAAAATATCAAGTATTGATTTACAAATGTTGGCTGATCCGTTACTTCACGAAACGGAACTGTAATAATTGAATAAAAAGTATTATTTTGAAAAAATGTTTCATGAGATAAATACAATCTATGTCTTTTGAACTTAACAAAAAGTTGTTTATTCATATATTATCTGCCCTTAAAAGCTGGCAATCATCGAGCTTTCAATTCGAAGAGAGTGGTATAATAAACAATAGACGGTATATGCCAAAACATATATTTTCGCACTACTATATATATATATATATATATATATATATATATATATATATATATATATATACAAACTATACATAGATGCCGTATAAGCAAAAAGAAAAGTGAATATGAGAACTAAAAGAAACAAAACGAAAATCCAAATAGCCTCATTTAAAGGCATGGAGTAATCCAGTGTCTCGGTTTAGATTGTTTTCATTGATAGTGGCTTTAGATAGGTGATTGGTGAGTGGGATACGAAAGCTGATTCGATTAATCGTCATCTCGATTTGTTTTGTATGGTTTTAATTACAGTAGTGTTTGTGAAATCAAAATGATAGTCATATTCCATATTATGAGAATAGAGGGCGTTGAAGTTGTTATTAGTTTTGATGGCTATTTTGTGTTCATGGTTCCATTGTTCAGGCTGCGTTGATTACAGATCATCTAGGGCTAAATGTGTCGTTTTAGGTCCTCCGCGTTTCCATTTTAAATCATCAGCAAACAACCATTCTCTATTATATATATATATATATATATATATATATATATATATATATATATATATATATATATATTACAATATAAAATGAAGTAATAAAATAAGGTGTCAATCAAATTTTATTAGAATTCAAAGTTCAAGCAAAGTATCCTTAAGTCCTTAGCTCATGAGTTTTCAAAGATAATTCTTCTCTTCAGATGACCATTACCGCAGTTATACTACTACAGGTAATAAAATTACGCTTTGAAAATATATAAAATTATATACAAATACATAAAAATACATAACATGTGATTGACACCTTATTTTATTACTTCATTTTATATTATAATATTAATGCTCTATCCAGTATATTGAGCTTCAGTTTTTATCTGGATGTTTCACTAATTATAAGATATTAGTTGACGCTTATATCTTTTGTTGAATTGCTTCATATATATATATATATATATAGAGAGAGAGAGAGAGAGAGAGAGAAAGAGAGAGAGAGAGAGAAAGAGAAAGAGAAAGAGGGAGAGAGTTATAGTAATCCAGGTAAAGTGCGTATCCACAGGGTAAAAAAATCCAGATTACCTTTACTGCGTTAATATAGTGCTCAATAATGAATTTAGCCGAAATTAGCCGATTACTGGTTATCAAGATTTTCATTTATACAAACATAATTTGGCTTCACATTTCCAAAATATGTTTCGGTCACAGCTATAAAATTCCAGACTTTATCAATACAAAGCGTCCTTAATCAATGACCCTTACAATTATCAATAATAAATCATTCTATTTTCTTAACCTTGAAAATTCTTAAAGTTGGAAATTCAGATGTTTTAAAAAATAAAAAAATAACGGTAAGTTTTATGGTAAAATATTTGGAATTAATCACGGTTTCTTGGATGATTAGATCTTTTCACAAAATAAAAGCGTACAGTAGAGACGCTCCAGCTTGAGAAAGTCTAGTTTTTTTTATAGATGTGACTGAAAAATGTGTAGCGAAATCATATTTTAATAAATAAAAAACATATTTATACTAGGTATACGGAGACAGTGGTATATAGTTAGGTTTTAGGTTTTAAAGGTTGTACTAAACCTAAGGTATGAACTGACACTATGGATGGAGCAAGTGTAGTTAAAAGACAATAAGTAATAATTCTTTAATTTCTTATTTACTGTTTCGTTTTATATTATTTTGCATATATGCGTGTTTGTATAACTTTATGTAGACGTCGGCGGTTTTAATGTAGTAATCCGTATGTAAGTCTTCTACCTCAGTGATATTAAGGTAAGAAATATCCAAAGATATCGGGGTGTTCGATACAAAATTGTATATTTGGTTCAACGCTTGAGAATGCTGTGGATGTTTTGTTGGCGTTAATGAGGATGTCATCCATGTATCTCACGAAAAAGATGATACAACGGCAGCTGTTGAGTTCATAACACTCGGATAAATCCATATTTGCAACACAATATTCCCTCCATAAACAAATGGATGAAATTTCGTGACTAAAAAAATATTACCCAATGCCTCTATCGCGCTTTGTAAGTAACGTTTTTATGCAGGTAGTAACGTACATAACGCGTGGACGAGAGGTTTTAGTGATCCGTCTTGTGTAATATACAGACTCAAATGCCGTACGAGTTAGTATCTGTTGCCACAATGATTTCGAGATCAGGATTAGAGTGTGCCAACAATTATTTTATTTCTACAAATGCCTTCTAACATTCTGCCGTCCGGACCCAATATTTTTTAATAGCTCATTTAGAAGATCTAAAAAATTGTGCATGTTTTGAAGTGACAATACGTTTTTCGGAGCTGTCATATATTTTTTCGCAATATCTCGCCCTGAGTCTGGTATTCTACCATTTTTGCCTATATTTTTCTTAAATTTAAATACGTAGTCCTCGATTATTTTTAATACTTCGTGTACATGCGATTTGAGTTTATCAGTGCTTTTACTGATCACTAGCATGTCATCTAGGTAAGCTGTCGCAAATTCCAGTCCGCTAAGTAATATGTACATTACCTGTTGCAAAATGTATGGTGTAACCTTATCCCAAATGGTAATCGTTCACATTTGTATAAACTCAAATAGATAGCTATACAAAGTAGCTTATAGCATTCCTCGTCTACAGGTACTTGTAGATATTCATCACTTAAATCAACCGTTGAAAAAGTTTTCCTCGGTAGAGCGTTGCGAAACTCTCTTCTGCAGGGGGTACTCGTAATCCTTTTGTATAGTTCAATCCTGGAGAGAAGTCTGCACAAACACGCACTTATTAACGTTTTCACGTTGACTGTAGGCGAAACACACTCTGGCCTTTACGAGTCTATTTAATTGCTCGTTTATCTGTTTCAATGACACTAATTGAACATTTATTTTCTTCTAGAAATATTTGGATTTAGTTCAAACTTGGCACTCATTTTGTACATCTTCCCAGTCCACCAGAAAAAACTTACGAATAGGTTTATTTTAATTCTTTCTTTAATCTATCTACTTCGGCAGTAAAAGTTCAATATTTTGTCCGAAAAAGTTTATCGGCATATTTAATAATTGAACATTTTCCATGTAATGAATACACAAGATATTACAGACATTCTTAATTTCAAAATATTTCCTTTTAATGCAACGTAAAAGATTAGCTCGCTTTCAAATAATATATGTATTCACCAATTGGCCTATTTTCTCGTTCTCATTATAGTTAGTTTTGCAATTCTTTTCCTCGTTTGATAATTTTTTATTTATCGCCCGGAATCAAGTTGTAGCTTTATATTTCTATTTAATATTTTTACCTGCACAAATGTCCTGATATTTACGGCTTCCACACTTTTAGTAATTATATTTAAGATTAAACATTTATTTTAACGCTGCAGTGTGTACCTTTATATCCCATAGGTTTGCAATTTAAACACCTTTCCATTTTTCTATAGATAGTCTTTGTACTAATGCAATTGGCCGGAACCAAAACACGGTTAAGGATAAACATTATTTCTCTTTGGTTAATCAAATTTTGTTGGTGAATAAATTTTCTTCTTGCTATGTATTTTCTAATATGTGACACACGGCTTTACTCAATGTCTTTTAAATCTTGGAATCATGGAAAACACTGATAACACGTTGGCAGCCTTCTGCAATATTTTGAAGCGTTAAATCAGATTACTTCTCTTGTTTATTTCGGCATCCATATTTCATGCTAAACACTATGCTTAGATTAGACATTTAAAATTATCAGCGCTCAACTCCGACAATTTTAAATCATCGCAGTGTTTGTTACCTACGCTAGCGAAAGTAGTTTAGTCTTCGTCTTCTTTCCTTGCGAGATTCATACATTTCCACATTTTGTGAAAAAAAGGGCTACACATTTTAGTTAATAAATGTACCGCTTCAGCAAATACAAGTTGCACCTTGTGTTTGTGGCAATTTAGTATGTTCAACTCTACCCACATTTCTAAATAGCAAACTAACATTTTAAAAATCGGTTCAATTCACACATTTTAAAGATCTTCGTATCGTTTAAAATACGAAGCAAACGTAATAGACTTTTCATGGGCGTAAGTACAATTATCGATAGCTCTCCAATTAACGTTTTGGGAAAATGCACTTTAGACTTCAACATTTTAACCCCTATTCGATAATTCGTATAATACTTTTCTGTTCTTGTTGGGTATGAAGAAGTCTTTCCTGATTTTCTTTCATTTTACAATTTCTTTTCTGGTCGAAGTATTTGTTCTTTCTAATACTTCTGACTTTCTTGACATTTTTCTTCAAGACGAAGCTTTTCTACATTTATTTTCTTCTGCTATTTACTTTGTTCAATTTGTTGATCTCGTTGGTGTTTAATGTTGTACAACATAGAACTTTTAAATTCCTCAATATTTGTCACTTAAAATAGGCTACCGACTTTTTTGGTTGTTTTGTAAACGGTCGTAACCTTTTCAACTTATTTACGTGTACCTGATTACACAATATAAAACAATATAGAACAATAGACAGACCTCTTGTTGCTTTGTTTCAGTGGTTGAACGATTAATATTTAAAAATCGCGTGTGTGGGGGATGACTTAAAATATTTTCACCTAAACAAGCGAAATGTTCTTATCCTATTTTCTGACGGTGACAACTTTCCCATCTCCGATTTGGTACACCTTGTGTATTTAAAATCCAGTATGTATTTTAAATTGTCGGTAGTACTGTTGTAATTAACATACTTTCGAGCACGCGACCTTAGTCTTTTTCGAAGATGAAACATCGGCAGTTGTAGTGATGGTTATGTCGTATCCGACATACGAACGAGTTATCGTTGCCAGTATTGTGTGCGACATACGTTCGTGGCATGTTGTATCAAAATAAGTCAGAGTTCCGAGTTCCAGTATTGTGACCCTTAATGGCCGACAATGAATAAGACAACACAGTGGTATATTTACAAGAGTGTGCATTTACAGAAGTACAGAATAGTATGTTACAGAAAAACTGATCGTTTTTTGTCGTAGGCTCCTCTATACCTAATGTCTCGAAAAGTCTATATAGTCACGAAATAAAGTAGATCCTCATAACACTATATGAAACTTTAATAGATATACATATTAATGTTTCATATATATACTTACATATAAATATATATATATATATATATACTAATACATATATATATATGCTTATATTTGTCATTTTTTCACACATATATATTTATATATATATATACATATATATCTGTTTCTATATTTAGATAGGTATGTTTATATGTTTATATATTTGAATAAAGATAATTGACTCCTATCCTAAATAACCGAGCATTATAAATTTTCACACACCACTGCTAAGCTTAAGTTGTCAAAATGGGACTATTCTTAGTTTCTTGTAATATGCAAGAAGGGTAAAGACGATATGAAAGATTTTCGTAAAAAAATCAAATACTTTGGATCAGAACATCAACTAATAAATATTATTCAGAAATAAGTGTCTTTGGAGTAATTAAGTGAGCATGATATGAGCACAAACTCTCGTTTGAAAACTTTAATATATCAGATTAGCATCGAATATGATCCATAGTACCTAGAAACCAATTAAGAAAGGATTCCTGAATTTCAATTCCTTCTCAAAACTTCTTCAGCTTAAATTTGAAACATTTATAAGAATCAAAATCATGTAATAGATTTTGATCAACATTATAATAAAAATTATAGACATAACATTTAGTACGATTATATAGCTTGATTTTAATCTTCATAGAGGGAAATAAAAGTGCTGATCCACTGTTTTGTTCGGGGAATTTATTCTACCCGTCCTGTGAGTGTATATCTCTGGTATATATATATATATATATATATATATATATATATATATATATATATATATATATATATATATATATATATGTGCCTTTTCTAGTAATAGTTTACAAAACAATAGCATATGTTAATGTTTAGGCTAAAATAAGCAAATTTCTCTCACTGCCCATCAGTTCGCTCTTTAAATATTTTAGAACTAAGTAATCAGTTTCCCGGCTGCTATTAAAAATAGATGACGAGCCATTACTGTAAGATACGTATCTTGCTTTTTACATCCTTTCAGATTGTTTTATCTATGTATTATTATTATTATTATTATTATTATTATTATTATTATTATTATTATTATTATTATTATTATTATCATTATCATCATTTTTCGTCTTCTTCTTCTTCTTCTTCTTCTTCTTCCTATTATTATTATTATTATTATTATTATTATTATTATTATTATTATTATTATTATTATTATTATTATTATTTAGTCATTATTAGTTCTCACATGAGTCATTACAAGTCATCGGTCGTTGTAAAAAACATATGGTTTCGTTCTAGAAACAGCCGTTCACTAACAGTTCTCGCCAGTAAGTGATCTAAGTGAGAATAAACCACCTCATCATTCCAGTACTCTACGGACCCGTTCGAGTGGAAGTCTGGATGGTGCCCTCTCTCTTTGGTGTTTCCGTTCTCGTAGACCCTTCACGACCATTTTAAGTCATGCCAACATATGTTGGGGCCACTGCGTTTTTTTTCAGATCATGAGACCTATAGGTATCTCTAGCGTGAGGTTATTTGTATGACGGTGATAGTTGTCTACTAATTATTATTGTTCGCAAGAATCTGTTATGACGGTGAATTATTATGGTTTGCCTAGTTGGTTGTATCTGTGTTTATTAGAATTATTCATTAAGTCAAAGACGATTTTGCACAAATAATTTTGTTCTAATGTTTTCAGAGGTGTATTACCCGTAAAACTTCGTCTCGCCTCCAAACGAAATCTTATCTGTTACGCTTCCTACATTGTTCCCCACAAGAACAATACAAATTCATATATAAAATATGGACAACACGGATGTGCTGACGTGTCAGTACAGCTTGGCCCATTTTAGAACGTGTGGTCTTTTGTTTTGTGCGAATAACCGAATATCAATAACCGTTTAAATCAAGAATCGGAAGATTTATCGATTCATGGATAATAACAGGTGGAAATAACAGGTGAAAAAGTGGTGGAAAAGGCGGCAGTAAAATATAAGAAAATAAGAGCGGATACTGCTTCACTATAACAAAGACTTTAGAATGTAAATCCAACTTGTTGCAGCTAATCGAATAGTGTATTGCTAACTCCATATTAGTGCTGTGAATCTGCGCAGCCGTTGGTCATCTAAATTGTTTGAAGTCGGCTCGTCTATATGACCAGAAGATGTATGTCTTGAAAGATGACACCCTGCAGTATATAAAAAGTTCCAGTCTTCCGTAATCAGACGCAGTAGCTAATACACTACTGCGCTCACTTAAGAGCCAATGTGCGTTCACACGGGGCAGTGGCATGTTCGAGCACCAGTGAACGGTTTGGCCGATGCCATCCACTGCACGAAGTTGCACAACAAGCGAACAACATAAGGAGTTATCTGCCTTTCTGGTGAGACAGACCTCGGGAAAGTTGCAGAGCAACTAGGGAGCTGTACTCCGTTTGAGGCGATGAATAGTAACGCAATATCATCACATAAATTACAGCCAACAAGGATGTCGATGTTAAGGACCTTTTTGAAATGTAAAATACAGAAGATGGATGCACAATCAGTTGTCTCCAATTCTCACAAACGGAGTTTGAAGACAAAGATTCTTATATCGCACAAGAACGTTAACGTTTCTACAGATCGTAGCATTGCCCCAGCACTTTTATTCCAGAGGTTTCTCGTGATCTCATAGACGGGTAATGTATGACAGTACCAATGGGAGCGACAGAGATCGTTCACTTTAGGGCGCACTAGTATGCATTGGTGATAGTTGGGTCCTACGTAAAATTGAGATAGAGAATTGAGACTAGTATATATTCACACGGAATCAACAAAAGGAAACAAGCTGGGAGGTGGCGCCAATTGTCTGGCTAAAAATATGTAGTCTCGTCAAACCTAATTACCGCTAAACAAAGAGGCTCATTTGCCAGATACCGCCTCGGAATTTGGTAATGATCCCTTAATCACGCATGGGCTGATAACGGGTCAGCTCTTGGGAGGACGAGAACACTTTTGATGAAGACACAGAAGGCGAAAAATCGTTTTTGTCATGATAAGCAATGAAAGCTAAAACAGAAAATGCTGTTTATCTGAATCGTTGACAGGGGCCACCACTCGACCCCTACCAACCCCGAAAGAGAAGGAAAGACACAGAGAGGGGGATGGGAGAGAGAGTAAATTAGTATATCCAACACCAGCCCTACTCGAGAGAGGAAGAGAGACCCATGGAGAAGGAAGGGGTGTTACAATATGCGTTTTGGGAAGTGAAAGGATTTTGTTTTGAGTAGACGAGCAGTTAAAAATTGGGATCGCAGCCTGGACGGTTGTGTCAACCGGAGCTCAGACTTGAGCGGCCACCAAGCGGGAGGTTGCGCGAGAGGCCGCTTGCTTGAATGACGTTGCCCATAGTATTCCCCCCCACCGTTTAAAGTAGACAAGATTAGTTCAACTTATGACTTTATTAAGAACTTGCGATCGTAAATAGATTCACAAAAAGAGATTCGAGAGAGACGACGAACTAGTTTAGTAGACAAAGACATTATCGAAGGGTAGACTTAATTCGACGTTTTAAAAACAGTTGTTCATAATTATTTGATACAAAAAGAAACCACTAAGTTGTTTGAATTATTCCTATTGTCTATTTGCTCTGCTTGTGTAACCTTGCCTTCACAGAATCATGAGATGATCATCATCGCCGTCATCACGACCTAGAGGAGATTCGACTCATCTTTTTCCTACTGCCACTACGACATCACCGACCAAAGAGGATGTTCACAGTCTGTAAAGATTTCTGCGAAGAGAACCAGACGTGTGAGCACAGAGATAGAGACACGAGTGGACCACCTATGTTACAAGTGATTCAGTGACACCGGATCAGAGTGAGGTATCTGTTTTACTCGGCGCCGGCGCCGCCACCGGGATTTATAAAACCTGTGCGTGAGTGGCCGACAACGATACCCACGGGTGAAAGAAGCGTGTGGGGTCCTTCGTTATAGATGTAAGGCTTAATGACGTTATCTCTAATGAACTCTGTCTTTACCCGATGTCTTTGTTCGAAAGAAAAGGGCATCTTACGTCAAGTGGACAACCGGGCAGTGCTGTGACACAAACCATTCCAGTCACAGGACACAACGTACTTCACGGGGGATCTCTTCTTCACCGTCTAAAATGGATGAAGTATGCCTCATTTATTGTCGAACACTATGTGGGAGCAACTGTCGTGTTTGATGATTATGAAGTCGAACCAAGTATAAAGAAATACTCAAATGTAGCGAAGTCGAAAGCTGAATGTAAGTAAGGTGAACATCATTCGGACTCTGTATGCTATTGAATATAGCTCTGTTCACATCTCTGGTAAATCTTCAAGAGGAATTTAATGAATAGATGCCACGTTTCTATCAAAATATGCTTTCATGAAAAGAAAAAAACTGTTTCTGTCGCCATGACATTTTCAAGCATTAGGCGATTAGTAAACTCTGTGGACAACAGTTTGCTTGTCGTAATTTCTGAACGTGGACGTTTCGTACACATATACATTACCAGTATTCTAATTCAGTTATTTATCTCATCATTTCGTTCTATTCTGAAGTACTACAAAGGAATGGTTATATAAAAATAATTCATTGTTTCATTACCTTCAAATGACATCTGTGTTACTGGCAACAAAGTTTTAAATATTTTAATTACACCTGCATAACATAGCGTTGTATTTAGCGAAGCTAATAATTGGAATCTCGTTGTATATTAACCCACTTAACATCTTTCAGTATATAAATCGTGACCTTGTACAATGATTAATATTAACTATATTATCAAATATGACACCTACCGTAAAGCGTGACACACACTTTACACAGACACACCCATATACATATACATATACATATACATATAAATACACATATACTTAAAGAGAGAATGAAAGAGAGACACACACACACACATATATATATATATATATACTGTCTAAAAAGTCAAGTTCAATGATTATGAATTTAGGTGTAAACATCAGTCAATTCTGAAGTACTACAAAGGAATGGTTATATAAAAATAATTCATTGTTTCATTACCTTCAATTGACATTTTGGTTACTGGCAACAAAGTTTTAAATACTTTAATTACACCTGCATGACATAGCGTTGTATTTAGCCTAGCAATAAGATTAGAATAACCCACTTTACATCTTTCAGTATATAAACTCTGACCTTGTACAATGATTAATATTAACTATGTCAACAAATATGACACCTACCGTAAAGCGTGATACACAGTTTATACAGACACACTGATATACATATACATATACATATAAATACACATATATCTAAAGAGAGAATGAAAGAGACATATATATATATATATATATATATATATATATATATATATACTGTCTAAAAAGTCAAGTTCAATGATTATGAATTTAGGTGTAAGCATCAGTCAAATGATATAAATATTTAAAAAAAATAATGCACGTGAGACTGCGGTTTAAATTTAGCTCAATGTTTAGGAATTTAAGTTCACCAGTTCAGCGGTCATGCAGAATACAAAATTTATTTTTTAATTAGCAATCAAACGACCACAAGAAATAACATGAGAATAGAAAAAAATAATGACATTTTGATAGTTTTAAGAGGAAGACAAAGAGAAAGCAAAAAAGAGAAACAGAAAATAGAGACAGTAAAACCAAGAGAAGAATGGACATTAATAGAAAACAATTCAACCACTCGTTACTCGTTAGATCAGAATTTGTAATATATATTATTAAATAGTTCATTTCGTAATTTAACATTGGTTTATAATCATGTTTTTAGAAGGATTAAAAAGTTAAAAGTATTTTAACAAAATTAGAATACAGTTTGGTGTCATAATATAAGCACTCTCTTAACTCTCGTTATCCCCCCTCTCCCCCTCGCTTCCCCTTTGCCTTAAGTTTATTCCTCTCAGAATTTAAAAGAATCAAAATATATTGTGACGTCACAGTAAACCCTCTCTGCACATCCCCTCTTTTTCCCTTTTCTCTATTTCTTTCTCTTCTTCTTCATGCTCTTTTTTATTTCATTACATCATTCCATTCCTCTAACAACTTTTTTTATAATGATCTCATTAGTTATGGTATTCGCTCTTTTTTCCTACCGACAAGCAAGCAAGAGAGCACGAAAAGACACAGTATCGTCAGATCTTTAAAATATATGGATAAAAAAACAGAGAAAGAAAGAAAATTACAAAAAAGCAAAGGGTAAAACAGAGTGAAACGAAAGAAAGAAAAATTTAAATAATAGAGGATAAAAGCATAAATAAAATAATCTATTATATAAAGAGCAAACGTCTATATGTGTTCGTGTGTGTGTCCATCTTAAAGTCAAAATGCCAAAACAAACACCCACAAGGTTAGTATCTTCTTGATCAGCGTTGTCCTAGTGAATAATATCTACAATTATTAATTCTTTGGGAGTCAAATGGGCCAGATTTCGTCAAGGGGTAGTATCGGTTTTAAGCCATTTCCAATGTTATATATAGAGGAGACGTGAATGACTTACATTATTATTGGTTCTAATATAGAGTAAAATGGGATAGGCGGAGGTGAAAGTGAGTGGGGAAGAGGGATGTGGGAAAACGGGGAAGAGAGAGAGACGGATTTAGAGAAGTAGAGAGATAGAAGTTTTAATATAGAGATGTTACACTCACTTTTTATTCTCTTCTATTTTGTTATTCTTTGGTCGTGGGCAATGCCGCGTAACTATGATTGTAAGAAAAAAAAGAGTAGGAGGAAGTAGCAGAAAAAGAAAGAAAGTGACACTAAAAAAATTAATGAAAATAAGGATGAAATAGTAGCAATATTAAAATACAAAAAAAAGAATAAATATATAATAATAATTAAAAAAAAAAGAGAATGGGGAGAGAAATGGAGAGAGAAAGAGACGACAACGTTTACGGAGAGAAAAGACACCAATTAGACATGGAAAAGGTTTGAGGATCACTAGAGTAACAGAAGAAATGCAATAAGGATAACAAAAAAGGGGGGGATAAAAAGTAAAATGGTTAGGGTTAGGGTTGATAAATAAAAAGTAAAAAGAATAATAAAGAAAGCAAGAAAAAAGAGAATTATGTACAGATAGATAGATAGATAGAGAGAGAGAGAGAGAGAGAGAGAGAGAGAGAGAGAGAGACAGACAGACAGACAGACAGAGACAGAGACAGAGACAGAGACAGAGAGAGAGAGAAAAATTTAAAAAGAAGCGGAAGTGAGAGATAGTGATGAGTGATGAGTGTATATAAGGAGGGGGCGATTATAACCCGAATAAAGGGCTTCTGTTGTCTAAATGTGTAGGGCTGATTGACAATGACCGATAAGAACTCTTTAACGTCACGCAAAAGAAGTATCAGAAGAGACCAAAATTGTTTATGGCAATAAGTACTGTTATCGGTGGTTATTTTGTGGTTTTTGGTTTCGCATATATAAAAAAAGATAATGAGATATCTTCAAATAAAATTAACGTTCTTCATAGGCATTGCTATTTTGATTCAGTGTAGTACTTAAAAAAAGAACTCTCCAGACATTCAAACAAGCTGCACACTGTTTATATTAAGTTTTAAAAACTAATTAAACATTTAAAATTTCAACCTTACAGTCTTATGGGATAATATTACAAAACATAATTCCTATGAGTTTGGTTTATCTGTTTTATGGCATGCTAGCTGCCCCTATCTGCCGTGTCCTTGACGTTTACACTTTAATGTCTGGTCTGCGCTGATATGAACTATGTCGTTGTTTAAATAAGATTTTCAAAGTTATATGTAATCATGACAGTATGTTGGAGTCATTACATTATTAATTGAAACAAATTGTTATAAAACTATAACTAATTTTTGTTAAGGTAAGGTTTTAATCTCTTTATGTAAACTTATTGGTAGTTGCTTCCAAAACCTTCAATATTTTAATTGAATGAGAATTTGTTAAATTTTTTAAACCTGATTAAATGATTTTCTATTCGACAGTTCAAATGCTCCAATTTTATTTTCAAATTCCTAAGAGTCACGAAGTAATTTATTTTTTTTATCGTTTCAACTATTAATAAAAGATTAAAACAACGGTCTTGTCTATGAAAAAATGGAAATTCATTGTGTTGGATTTAATTTCTTAATGAAATTATTTTTAAAATTAACATTTAAAAAAATTAGGTTTATCATATGATATTGCATTTTAAGTTTGAAATACATCTCCAATTAATGATAAATAAATCAATTAATAATCAAACACAGAAGCCAACATAAAATGGTCACACAATCTTATTAATAAAACAATATTTACTGTAAACAACTCTATTGTATACGATTTATTGGATACAAGTTGCTACTTTTGGAAGAAATATTATATTTTAACATTTCCCGATGATTATAGTGTGTAATTGAAAAATATTACAGTCATATTTCATTTAATGGTTTGCCACCATATTTATGAGAAATACTATGTCCTACAACCTTAAATACGGAGATTACGGTGGTTACGTGATAACACGATACGGATTAACGATTTGGGTGGGCCAAGTTCGAACCCAGATAGTTCCACAAAAAAACATTTGCACTTAAGATGTTGACCGCTTTCACGTGGTCCCTGTCGTAAGTACCTGATTTCTTCCTCGAAAGAATTATGACTTACTAGAAATATATCAGGGAAACCAATACAAAACAATAGAATCATTTGATTCATAAGATATAAATAGATGAATAGGTGACCCTGAAATTTCACTAATTATAGATATATTTTGAGAGGTAGATTTTAGAATTTATTCTAAAGTCAATAGTAAACATCGAATTAAATTAGCGCATGATTTAGTCAATGAAATGACCTTTACATATATTTTAGTATATAAACTGTGTATCACGCGATATTGCGAGCTACATTTTATTGATATTTTGAATATAAAACGTTATACAAAAGTAACATTTCGTGCATCGAAATATTCTAAGTTTTCAGTTAAAATAGCAATAACATTAATAAGCGACATGCAATGTTTTTTTATTTTATTTTGAAGTGTTTTAACTGTATCATGTTTTATTGCAGGTGTACATAAATTCAACTGAAATGACATCTGAAAGTTACGAAATAAGACACGGATTGTTTCAAGTCTTTCAGAAGGTATATCTCTCGGGTTATTAAGAAACATCTTGTTTCGGATATAAGAATATTGAAGTGAGGATTTTCAAACCGTTTAACTAAACTCAAACAAGTTAAAGAAGCGATAAAACATGAATCCTTATGTAACATGTGAACATCATATTGAAAGATGCAAATGATCTCGATAGCACAGATGGGGTTAGTCCTTGTCATTTGCGAGGCTTAAACGATGTCATAATAAACGAACTACATACACTGTCATTCAAAGGGAGGGAATACCTGGTAGGATGATACCATTACAATAGAACATATACTACAATACTCCCTCCAAAATAGAGGAGGTATAACCTGGGAGTATTTTACCTATAAAATGGGAATGAACAACAGAAAGGATACTACACTACCCCCTCCTCGAAATAAAAAAGAAGTACCTGAGAAAGGGGTCACATCAAAACAGAACAGATACTACATTAACCCCCTTTCAAAAATTAGCCAAACCCCTTTAAAAAGGAGAAGTTAATTCCTAGGAGAGCGGTCTTATGTGACAGAACCGATAATACATTGGCAATCCCATTCAAAGATAATACACTAATAGATTAAATTATTTTTTAATATAATGCCTAGTCATAAAAACATTATTGTATTATAGCTCCTTGGTCTTTTGGCTAGGATCAAAGTGTAGTATCTTTTCTCAGCATCACAGCGACACCAGACTTTAATTAAAAAATAATAATAATAACCTGTCGTTAACTGGAGAGAGGAAGGGGACATAGGAGCCAGACGGAGATAGAGACAACCAGTCAGTAGTAAAGTAAGATAGCCACCTCTTTCCTTTTTTTTCTTTCTTCCTTCTGGTGAGTGAGTAAAAACTTTTGCGAATAAATTTTCTTAAGTTATACATATGTTGATAAAATCATTTTAATTAATAACTATTAAAATTGCACATATGTAGATAAGATAGTACAATGAAATTAGAAATAAATGACATCAAATATAATGTAATTATAAAATGCTTAAAATAGATATGCGCATTAACTATCTTTTGATCGGTTACTTCTAATATATATAGATTATTTCAAACTTCTATGTTGTATTATTGAATTAAATAACAGTTATCCTTTTTGATGATAATATAGGAATTATAACTGAAAAAATGTCGCATTTATTCATTTATATATATATATATATATATATATATATATATATATATATATATATATATATCATAAGCCACTTAAAGAAATTTAAGTGAAGCACTCTCGGTGATGTTAAAAATAGACTCTCAAAAAGCTCTAATGCAAAGTTCCGAATACGTTCGTCCAACACTCTCGACGAGTCTTCTATCTGTGCCCACATGTATGTACATATAGATTTTAATGTCCCTTAATTACGTCACAGTTTCCGTTGGCCAAGTGAATATGGCCACTCTGTGAACCGGATTCGCGCCTCTCGACCGTCTGAAATTGTTACTTTCTTGCACTGATGAGAGCAATAAGCTTGAAACGCTAGCATCTGTACGTATTAATAATTTAAAATTTATTTATAAATATTACAATAAGCCTCTTTTAAGAAATGAAAGTTGAGCACTCATGGGGATGTTAAATATAGACTGTCAAAAAGCTCTAATGCAAAGTTCCGAATACGTTCGTCAAACACTATCGACTAGTCTTCTATATGTGCCCGCTTCTAGGTACATATATATATATATATATTAATTTCTCTTAATCACAGTTTCCGTTTGCCGAGGGGATATGGCGCTTGCTTGCAGATTCTAGGCTGACTCTGTGAACCGGGTTAGCGTCTCCCGACCATCTGAAATTGTTATTTTCTTGCACTGATCAGAGCAATAAGCTTGAGACGCTAGCGTGTGTGGGTATTAATAATTTAACTTAGGGAGGCGCAAGAGCGCTCTATCTCTTAATAGACCTCAAAAACGGCCTATGCTAGAACTCTCATTTCTTTGATTAATCATAACTCAAAAACCAATAAACCAAATTAGTTAAAACTTTGCACACATTTTTTTTGATAGGTTCTATAAGTGTGTAGAATTTCAGCATCATTAGTCAAGGCAACCCAGAGATCCAGAAAGGTCAGGCCTGATTTTGTGTTATCCGTGTGTACGTACGTATGTGCCACCCTGTATCTCATCAACTATTTGATGGATTCAGCTGATTTTGGGCAGAGATAGAGGTTCTAGGGTGTAGTTGATGGCATTTTAATTTCAGTTTACCATATACCTTAGTTTTCCAGAAAATTCCAAAAAACCTTAAAAATGACTATTGTATTGAGGCATAGCCTTTACAAAAGTAGTGATATTCCATGATAAATGCCAGTATAGTGAAATCATATGCCCAAATGTTTACACTTTTATTGTCATTAAGGGTATGCGAGCACAACAGGGCTAAGTATATGTGATAATGAAATGGTTTGGTTGATATGTGGTCATACCCTTAATTAATGACAATAAAAGTGTAAACATTTGGGAATTTCCTTGCTTTTGTACATTTAGTGTATATGAATTTTCATCTTAACCCAATTAAGAGCATATGATTTCAGTATACTGGCATTTTTCATGGAATATATATATATATATATATATATATGTGTGTGTGTATGTGTGTGTGTGTGTGTGTCTGTGTGTGTGTGTGTGTGTTTGTGTCTGTTTTTAAAATGTTCTCGTCATGGATGAGCCCAGAACTGTACTGTACGGCCCTTTTGATCTTATTTTACAATTACCTCATTCGTTCCGTCTACTTGCCTTGACAATAGTTCTGAAACATAGTGGCCGTTTTGACAAGATTCACAGAACTTTTGAGTTGATGCATCTTAGTCGGAGAATTCCTTAAGTAGTCTACTGTCGGCAACCCCAAAACAAGAAAAAACTCCCTGTGAACAGTACCAGTTGTTTAATTGAAACACGGTTGTAAAAAAATATATATTAAAACGTTGATGTTTCTCTTGACTTTGGAGAAAAGACACGTTGAAGAAGTATGACTGGTGTTATTTCTAGCTTGAAGACTTAATTTGTATTTTGTCTCTTAGAAAATGTTGATTTGGATAGGATTCCTTTTTAGTTTTTAATTGTTTCAATCGGTCTCGGATTTTTCTCTGCTTGAACCCCTAAAGTGTTAGTTATTGACAGGATTGCGCCAACCTTCTTAGCTATTAAATCCTCCCCACCATAACCTCTTTCATTTGTTATCCACTGTCTCTATTTTATATGCTTCCTTTTTTCATTTAAAAGAAAACATTACGGTTTTACTGTATCACTTATTGATAAACCACTTTTTACGCATAAAAAATTAAATGAAGTCAAATATAATTCTCAGTCATCAGTGTATGATTTGTTTATATTAAAAACAGAATACATATATTTCCAAAAACAGATTACAACACTTTAAACATGAAAATAAAGACAAAATGGAGGTGAAGCAAATATAAACGCAATAAAAATAACAAGAAACTCTCTTCTTATTTCATGGACAAACTTTAAAAATGAACGTCTGAACCAGAGAAAAAGATAAAATTCTGATTTCCATTAGAGAAATTTATTTTGTTGCCCTCCAGCTATCACAACCTGATAGAAAACTGGCTTATGGCCGTTTGAAATTTGGCCTCAATTATAAATACTGGAGACGAAATTTTTTGCAGGCGAATAACTTGAGTTGACATAAGTCGGAAAATGGTGTGAAAAATGCTAATCGAATGAATATATATTATGCAATAAGGGGAACGGAACAGAGCTCTGTAGTTGTGCCGTACAAGCGCAGGTTCAAACAAGAAGTAAACAATTTGAGATTGATGTGAAACAGGATACAGCCATGGTAAAGCTGAAGTCATTGAATGCATCGAAAAAGAATAGAAAGGAAGCAAAAATCGAATCAGTCTTCTTCTATCGCTGTCAGATTGATTGAGTATTCATACCCAAATAAACGGATATAGACTTTAAGGACGTAATAAAAAATATCATAATATGAGTTGTAAATAGAGCCGTCATATATATATATATATATATATATATATATATATATATATATATATATATATATATATATATAACCCATTTCCTATTCATCTTGGTTGTTATTTTCATAACGTTTCGGTCGATGTAACCTCCAACCGTCCTCATCATCATCTTTTCGAACTCAGGAATCTATACGGAATTTCCAATAGAACTTTATTTAATGTTTAGGATTTTTTTTAGATAAAGATTGACAATTTGTATTTTTAGATTTTTCGAACTACTGTTCTTATCCTGAATGTTATTCTCACAACCTTTCGGTCGATATAACCTCCGACTTTTTTCAGGTGCATCTTGTCTAACTCGGAAATCTGTCCGTCGAACTCGGGATCTGTAATGAATTTCGAACGGAATCTATAGCAGATTACATGAAGGAACTGAGTTGGAGGTTATGTGATCATCGCTTCTTCACCAGGTGCGCGTCTGCGTGCAACGAGATTCACGCGCAATCCCTAAAGCCAAATCACGTTATCAGCATGAACACTTTAGTTGGTGACTCTTTCCCAAACAGACCTGATGTAGATGCTGCTGTCGGCCCAGCAGAGAATTGGCGAACTCCGATATAAAGTTTATTTGTTTTTGTATACATCCACCATACTAAACCCAATGAATTATCCTTTTTATTTTGCCCATGTGTTTCTCCCACATGAAACTACTACCCGTCTGTGCACTGTTGTCGAAATGTATTATGTCGCAAAGAAAAGTTACACCAGCCAATGCACCTACCAGTGTTCCATTTGTTTCCGTCTTTATCGCATCCAACATTTTTCTTTTAGCCAAACTAAAAATCTTGCATTTAATCCATGGGGTTAGCTTGCTCTCGTTCCGTCAGAAATGACCAAGTAGAAGTCTTAAATAATTCGTAACTGTATACTTAGTATCGCCCTTTAGAAGGCTGTCACTGAGAACTGATTGTCCCCGTTTAGTCAGCCATGGGCGGATAAAAATTCTAAGTAATTTTAATTTTATTCTTACTTATTATCGCTTGTAGTGAAGATTGAACCTCCAGAAGACTCGTAAGTTCGAAAAGATGCACATAAAGAAAGTCGGAGATTTCATCGGCCGAAACCTTATGAAAATAAAAAAAGTAAATGAGAAAAGTAGTCTGAATAATCGAAATAATTAAAATTATCAATATTCATCTAAAAAAAAATTAATAAATAAAACTCCTCTTACAGAAAAGGGGGTTATAACCATAAAAGTAGTCAGTAGGTTACATACTTTTTAACACTTGTGGTCATCTAAACGAAGACAAATCCCTTGGTTTAAAATTCTACAATAATAAAGTTTTATCAATTGTTTTCTATTTGGAGTTTTTTTTAACTGGTTGAGTGATGCGTTTAACTCGAATTTTTCGTTACAATTAGTGTAAAAATCAAGATTATCAGATAATTAGTGCTGGGGCCTTATAAAGCCAGATAGAAATAACACAGACACAATGAAAATTAAAAATAAATTGTATGAACAAAAAAGTACAAAAGTAATGGTTCGGCTGAGCTACTTCCTCACTTCGCTTCTCTTCTTCCTTTTACTCATTGATCATCATGGTTTTATTGATAGTAAGGATCAGTTCATCCAGTGACGGTATAGTGTAGATAAGAATACATATTAGTTCATGTACATTCGATGTATGTTCGATAATGTTCGATAGCAAGTGTGTAAGAGACTACAAACGAAAACTATCCTTGAATTCGTGTGACGCATCAGACCAAACTCCTTATACGAATAAAAGTAACGTATTGGCCTTATTGCTGGGAGCGGAGTGAAATATTTGTTCTAATGTTGCACGTCTTTTCTGTCGTTGTTCAGTGGGGGAGAGGTCCGTCTAGACTGAGACAATTTTTATTTTGTCCCAATCTAGACTGCCCCTCCATATGCAAATAACGTGGCCAATCATATCGTTTAAAATATACAAACAAAGATTTCACACCCTAATTCGTTCAGCAACAAATTTGCGCTCGTTCCTTAAAATATTTTCGCGCTATTTTAAGAGACTCAACTTATAACATGTTGAACCATACCATCGGTATATCCGTCAGTTTATCTAAATTTAGAATAAATAAAAGCTACTTAATGTATTCTATATAAACTTTTATATTTAATTTAGTAAATATACTTAAAGTATATCTATTAAGAGGGCTACTAAAGATATTTTGCCAACCACTCGAACAATGTTTTAAATTTCAGTCGTAATCAATATATATTTGATAAATCACGCACGCTGCAATTCATTCTCGCTTTACTTGAGAAGGATGTTGAGGCTCCCACATCCCAACCTTCGGCCATTGTGAAAATGGGTGAATCTAGGAATTATCGATTTTCTTTGAATGTATTTCCATAGTACAAGATGATTTTGTCAGTAGGACAACAATATTGTTAGGTTTTCTTTTTTCTGAGTAACATCATTTATCTATTATTAAACAAAAGCTGAGTCAATTAAGTTTCGTTTTCTCACGGCTTATTCCAATATACTTAAATACATCTAAAAATATACATTGGAGTTATGTTTGAAAAGATGTTTTACGTGTTCTTATGTATTTCACCCGCCTCTCAACTCCATGTTGATTCAAGCCTTCTATAATACTTCTTAATGCCTCTATAGACATTGAGATAAGGTGAATCTCTCTCTTCAGTAAATGTACACACCGTAAACACTATGTAAATTAGATAGCAAAATAATAGGTTACTTTACATCTATATTATCCATGAGGATACTATCGGAATAAAGAAATACAGTATTTTTTGTTATCCAAGAAACATTTTTTAAAAGATATAGTACAGTTTATGAATGTTTGAATGAAATAGATGTGGAACAAATAATGACAGTAGTTGTAATTTAACGGGTAACATTTACATCTAGTTTAATCTAAGATTGGACAGTTTTCGACTTAACAAAGCAAATGAGGGAGTTAAGAATTTAAAATTTAAGGTTTAAGAAACCGGAAGAACGTGCCTTACAAGTGATGTTTAAGAATACCAATTTCAGTTAAATATACAGCGTTTCATTTCGCTAATGCGCTGAATATCATGTAAGCGGCGTAACTCTATCAATTTTATAAAAATATTCATTTGAAAAACGTTTTTCTTTTCGAAATATTTCATTAAATTAAAAAAACAAATAATCTGATATTAACTGTTAAGCAATAAATGAATGAATAAATAAATACATACACACAGAAATAATATCGGAACTTGGACTGCGAATAAAGAGAGTGTTTGTGCCTTAAGAGAGACACAAGGCAAAAGCACTAACCTGAATGAATTAAAAAAAAAACAGTGGTTAGATGAGAGGAAGGAAGTCCTGGTATGCTGTCTAGAAACTGGAGAACTGAAGAGTTGTATGGCATGCATCACATGGGAGTGGATAGAACATCGTATTTGGTGTGAAACGTTGATCCATTTATAAAACTGGAGGAAGTTCATAAGTTTGTCAAGAATTGTGCTCGATGTCAATCAATCGATCTGAAATATACATAATCCTGGTGAAATCAGGACTGCGAAAAATCGCACAAGATTAGCTATTGATATAACACACTATCTAGGGGGTGCATAGATACTAGCAATATGGAGCGACTACATGCGGCGGTTGCAGCTGCGGTTTCAGCTGCGGTTGCAGAGAAATAAGAGAGGGTGATGCTTGAACGACGTCCAGTAATGGAAGTGATAATGGACAATAGCACCGTTTTCTCTCAGAATTCTTCAGAAATGCGTAAAAAATAGAAGATAAGAAGATTGTTGTGGGGTACAAATCACCCCTATTGAAGAACTAATGGAAGCAACCATCTATAATAAATACCATGGTTGCAAAGACTCAAACAGAGCACACTCCTATCATGTGAGTGTCCACGTGTGGTATCTGTTCCGATGGATACTACACCCTATAGACCGGTGTTGTCTTGGCCTTCGGGGCATGATTCCGCCGGTCTATGGGTCTGTCCTGTGCAGTTCTAGGAGGTCCACCCTCCCAGGCTTTGCCTCTCCTCTTTGGGGAGGAGTAAGTTGATAGCTTACTGCCTGAGGCGCCCCTACCGGGGAATGCCGACGGGGCTGTCCAGGCAATTTTTAATGGCTAAAGCGCTCACGTTCTCGGGCGCTGGCTTTTCAAATCCCACTTTCCGACCTTGTGTCACATACTCTTATTGTGGGTAGGTGTTAAATATCGAGGACATTCCTATTATGTGAGTGTCCACGTGTGGTATCTGTTCCGATGGATACTACACGCTATAGACCGGTGTTGTCTTGGCCTTCGGGGCATGATTCCGCCGGTCTATGGGTCTGTCCTGTGCAGTTCTAGGAGGTCCACCCTCCCAGGCTTTGCCTCTCCTCTTTGGGGAGGAGTAAGTTGATAGCTTACTGCCTGAGGCGCCCCTACCGGGGAATGCCGACGGGGCTGTCCAGGCAATTTTTAATGGCTAAAGCGCTCACGTTCTCGGGCGCTGGCTTTTCAAATCCCACTTTCCGACCTTGTGTCACATGCTCCTATAGTGGGTAGGTGTTAAATATCGAGGACATTCCTATCATGTGAGTGTCCACGTGTGGTATCTGTTCCGATGGATACTACACCCTATAGACCGGTGTTGTCTTGGCCTTCGGGGCATGATTCCGCCGGTCTATGGGTCTGTCCTGTGCAGTTCTAGGGCGTCCACCCTCCCAGGCTTTGCCTCTCCTCTTTGGGGAGGAGTAAGTTGATAGCTTACTGCCTGAGGCGCCCCTACCGGGGAATGCCGACGGGGCTGTCCAGGCAATTTTTAATGGCTAAAGCGCTCACGTTCTCTGGCGCTGGCTTTTCAAATCCCACTTTCCGACCTTGTGTCACATACTCCTAACGTGGGTAGGTGTTAAATATCGAGGACATTCCTATTTTGTGAGTGTCCACGTGTGGTATCTGTTCCGATGGATACTACACCCTATAGACCGGTGTTGTCTTGGCCTTCGGGTCATGATTCCGCCGGTCTATGGGTCTGTCCTGTGCAGTTCTAGGAGGTCCACCCTCCCAGGCTTTGCCTCTCCTCTTTGGGGAGGAGTAAGTTGATAGCTTACTGCCTGAGGCGCCCCTACCGGGGAATGCCGACGGGGCTGTCCAGGCAATTTTTAATGGCTAAAGCGCTCACGTTCTCGGGCGCTGGCTTT
This sequence comes from Sepiola atlantica, assembly GCA_963556195.1. Classification (NCBI taxonomy): domain Eukaryota; kingdom Metazoa; phylum Mollusca; class Cephalopoda; order Sepiida; family Sepiolidae; genus Sepiola; species Sepiola atlantica. The sequence continues at coordinate 155,563,759 of OY744523.1, forward strand.
TCAAATCCCACTTTCCGACCTTGTGTCACATACTCCTAACGTGGGTAGGTGTTAAATATCGAGGACATTCCTATTTTGTGAGTGTCCACGTGTGGTATCTGTTCCGATGGATACTACACCCTATAGACCGGTGTTGTCTTGGCCTTCGGGTCATGATTCCGCCGGTCTATGGGTCTGTCCTGTGCAGTTCTAGGAGGTCCACCCTCCCAGGCTTTGCCTCTCCTCTTTGGGGAGGAGTAAGTTGATAGCTTACTGCCTGAGGCGCCCCTACCGGGGAATGCCGACGGGGCTGTCCAGGCAATTTTTAATGGCTAAAGCGCTCACGTTCTCGGGCGCTGGCTTTTCAAATCCCACTTTCCGACCTTGTGTCACATACTCCTATAGTGGGTAGGTGTTAAATATCGAGGACATTCCTATTCATGTTTTACCGCATGGTAGGAATCCGGTCATCTCCTACCACATTTAGTGGCGTTACTGTATTGCTATGAATAAATACATTGTATATTTTAACCTGTCACAATTTGTGGTTGTTATCTTTGTGACCCCTAGCACGGGTCTACAACACTGGCGACGAGAAATTTAGTAAAGAACATACGTGAGGATTTTGATTTTATACCAGTCACGACAAACTTGCTACCAGGATTACTCAAGAAAGTTACCGGATCATTCGACAAAAAACTTAATAACGAAGATTCGGGCAAGGATTTACTTGAAAAAAAAAAAACGTCAAACAACAAAAGACGTCGTCAAAAAAGTCTTATCTTGCTGTTGAAAAAAAAAAAGCCACAAGAAGCCTAAACTACGAGTTAAAACGGAACTCATAAATGGCGTAGATTTACGACAACTGAAAAAAAAAACGACTCAAAGTTTCAGTAAGTACAAAAAAAAAATTGTTCGTTCTAAAAAGATTGTCTTAAAAAGGCATTAGCATTGAAAAACAAAATTAAAAAGTTACGTCGGATTTTTCCGATTAAAATACATTTTTCTCTGACTGACTGGCACGTTGAAAAAAAAAAACACTTTCGACAAGCAGGTACGGCATAACACTTTGTGTTAATGAGAAAATATGATATTCTGTTACGCACTTAAAGCGGAAATGATGGCCAATATTTAAATAAATGCTATGAACTCGTTTTCTTTTTCACAAAAAAAAACTAATTCTTTGTAAAATAAAAAAAAAAGTGTACGTTCAACAAAGATTTGAACTAAATACTTACACGTTACGAAAAGAAAATTGAAGAGGAAAAAAAATAAAGGTCAAACTTTTTTCTGTATAAACACAAACGCTGAATTATTTTCTAGTGGAAAATTGCCACACAAGGAAAAAATAAATTAAGGAAATACTCGTCAATATAACCAGATACAAAAATTGTAGAGTTGGTGCTATAGAAAAAAAATTGGTTTGTTTCTGAAAACGGTTTTTTTTGTCATAAAAAAATAAAATGGAGGATTTTTCAAAACAGATTTTGGAAATTATAAAACTTCAACAAAATCAACAATTAGAACTTGAAATAAGGTTTCGAGAAGAACAATTGATAGTACAGAAACAAAATGACGAGAAGCGGTTAAGTTTAATGAAATACTTCGAGGAAAAACAGGGAAGAGAAAATAAAGAAATGATGAAATACGCCGCGGAAGAAAAGAAAGAAATGAACGAACAAATATTGGAATTTAAAAAATTACATTTCGAGCATCAAAACCAATCAGATAAAAAAAAGGATTTGTTAACGCAAGTTTTAATGAATAAGGACAACGGACAGGAAAACAGTACGGCTTTTTCGCAAAATGCGATCTGGTCAGCCATTGATACATTTCGCTATGCTCCTGAGGAAGACCTAACGTTTGAAGCATACTTCAGAAGATTTGAAGACTTATTCAAAATTGATTGTGGTTCATGGACGGATCAAAAGAAGGTTCGTTTATTACTACGGAAGTTGGGTGCATCCGAACATAACAAATTCGTGGATTATATTTTGCCAAGAAAAACCAACGAATTGTCGTTTGACGAGGCAGTCAAACTGTTAATGGAGTTATACTGTCCAAAGACAAGCCTTTTCCATAAAAGATGGAAATGTATGAATATTACACATAAGGAACATCAGGATTATACGACTTTTGCGTCTATAGTTAATAAAAACTGTGACGACTTCAAGTTGTCATCATTAACGGCAGATAATTTTAGATGCCTAATATTCACACAAGGTTTGATAGCCACAAAAGACGCCGATATAAGACGTAGTGCTCTAAATAAACTGGAATTAGAACCTGATTTAACGCTTCAGAAACTGGCTGGAGATTGTCAATGGTTCGTGGCAGTGAAACAAGATTCCCGAAACATAGAGGAAGCAGGTATCGCTCACATTAAAAAGATACGCTCCAAAAATAAAGGACACTCACCCGCCAGCTATTACCAACCAAGAGGCAAAAAGAACCCTTCACAAAATTATCAGGATAGACAAAAGCCTAGGACCCCTTGTAGTAAATGTGGAGGACCTCATGGGTACAATGCATGTTGGTACCATAAGAAAATAACGTGTGACCTATGAAAACGAGCAGGGCACAAGGCCTCATATTGCAGAGCAAAAGTAGGAAAAAAGAACTACATAAAAACTGCAAAAAGGGACCCTTCACCTACAGAGAACATAAGAAAATATGTTACGGTGAGAATCGGAAATAGAGAAGTAAATCTGCAACTCGATTCAGGGTCGGATATATCGATTATAAATGTTCACACGTGGAAGAAATTAGGTAAGCCCACAATGATGAAGACGAATAAAATCGCAAGATCGGTAACTGGTGAAAAGATTAATTTTGAAGGTGAATTAATTATTAATGTTTCACTTAAAAGAAAGACAAAAAAGTTAAAAGTATTCGTTCTTAGGAACACATCAAATTTATTTGGATCTGACTGAATCCAAGAATTTGAATTATGGGACTCGCCAATGAGTGATTTTTGTCAAAAAGTCGAAAATTTTACGGCCGAAGCCGACAAACTAAAAAAAGATCTAAAAAAATCTTTTCCAAGTGTTTTTTCTGAAAAGCTTGGATGCTGCACGAAAATAAAAGCGAGATTCGAATTGCTGGATGAAGCAAAACCAATATTTAAAAAACCACGTAGTGTACCGTTCGCTTCAAGAGAAAAAATTGAAGAAGAATTGGAAAGACTAGTTAACACAGGGATTTTGACCCATATTAACTATAGTGAGTGGGCAGCCCCAACCGTATACATAAAAAAAATCAAAAGAAATCCGAGTATGCGCAGATTTCTATACCGGATTTAATGCATCGCTCAAGGACCACCACTATCCGTTACCAAACCCAGAGGAAGTATTCGCTAAGTTAAATGGCGGAAAAATCTTTTCCAAAATAGACTTAAGCGAGGCGTATCTACAGATACCAGTAGAAGACGATAGTTCGAAACTTTTGTGTATATCAACACACATAGGTCTTTTTAAATTCAATAGATTAGCATTTGGTATAAAAGTAGCACCTGCTATTTTCCAACAGATAATTGACACTTTGCTAAGCGGTTTGGATTTTTCAATAGGCTATCTGGACGATATTCTCATACGTAGTCAAAATGTTGAACAACATAGAGATCATGTATTTCAAGTGTTTGACAGAATAAAAGAATACGGCTTCACTTTGAAGGAGGCAAAATGTGAATTTTTTTTGAACAAATAAAATACCTGGGTCATATATTAAATAAGGACGGGAGAAAACCCGACCCGGATAGGTCCACAGCAATAAAAGACATGCCAGATCCTCAAAATGTAACTACATTGCAAAGTTTTTTAGGGCTCGTTAACTATTATCAAACTTTTATTAAGAATATGCATAAATTGCGCGCGCCTTTGAATGAACTATTAAAAAAGGACAAAAAATGGAACTGGACGCCGGAGTGCCAGTCGGCATTTAAGCAGTTAAAAGATGTACTAAAATCAGATTTATTTCTGATTCATTTCAATCCAGAACAAGAGATTATTGTCGCAACCGACGCAAGTGCTTATGGAATAGGGGCATGCATTCTACATAAAATGCCAGATGGGTCCACTAAACCGATCGCCCATGCGTCGAGAACCTTACTGCCAGCCGAGAAGAATTATTCCCAAATTGTGAAGGAATCACTGGGGATCATATTCGTGGTTACAAAATTCCACCGTTTTTTTACATGGTCGAAAATTCAAATTACAAACTGATCACAAGCCGCTTATAACCATTTTCGGTTCAAAAAAAGGGATACTAACTTACTCAGCCAACAGACTGCAAATATGGGCGACCATCCTGCTAAATTACGATTTCAGTATGGAATTTCTTGCATCTGCGAAGTTAGGTCACGCTGACGGATTGTCGCGATTAATCCCGAAATCAAGGGAACCGCTGGAGGACACAGTAATAGCGTCACTACAAAGTGAAAAGGACTATACACTAATACTGTGCAATACGATCAGGGAATTACCAGTGACTTTGAAAGATATAATAAGGGAGGCTGAAGAAGATAGTTTCATCAAAGAAACGAAACAAAAAATGCAATCAGATGAATCGGCGGCGGAAGTTTATTCTATGTGCAATGAGGTACTGTTGTACCGAGAAAGGGTGGTAATCCCAGCCACGCTGAGGAAAAAAATGTTAAAGGATTTTCATACGGGGCACGCTGGGGCTACTAGAATGAAGAGCCTCATGAGGTCCTACGTTTACTGGAAGAGCATGGACACTGATATTGAAGACATGGTAAAGTCGTGTAAGGGATGCGCATTGGCTGCAAAAGCGCCCCCAATACAATTTAGCCCGTGGCCTAAAGCTGACCATCCATGGTCAAGGATACACGTGGACTTTGTAGGTCCATTGGAGGGAAACTATTACTTAATAGTTGTTGATAGCTTTTCAAAATGGCCTGAGGTATTTAGATGCAAGAGTCCAACGACGGATTTTACAATCAGTGCTCTTCATGAATTGTATGCTAGGTTTGGTGTGGTCGATTATTTGGTGTCGGACAATGGCACGCAATTCACGTCAGCAGATTTTAAAAGTTTCTGCGGGGATTTCCAGGTCAACCACATAACAACGCCAACCTATCATCCTCAATCGAACGGTCAGGCAGAGAGGTTCGTGGACACGCTAAAAAGAGCCCTGAAAAAAGCTAAAGGAACGCCCTCAGGAAAGGCGTTACAACAGTTTTTACAAGTGTACCGAATTACGCCAAATGAAAGCGCTCCATCAAAGATGTCGCCGGCAGAGTTAATGTTTGCGAGGAAAATTAGGCCGGTCTTCGAGAAACTTTTGCCTAAACAGGTAAAAACGCCGAATACTACAGTTCCTAAAAAGATGTATTTACCTGGGGAAAAGGTATTTTTCCAGGTACATAAAAATAATAGTATGATGTGGGAACTAGGAAAGGTCAAGCAGAGGATCGGGCGGATGGTTTACATAATCGAAGGTCCAAAATTCACTCACAAGAAGCATTTGAACCAAATTCGGAAACGTGTCACTGATGACGACAAACAACCTCCTGTTGAATAAGAAGTAATGGATCATATATATGACACGTTCGACCTGGTAACACCACAAGCAGTCGAACAACGTCGGTCTTCCAGAAAAAGAAAAAGGATCGATCCCATAGAGATCAATCCCAGAAAAAAGAGCTATACGATCATTCCAGGGGAATGAAAAGCTCGGGAGGGGGGTGTTGTGGGGTACAAATCACCCCTATTGAAGAACTAATGGAAGCAACCATCTATAATAAATACCATGGTTGCAAAGACTCAAACAGAGGACATTCCTATTCATGTTTTACCGCATGGTAGGAATCCGGTTATCTCCTACCACATTTAGTGGCGTTACTGTATTGCTATGAATAAATACATTGTATATTTTAACCTGTCACAATTTGTGGTTGTCATCTTTGTGACCCCTAGCACGGGTCTACAACAAAGATAGTATATGGCAGCCAAGCGATCTGGGAGAAATGGAATAGCGACATCATAGAGAGTGAGCAGTGCACAGTGAAGAATTATATTGGTATTGAGATTGAGAAGTTACTTTAAATTCATTATCGGTCGCACCCAAGTTTTCTAGAATATCCTTAATGACTTAAATCGAAGATTCCACCTGTGCCTGGAGGAGAATATTCTAATTTGGAGGTATTAATACAATTATTCATTTAATTGGAGAAGAAAGCTAATTTCGCGATGTCGATACAGAAGAACTAAACAAAAATTATCGGTGTAAGAACCAATTTTTTCTTCTCTTGAATTAGAATCATAGTACTAATTATTGTATATTTATTAAAATCTAATCCGAACAAATCTCACATACGACATACTTTTAGACACGAGTGTCGATGACTGCAGCGTTAACATATGAATATGTGCGTGTTGTGAGTTCGTAGGGCTTATATATGAGTAACTATTTACTACAAGACTCCGATATCTCTTTCTGAGGAACAATACGAAATGCTTTTCATTTCCCCTGTAAAATAGATAAACGCACAATATCGATAATGTGGTTTCGTCGCCAGTTGAGTTATCTTTGCAAATTGGCTGTTTCGAGTCTCTAACCGCTAGATGGCTCTGGTGGGGAGTCAATTTGCATAGGGTGGATTGAACAGTATAAAAACTGTACTCTTTTGATTGAAGTGTTGTTGTTGCTAATCAAGTTCGTTTATCAAATTAGAAAAAAAGTCCTGGAACGTGAAATTAAATACTTTAATAATGACGGGATCTGCACTTGGAGGAAACAGCAATCACGGTATCCTTCGAGAGAGTACGAGACACCAGTGTGATGATGGCAATAAGCTCTGCTTTGGTATTGCAAGCGGTACGGTTGGTGTCTTTCACAACTGCGCCACACATAATAGTTCATTGGGTTGCAATCAGGCGAGTTGGATGGCTACATGGCGAGACTGGTGAAGTTGTACAGCCACTTGGGATTTTGTTTCGGAGGTGTGCCACGGAGATGGGTTCTTTTTTCCCCACGTATGGCCTTTTCTCTACAACCCACTTGATCCAGCACTTGACAATAGTGGAAAACAACTCTATATAGCCATCTGAATTAAGACTGGGTTAATTTTCAGAAAAGGTTGGGCGGCATGACTGGTCTTTGCTAGAAAACAAATCCACAACTATATGAAGGAACTTGCTCTTTGTGATGCGCGGAGCGTTCGTGTAGACTGTCGTACTGTGTATTGTACAAATAGTGCTGAAAAGAATCAAAGCATCACCGAGTAAGTGTTTAGTCTTGTAGAAGAGTTTATTGGCTTTGGCTTTGATAAGTCTGCTCTCAGGATATTGGCAATCATTACTTGTCCCTTGCGGATCTTGTATGAAGATTAGTGAAGGTTCTCGTTAAACGATTTCTTCATATCTGGCACACCGACATCTATCTCTCTTGTCGAGGTCCACACTGCCTGCATAGATTTTGCCGCACCTTTTTCTTGCAGCTTCTCGGTGTATTTCGTTGTGCGAACACAGTGAGAACGCCTGCTATAATAATTTCTGGTAGGCACTGCTTCCACGTCTCTGTCGCAACTCTTAAACTAACATCTGCATTACATGAGCTGCTGCAGCTTGGTTATCAATATTACGCGAATCATAGATACAGGTCACTTTATTCTAATAACTCTTTGTTTCTAGTTGCCCACGGTCTATGCTATTAGACCCGCCAATAGTACACACAAACAGTTACCCTTGCGCTTCAAATGGTTCTGACATGAATATATAAAAGATTTATAAAATTCGTCTCGAACACCCATTTTGTGAGGTGGAAGTTTTCTTTAAATTGGCAAAAAAATTAATGACTGAAACGAAAAATGAGCAAACAGACATAATAAATAGAATTAATTAATTAATAATAAATTAACAATTCATACCGCAAATGAGGAAACACATGAATCTTATTCATTCAATCGAACTCTAACATTATTTTCTTTAGAAAAAACGTTTCTGTTCTTGATTCTAGTTAGCTAATTGGTACCATAGTACAATATATCAGCGGACATTATATGAAGCTGATTGACCGTATATTTGCTATGACACATTAACTGTTATCCTCGAGTGGCTGTCGGACCGTGATAAGCGGTAACTCATTTGTATAAAACCATGATTTACTTAATCTAAACATTCTTATTTGTTTAACTAATTTATCGTTCTGACAATGCGTACAGAAATTTACCACAGCGATTATACCGACCCCAACTATAGAATAGGCAAAGCGTGTTATAATGCAATCTATTAATATTCGCGATGCACTAAAACAGGTGACAAAATCATGAATCCCAGTCTTCTAGCCCGCTATGGACAACATAGCATACATTGTCTAATAAATGGTTGAAAATATACAAGTTTGAATTACCTTCTGGAGGGTTTAAACTACCTACTAGGAGTGTTATAATTACCTACTAGATATAATACTCGAGTCTTCGGTCTCCCAATACAAGAATGTGTCAGAACAGCCTGCTATTAGGATACTTCACCTTACAAGTAAACCCTGACCAATTATTCAAAATAACATAGTATTAGGAACCTAAATAAGATCCCTTCAACAGGACTATACACTGGTCCATGGGAGGAATTACTTCTCCAAGTAATGTTACCTCAAGTGATAGCACGTAGTTGGATATTCCACTAGACTAGATTAATTCTTGTTCTGGAATTCGGTAAGAGCAAATGACCACAAAGCAATATATACTATAACATACTTAACTGATCAATTGATATATATCCAAAGTTAAAATAGATATAAATATAACGATTGTAGATATACACTCTTACATGACTAAATGACATTAACACGTCAATGCTCTTGTATGCATATGCAAAACGAATAATAGTGTGCATTACATGATCTGGACCTTCAATAAGACGAATATATATATATATATATATATATATATATATGTGTGTGTGTGTGTGTGTAAAACATACACAGTGTATATATATGTGTGTGTGTGTGTGTAAAACATACACAGTGTATATATATATATATATATATATATTGTACACACATACATATACACATATACATATATACACACATTTTACCGTGTCTATCTTCTGTATATACATATAATAACATATATAAACGCGCGCACATGCATACAAAAAAATAGATGCATACCCACGTAAATTGCACTGCCTTGCGCATAATACGTAGGGATGAAATATTGAACATTTAAAACTATAGGGATAAAGATGACTTTTAAACATGAAAATAAAAATAAAATAAAAGATTAAAATCTAAGAAAAATTAAAATATTTTCTAAAATTATAACAAACAAAAATTTTATCATAAACAATTAAAAATATTAAAAGATCAAAATAAACAAATAAAATATAAATAGAAAGTAAAAATATTAATAAAAATATAATATAAAAGTAAATCTATAAAATAAATATGTACAACTAAAAATATAAGAATAATAAAATAGACACATTTTCGATAACTCTTCTACATAAACCGTCAACTATCACAAAATTAATTAGTGTTTTCAGAATCTTCTCTGGCAGTGATCGTAGACATCGAACAAATGTATGCATGCATGAAAAATAGCCTTATATATATAGCCTTATATATATATACATATATATATATATATATATATATATATATATATATATATATAGCCTTATATATATATATTAAAATGTTTAGGCTTTAAAATCACTATCACTACTAAATTAAACCAAGTCGATTTCCTCGACACCACCCTTAACCTCACAAATAATACTCACAAACCCTACCATAAACCGAATGAATCCCTTCAATATATCCACAAAAACTCATGCCATTCACTATCAATCCTCAAAAACCTTACTAAAAATATAAGCTTAAGAATTTCAAACCTCTCCTCCAATTATGCAGTTTTCACACAGCCCCGCCGCTCCATATTATAATAAAGCCCTACGCACAGCGGGTTCCACGATGGAATCTCATACATCCCAAGCTAGAACATTCCACAGAACAACAGCCGCAAAAGGAGGAGATCGATTATCTGGTTTTCGCCGCCCTTCTCCAGCAGAACAAAATCAAAAGTAGGTCATCTATTTCTCTCATTATTAAGCAAACATTTTCCTCCAACACACAGTTTACATAAGTTTTTCAATAAAAACACCATCAAGGTCAGCTACTCAACCATGCAGCCTATAAGGAGTTACATCACCAGAGAACAAAGCACGGCAGTCGACACCGGATGCTCATGCCAAAATAAAAATTATTGCCCCCTCGAGGGAAATTGTAAAGTTGACTCAGTTGTATACAAAGCTGTGGTTACGAGTCAAACTGATAATAGTACAGATGTATACTATGGCATGACACAAGGTTCCTTCAAACAAAGGTATTATTCACACCTATATTCCTTTAGAAACAAAGATCGCGCAAACACATCATAGGCTAAACGAATTTGGGAACTAAAAGAAGAAGAACCCCTTTTTCTATAAATTGAAAAATCATAGAGAGAAAACCCATTTATTCACCTATATCTAAAGTTTGCCATTTGTGTAATGCTGAGAAGTACCATATTTTTAAGGCCATCATGAACCCAAGCACCAGATGTCTAAATGTGCGCGATGAGGTTTTTAAGGGTTGTGCACATCGTAAACAAGCACTCCTTATTAATTGGATGGATCGAGTGACTTCAGCCTACCCAGAGCCCCCCTTATATAAATTTTTCAGACACTTATACACTTCAACTGCAGACTTCTCTTCTACGAATCTGATCACAGTTCATTTTTCTCTTTTCCAATTTTTCCCTTTTCTCCTTCGAGTCCCTTCTACCATCCCCTTTCTCACCACCTTCTTCAAACGTTTTAATTTTTTAATTTTTAATTTTTTATTTAATTTTTATTATATATTTTTTATATTTTTTATTTTATTTCTCTAATTTTCCTTAATTTGCTATTTTAAGAAATTTTTAAATTTTTAAAATTTTTGTATTTTAAAATTTTTTGATATTTTTGAATTTTGAGATCTTGAATTTTTGAGTTTGCAAATTTAAATTTAAATTCATATTTAAATTCATGATCTTTTTATTTTAGAGGATATAATATTTTTTCTTAATTTTTATATTCCCTCTTATTAACTTTTATATTTTTTAATTAAAAATAGTATAAAATTTTAAATTAAAAATAATATAATTTTTTTAATTAAAAATAATATTATATTTTATTTTAAATGAAATTTTATAAATTTTGGGAGCTTTTAACTTTTGAATTTTTTCAAATTTTAAGGGATTTAAAATTACTTTTCTTAATTTTTAATTCTTTGGATCTATTAGATTTTATATATTTTTAAATTTTTAAATATATTTTTAAATTTAAAAAAAATTTTTAAATTAAAAAAAAGTTTTTTTTTTATTCTTTTGAAAGATTTTTTAAAAAGATTTTTTGGAAAGATTTTTTTAAAATTTTCATAATTCTTATAGTATAAATATTTTAGATTTACAATTTTTAAATTTTTATATTTTTATTTTTTAATTTTTATAATTTTTATAGTTTTTATAATTTTTAGGAAATATATATATAGATAGCCTTATCTAGTTTTTACACTCAGTTTATTCCCCTGCACTTGTGTCGAATACACGTACGTATACAAATACGCCTGCACTGCGTGCATGTATATATATATATATATATATATATATATATATATATATATACATATATATATATATATATATATATATAATATATATATATATGTATATATATAAAACAACGTATACGTATGTGTATATATATACAATATTCGGCACATGTATGCGGGTATTAGCTGGACATAGTAATATAATATAATATAATATAATTTAATATAATAGATAACGTGATTACCTTTCTTGATTTAATTTCTTGATTTATTTATTAATTGAAACCATCGTAGAAATGTATATATATATATATATATATATATATATATATATATATATAATAAATAATTACCTCCCTTTTTTAGATAATTCAATTAAATAGAGTTAGGTACCTTTAACCATACGATTTTTTATATATATATTTTCATATTCTATATTTTTATATATTTTTTATTTTTATATTTTATTTCATTTTATTTTAATTTCTCTTATATTTTTATTTCTCTTCTCTTTCCTAAAAATAAAAATAAAAATAAAAAAATAAAAAAATAAAAGTTTCCGTGCTTGATACCGACGGTTTCTGTACCAAAATAAATAAATATTATGCTCTTAATTTTTAACTTTAATTCTTAATTAATCGAGAACTCTGCTGGGATTTTCCCTACTATATTACAAAGAAGTTATATATATATATATATATATATATATATATACATATATATATATATATATATATATATATATATATATATATATATATATATATATATATATATATATATATATATATATATATATGTTAGTGTTCTTAGTTATAGCGTGGGTGTAATTAAAAACATTAATGCTTACTCCATTAAGATGGTATCTGGCGTAAATACGTAGACGTTTACTCTTTCTTTTGTAGATAGCGACTTATTATTAGACATTTACACTGATTCGCTTTTATTGCATAACGCAATGATTTTCATTAAGGAGATGCAATCTATGATGCTTCTATGTTATTAGTGTTCGTGTGTGTGTAACGTTTTAATCGGATCTAAGTGTCAATTTTGATCTAACAGATTTAAATATGCTTTCATAGAGGATTATTCGTAAACGCAAAATAAGTTGAATAGCGACACGATAGTGCTGGCCAGTCTCTTCCCAATGTTCCTGCGATAACGACTTCTCCGTCGATAGAATTGAGGCGACACATATTAAACTTAGACATTAATACAGGGTGACCCCCCCCCCAAAAAAAAACGGGCCCCGTGTACACTTTATGTGATATCTCCTTTATTTATTCACCGATTGCCCTTATTTTACAGGGCATGGCAGAATCAACGACCGTGAGTACACCCAAACCATCAGTGGGAGCTGGGACAAAGAATACACTGTGTTGAATTTTACTACAAGACAGGCTCGTTTAAGAAAACCCAGGACAGTTTCATGCATCAGTTCGAATGTGAAAAGGCTCCATCGAAAAGCAGAATTTAGAACTGGGTGGACCACTTCGAAGAGTATGGGACCGTGGAGAACCTCAACGCTGCTAGTGAGAACCGTCCAAGCCACTCGGGAGGTCGCCAGAAGCGGACAGCCGAGCTGGTCGAAAGTGTGAGAGAGTGTCTCCAAGAGAGTCTGAAATGCTCTGTGCGTAAGCGAAGTCAGTCCCTCGGTATCTCCCGTGAGACTTGTAGGAGAGTGCTGGTGAACGATATCAGGGCTTACCCATACATAATACAGACGCTGCAGACCCTTACAGCCTCAGGCAAGAAGCAGAGGAGCGCTATGGCAGTCAAGATACTCGATAAGATCGAGGAGAAACCAGGTTTCCTTAACCTCCTTTGGACCTCAGATGAAGCCCACTTCCATCTTGACGGAAAAGTGAACTCCAAGACAAATGTTTTCTGGGGGTTCTCCAGACTCAATGAATTAGAAACCAAGCCCCTGCACTCTCCTAATTGCACGGTGGGGGCTGCAATCTCGGTCAGAGGCATCATCGGACCAATCTTCATCGAAGAATCTGGCGCAGCAGTGACATTCCCCAAGGAGCGGTATATGGAGGTCCTCAAAACCTTCAAGAGTGAGCTCCAGACCCTCAACCCGTCGCTCATGAGCAAGTTCTGGTTCCAGCAAGACGGAGCAAGTTCTCACATATCCACCCTGTCTCGAGATTGGCTGAAAGAGGATTTCGGAGGCCGAGTGTTCAGTCTCAAGACTAATTTTGAGTGGCCACCCCATAACCCGGACCTACGCCATCCAGATGTTTTCCTTTGGGGCTATCTTAAAGACAGAGTGTACGCAGGGAAACCCATAACCATCACGGAACTCAAGGAAACCATCAGGGAGGAGATGAGAGCCATCCCAATCCAGTCTGTAAGAACGTCATGGACAAATTTGTTCTGCGCCTCAAGAAATGCACGGAGCTAAATGATATACTCACCATATACCTATTTCATAACAACATTCAATCTTTCTCAATAGTCACTATATTTTCTCATAAAAATACGTACATTCCCCATAATTCGTTATTAGGGTTGTTGACTGAGGCTCAAGTTGTAGATTACTTTCTAGCACAGTAACCCGAGTTTACTTCATCTTGCGAAACCACCAGTATCAATATTTAATCGAATGTTTACTGTATAGAATTACGCATAATAAATATATAAGGACACGTAATTAGCTTTCTGTGTTTTGTCCTCCTAAACTACACAACTGTATATATATATATATATATATATATATATATATATATATATATATATATATATATATATATATATATATATATATATATATATATATATATATATATAAAATCCCAGGAACCAACCATAAATAATATTAAATTCGAGACTAGTAACCATATTTTAAATTGTTTAAAGTAAATACAATAACACCTGAGTCTTCTTATTATGTGATTTTAGAATGTTTATATATATATATATATATATATATATATATATATATATATATAAGTAAAGTATATGTATATAAATATATACACACACACACACATATATATATATATATATATATATATAGAGAGAGAGAGATAGAGAGAGAAGTAAATGCTTTTATGTTAAACTACGTGGATTTGTCTTTTACTATACACATCTTTTGAAACAATTGTAAACTCAATGAATGGATTTCAGTATAAATTATCAGAAAATTATGTACTAATAAATTTTTAATTAAATATATATGTATAATCTCTATTTAATGCTGAGTATTGAGCTTGTTTTTCGTAGTTTAAATTCGGCTAATTGGAAAGCCATTTTGATCTATATAAATGTAATTTATATCAATATAATCTCTTATCTATCTATCTATCTATCTATCTATCTATCTATCTATCTATCTATCTATGTGTGTGTCTCTCTCTATATATAATTATCTATGATAAATATATTTTAATATCCGCATATGTTTCATGTTAACAAAGAATCATCTGTGTGGTTAGACAGTACCGTACAACTAGTCGTAAGATTACAAAAACTGAAGCTACATTTGCTTTCTAAAGTCACATGTTACTTCTATCCGACGTCTTTGCCAACCGCACGATCACTGAAACAGTTATACCACGAATAAAAAAGAATATTCCTATTATTCATTCAATGAACACAGTTATCCTTCGTAGAGTGTTCAATATATATATATATATATATATATATATATATATATATATATATATATATATATATATATATATATATATATATTGCATACTTGTTGGTAATACGGCGCATCAGTTGTGGAGTCGGACGTTTTATGGTGATATTAACCATTGTCCGAAAGTGATCAGCATCGCCGGGTGGGCTATAAAAATCCATTACACAAGCCCTGGTAAGTGTTGTTAAAATAGCTCGAGAAATTAGGCTTGTTGATATTCACGCACTTGAGTGAGGGCGGGTCAGCTGCGTCTGTGTAGCTTCAGAAACAACTCCAATCTAAGTGATGGGCATTAAAATCTCTAAATACGTAGATTTAGGCACTCAGATCTATGGAAAGTGCTGCGTTTACACTATCGGAGACATAATCGAGTAAGGTAATGCCTGGTACGGGAAATATAGTTAACTAACATTGTGTTGTAAATTTAATCTAAAGGATATTTAGACCTGATCAGGTGATTTTAGTCAAAGTTCTCTCACCAAGGGAAAGTGTTACAGATATATACTGTATATGCTAGTCATCATTTTTACGGCAGAGTCGGCGGTATCCTGACATGAACACTGATTAGTGTAGATTGAAAGTGTTGATTAGTTTCGCTTAGTTATAGGATATCTAGCGAGTTTACAAGGTGGGTGGATTTTACATAATCGAGGTTAGTTCTAAGCCCTCGGATAATTGTGAAGGATAGCCTCAAGGGATATAGGGGATTTGGTTGTTTTTGGGGTGTCGCTAGTTAATTTGTTTTCATCTTTCTTATAATTGTCATTTATATAGTTTTTAGATAATGTGGATTACATAAAGTGGGTGTTTGTTGAATGTCAGAAAACAAAGTTCACACACGTAGACTATTCTTATCTATAGGTTTTGGCCTTTTATATGCACGAGAAGGCATTATAGTTATCTCGATATTATACAACTGTTGACAGAGCAACAGTTCTTATAGCCGCATAACAGTCAGTTCTCCTGTACTACCAGTCGGAAACAGAAGCCAGACAAACTTTAAAACCTGTACCCCACCTTTTAGAACAAGAGCCACCGATACTTGTTGTATGAAATTTAGTGACGGTTGTTCTTGTTTTGAAATTGTCTTTTTTCTACAGCTTTTTAACAACTGTTTTGTCATCTGAAGAGGATTCCACAAAGAATCGAAAGTACTCGTTATCTATATGGGACATTTATTAATCCTTTTTTAAATTTTGAAACTAAACAGATTATTAGAAAAGTTGATAAAATGCTTAAGTGTTTAAGTAATGTTCTGCCTAACTACACACAATTCATATACCCACACACACACACACACACGCACACACATATATATATATATATATATATATATATATATATATATATATATATATATATATATATAAGTTTTGAAAACAAAAGAAAATGTACATGATAACTGTAAGGTTGATTGATGATCGCATCGGCGCGAGTATATAAAGTACTATTTAAGAAGAAGTTATGAACTTTAAATAGAGCAAACCTTTAAAATATTTACCATGTCTTGAATTACTAATTATTTCAGAAACAGCGCTAATAACTTTAGAAGCCGATTACGAGATTGTTCTTGATCACATCCTCATAAGATATGTACAGAAGTGAGTTAATAGTGTTTGTTCCATATGAAACATGGCGCCAAACATGTGCATTTCGAACTCAAGATGATGTTCGCGTCTGATGAAATTATTAAGTGATAAATCACGTTTAATTCGTTTTGGTCGATTACAAATTGCACCATCGCGTGTGTTAAATACTAAAAATTGGTTTATAGGAAAAGTCTCTTCTGTAGAAAAACAATGTAAAAGTTAATACCTCTCGAAACGCCCCAGAATAAACTCCAGGAATTTGCGGGAATGTAGCCCCCAAATTGTCATCCTTACTTAGGCCCTTACCCCATTCATGTACGACGCTTCAACAATGAATAGGAAGTAAAATAGTTGTTTGCCTCGAAAGTCCAGAATAGGTTAGTGTGCGATCAAAGAATTGCCAGAAAGTTCGCTTCCGAGCGTTCAACAGAATGGCTTCTACTTTGAATACTCCGCTGCTTTTGTTATGACTTGACGACTCAAGTCTATGGGTAAGCATAATATTGCCACAATCTTTACTTAGCCTATATTAGAAAAAACGTCATATATGTTATGAGGTGGTTATAGTATAATGGATACCGGAGTCGATCGATGACACGACCGTCATATAGTATGTTTACAAACTGTCGTGGGCCCGTTTGTGAGTAGATGCTTTTGCAAAACCAACATAAAGAACCTACGCACCCCAAAAAGTTGTAACGTGCTTATTCATACGAATTGCTTTGTTTTAACTAATTTATTGAATTTAATATATATATATATATATACATATATATATATATATATATATATATATATATATATATATATATATATATATATATATATATATATATATAACTGATTTGATATTCTGAGAAAGTTTAAGCTTTCTAAAATTGTATCAACACTATAATTCAAGAGAAATTCTAAAATAGATAAAAATATACTTCCTAGGAAGTCACTTGTTTTATTATTATATCCATTAAATTGTTTATTTCTCTGCGTACCTAAACTAACCCATAAGTAACTTTTTAAAATTTCACAATATTATATGGTTCACAACTTTGTGAGAATATTTTCTGTCAAGAGTTAAAGCTGTTGGACATTAATCGATTTTCCATTTACCAAAAACCGATTGTCGAAAACTACTTTCTAAGCAGAAATAATCACTTTGCATATTTATTGAAACTCGGTCAGTTCAGTTTCGAATATTTACGTTTATTTATTTATTTCATTTTGATTTAATTAATTTATTGTTTATTGTTTCTGGTGGAATAATTCTCAAGTAACTGTTGACAATACTGAACTTGATAAACCTAGTAAATCAAGGCTGTCTAACATACGACCCAGTGGCCGTAATTGCTTCGCGATGCGGATAATTCGGATTGCGACTCACTTCTACTTAAAATACCATTTCATCATCTTTAAGTGAAACATAATCACTAGATCAAAGTTAAAAGCAAAAGTTACATTTCAAGTGTTCACTTAAGAATGTAAGAAACACAGATCTATATAAATCCTCTGTTGACGTAATAAGGTGATAATAACATTCCAACTTTCAGAAAGAACTCCTGCTCATACACCAACCTAACAACACTGACAAAATTTCAAACGCCAACGTTTGTTTTTCTAGTTGTTAAAACTCGTATTGCCTATCTGGGTTCAATCCGTTCCTTTAAAGTTGGTTGGCCTCTATTAGTTCTATAAAAACCTGCAATTATCAGCCACAGTTTTTCCTTTCTAGAAAATGGTCGCTCAACACACACAACAACTAACATGTATATAAACTGGTAATTTAGCTTCTTTACTGTTGTATTTAAAAATAAAAAATACAACTTATGAACTGAGTTTCCTGCTAAAGTAAATATGATCGCAGAGACGGATCCAACTTCTGGGTCATATTTGATATTTCCGATTTATTTTCAAGTCTCGGTTCGTCTGCATTAATCCAAAAATGAAATAGACGTATGAATAAAGAAGCAAACTATTAGCAGCTAACGATTCAGAGTTTGAATAAAAATTCAAGGTGATCGATGATTCTATTACGAATATTGATTTTTAAAAGTCTGTGACCTATGATAAATTGAACTCTTCGTTATTGAAGATGTCGATTTATATCTTTATGTGTCACGTGGCTCTTATCGTCTCAAGGGAATATTATATAGCGTGGCGTCAAATGTTTCTGTCGCTTTTTTATTTTAAATCTTTGTTATTGGGGTAACGTAGCGTCTTATAGCTGCGATGCTATTAAGCTATTTTCTTCGTTGGGAGGATTCGCTTGTAATTTTCCTATGTGTCACGTTACTTTAAACTGGAAACCTGAACTTACTTCCCATAGAAGTCAATCATTTAGTATTTGCATGATTGTTTTCCCACACAGGTTAGAACACAATGCGTGATATGGTAACATTGTCGTTACTTAAAACAATCGTTGCGTGCTTATTTGCGTGCTTATTTGCGTTCTCACCTATGCGTTCATTATTTTTTTAGTCATTTTCTTCTTTTATTATATAGCTTATTATATAGCTTATTATATAGCTTATTATATAGCTTGCAAACGAATGACAAACTTACATCTGATTAAGGCAGAATGCAACAGATTTTTTGTTAAAATCTGAATCGTTTATTATTGTTCGAAAATATTGTTAAATTATTAGATATTAAAATTCATTGTTAGATAAAATAATGTTTTATTCCTTTTGTTCTTTACGTATATCATAACTATCTCATCGTATACATATCGTTACAGTTATGTTTAAATTACATTACGATTGGGACGGAAACTCTCCGATTAATGTTATGTTTTCACTTACTGATGCGTGTATAAACCGTTACGCACCCCTGTTGTCGGGAAGCCAGGCTCCTACGATAAAAACACTCGTTTGCCGAAGTTGAATTATTAATAGGTTCATTAAAAATATCAGTCACAGAAATATCGGAAGGACGGGTCAATGTGCGTGAGAGAGAAATATAGACAGATAGATAGACGGATAACTC
>OY744523.1:155588555-155666055 GCA_963556195.1 Sepiola atlantica
GATATCATTTGTAATGTTATATCATGACTGATGGAGAAAATATTTACTATATTACACCCCCACACACCGCATGTTTTTCAGAGCGCTTCAAACATCACAGATAAAAACTATTCCTGTGTGATACAGTGTAAAGATGTTGTTGGTAAAGAAGACCCACTGAAGTTTGGTGATCTATTTCTAATGTGTTATAATTTAAAGACACGAATGCAAAACATTTCCAGTAACCGCACGAGGCAAACCGGGTTGATATGTATCGTAGGTGACAATGATATTCGGCACTCTATATTGATGAACGCTATCGTTAATGTAGCGTAGAAGTCGGCTCTTTGGAAACACAAATCCGGTTAGGAGACATTAAGTGAAGAGGGTGACGTTTTTCCATTCTGGTTCAAGTTTCATAGCGGAGAGAAGTGAATTATTGTTGAATAATGAATGGCATTCCGTTCAGTTATGCATTCGAGGCAGCGGCTTTGATTCGCTCTGCCAAACGAAACTCGCTTTGAAAAGAAAGAATTGTAAACTAGCACAATAAATGGTCGACATAATAGGAGCGTCTCCAACTCTTGTTTGTAACTACTATACAAACGTACGTGTCTGAATGGAATGCCGTAAATAGCATCAACCAATTCGACGAGATGAGAGAGCATGGCCGGATCAGTGAGCTCCGTTTATTTCTACTTTGTTATTCTAATGGCACAAAGATGAGGCGAATTATAATTTCAGAGATGAAAAATATAAATTCGACTGAAATGATCTGGGAATTATATTAATCAAAATAATCAGTGATTATTACTGTAACTTTCTTTTAATCATGTTAATACAATTGAATCACATTTTAATAAGATAAAAGTTGTTTTCAGTTTGAAATGAAGCGGCGTCTACCTTTATGTGTAAAAGCAAATCTGATCGGTTGTACTAATTTAAACACCAGTCTGTTAGGAAGTATGGTATGAACTCTAACCCTCAAAATTACAGTTGACATAGCAGCCAGTGTTCGATGAATCGTCTGCAATAAATCGTTTATAATAATTATTGTATAGCATCATCAAATAACGTAAAAAGGTTTATCTGAGCTTAAACAAACTAAATAGATCAACCGTCATAACTAGAGACCTAGGGCTCCCTTTTTATTGGCTATAACACTGAAATATAGGGGGAGCGCTACACTTATCTTTGTATTACTCCACGCACTCATGATGTATATTTTATAATGTCGAGTGTTTAGCAAGTAGGTAATAAGTGTAATCTTTGTGTATTTGATATGACTCGACCGAGGATTGAACCCGGGTCCATTAGCGAATAATAATCATTATTGCAACTAGGTTAAACAGTTTAGACTAACCTTTTATTAATACATTGTGATTGTTCTTCTTCTTTCTTGTGAATCAGATGATTCTGGTGTTGGCATTAGTTTCCCCGATGTTTTTCTAGTTAGAAATCTTTCTGGAAAAACATCAGGTACTTACGGGAAGAACCACGAGAAGGTTGCCAACATCCCTAAGTGACAGTGTTACTGTGGAACCGACTGGATTCGAACTTGGAACACCCAGGTCTTCAGTCCGTGTCGATATCCACTTAACCACTGTCACCTCCCATTGTGATTGTTACAACTCAAAGAAGAGACAATGTACAATTTCCATCTATTAATCTATTTAATAATTAGTTAAATTCTTTGTTGATAACAGTTATCTATGTCTTAACTAAGTTCTGACTTTATAGTGTATGATATATTAGTATATTTCTACTATGTTTCTTATGATATTTATTACAGTAATTTATAATCAATATTATGGAGGTGGCACTTCTAATTAAACGGATATCTGTGTGGCTAGATTATTTTATATTCGAGCAATTATTTTGGCAAACTATGATAAGTCTTTCTATTTAACAACGCCAATGTTATCTTTGTTTTTTAGCTAAACATTTTCCTCCAACTTATTTCGTTCTGTTCCTGCTAATTAAGTACTATCCATCATTACTAAAACTCTGTTATCATTTTTAATTGCTTGTCACCGTACATACTTCACCTTTACATTTGTATTTTGAGGTGGCGGAAGGAAAAGCGAATAATGTCAATATAAAGTGCATAATGAAAAGAGTGGTGCTATACATAAAAGATGTACATAATAAAGAGAGTGGGAGAAAGGTACGAAGTGAGAGAGAGAGAGGAGGTGAAAGAGAGACGGAAGAGTAAAAGAGACGGTAAACGAGACGGAGAGAAGAGACGAGAGAGTACATTGCTATATAACAATGTATTTTGACTTTGTTATTATTATTATTTATTTTTTATGCTTCCTTGGGCATCTCTTTTTTAAATATCTTCTCAATTAAATGTTAAACAACAAAAAAAAACTCTTAGTACAGTATCGATATCCAGATCAAATTCTGTTAAATATTTCATTTGATAACTCCCAAAAGTGCCCCCTCAATTTCTCCCTCCTATTACTTTCTCTGAATTCATCCAACCTCATCGTAAATTGATCCACGCTATTGCTGTTCTTAATCCGATCTGGCAACTTATTCCAAAAACATATTACTCTATGAGCAAAAAAACTTAACTGGTTAACAGATCTAGTTTTTGAAAACTGCCTTGAAAATAACCTTCCAGATCTAGGAGAAATACTAAAGAAATACCCACCATAGTTAGAAATGCCATTTATTATCTTGAAAGTCTCAATCATATCACCTCTCATTCTTCACTCCCAATTTGTCCAATCTCTCCCTGTAACTGCACTTCTTTACTTTACTTATTAGTTTTGCCACCCTTCTTTGTACGCCTTCCATTTTCAATACTACATTCCAATTTCCATATCTAGTCGCTGGAGGCCTGGGTGCAGTATTCTATATGAGGTCTTATTAGAGCTTTATATATCCTTAACACAACATTTGTCTATCTCGAAATAATATCTCTAACCATCCACCCGATCATTCTATTTGCCCTCGATACAATGGTGAAAATATGATTTGTGATATCACTGAGACTTTGTAATAGAATGATATCAATAAGATGAACGACAAAGGGAAGAGGAATGACGGGGATGGAGAAAAGATGTGGGATTTATTACAAAATCACAATGTATTATTACTTTCTGAAAACATTAGAGTTTGTAATCCTTGTCAAATACTGATCATCAACCAATGTCAAATTCATAAATTATATATATTTTTTATAGATATGAAAAATACTGACCTGACCTATCAGAGCACGGTAGTTATAACATCACCTATCATACATTTTATTATCAACCTCTTTGATCCTTATTTTTTAAATGAAGGGAATTATACGCTTTAACAAGCGATGACTAAATAGAGTATTTCGAAAATAATATTTAACGAAATTTATGATGTAGTTTGCAAACATTTGCGTGTTTTCTTTATAGGGATCGTTATAGAATCGAATATTTTCAGATAGAAAATACCTTGTATTTCGATGACTTTCTATGAATGTTAGTATTAGAAATAACGTATACATATATATATATATATATATATATATAAACATATACATATATATGTCTGTTTTTGTATATATATATATATGTATATATATATATTTTACAGAAAGAAAGATGAAGATAAAAAATTGTACAAAATTACATAAAGTTACATGAATTAATACAAATTTTATACATCGAAAGTTCAGATGCAAGGAGTTACATTAATCTTTAAACCATGGTTTTTAAAAGATAAAACTCTTCTCGTCAGAGGATAAAATCTGGTAATATGGTATTTATAACAATTAAATATTACCTAGTTTTCCACATAACGCCTTTCAACAGACAGCCTTAACCTCGGATTTGCCGAATTGGATATTTAAAATACCAATACAGGAGTTTTACTTGTAACTCCACGGAAATATACTATAACAGAGTACGAATCCATACGGCCCAAGTGAGATATTTTGAACCCTCTACCTTTTACTTGTTAAAAAACTTTCTTCAATTCTTCAATTCTACAAACTGTTACTTTTACTATTAACTATCTACACCATAACGTCCCTTTCGTCTTCAAAAATCACTTCGCAATACTGCTAATTTTTTACTTCCCGGCCTTTTATTTCTTTATCCCCAACCTCTTTTGTTTTTTTTTTATTTTTCAAAGTGAAATCGAACTAGGTAATATTTAATTGTTATAAATACCATATTACCAGATTTTATCCTCTGATGAGAAGAGTTTTATCTTTGAAAAACCATGGTTTAAGGATTAATGTAACTCCTTGCATCTGAACTTTCGATGTAATAAAATTTGTATTAATTTATGTAACTTCATGTAACTTTGTACAATTTTTTATCTTCATCTTTCTTTCTGTAAAATTGATTGCTCTACTCAACGTATTGAGCTTTATTTTATCGAGATAGATCACTCTACGATATTTCACTTATCGTTAATTCTATCATCATTAGTATATGTATAGAGAGAGAGAAAGAGAGAGAGAGTTATAGAGATATCTCGATATATATTAAATTCTATAAAATGTTGAGAAAGTAAGTAGACAACTGAGTATTGATTTACTCCTCTCCAGGAGTTAAGCACAATTCCAGTTTTTACTCCCACAAGTAAACTGGCGATACCATGCTTCGTCACTTTTACCCAAAGTCTTCACTTTATGTCGATTTTGTTATTTTTTAAAAACATATTTCACCCCTAACAAGGCCGCGATTGTAGACGTAAGGGGTTACTCAGAATTAGGGCGTAGGTTTTGGGTGTTATCCTAAGTTAGGAGCTGAGTAACGAGATTGCTGTTTACATTAGTTTTAAACCTCTGCATGTCGGTACTGTTGGGGAAACTGTGAGTAGTTAGGGAGTTTCAGAGATCGGCAGCACGAGGAAATAAGCTATTAGTGTAGAAAGCTCTCTGGAATCTGGGGACCCCCACAGTGATCAACATTTATTACATCATTTTTATTCTGTAAACTGTAAAAAATATGAGGCTTAAGCTTACGGGTAATAATAATAAGACTTATATTTGAGACAGTTTACATGATAAAAATCACGTAATAAATGTTGATAAAATATTATTACATGATTTTTATTCAGTAAACTGTAAAAAATATAAGGCTTAAGCTTACGGGTAATAATAATAAACCTTATATTTGAGATAGTTTGCATGATAAAAATCATGTAATAAATGTTGATAAAATATTATTACATGATTTTTATTCTGTAAACTGTCAAAAATATAAGGCTTAAGCTTACGGGTAATAATAATAAGCCTTATATTTGAGACAGTTGGCATGATAAAAATCACGTAATAAATGTTGATAAAATATTATTACATGATTTTTATTCTGTAAACTGTCAAAAATATAAGGCTTAAGCTTACGGGTAATAATAATAAGCCTTATATTTGAGACAGTTTGCATGATAAAAATCATGTAATAAATGTTGATAAAATATTATTACATGATTTTTATTCTGTAAACTGTAAAAATATAAGGCTTAAGCTTACGGGTAATAATAATAAGACTTTGATTTGAGACAGTTTGCATGATAAAAATCATGTAATGAATTTTGATCAAAATTTATTACATAATTTTTATTCTGTAAACTGTAAAAAATATAAGGCTTAAGCTTACGGGTAATAATAATAAGCTTTATATTTGAGACAGTTTGCATGATAAAAATCATGTAATAAATGTTGATAAAATATTATTACATGATTTTTATTCTGTAAACTGTAAAAATATAAGGCTTAAGCTTACGGGTAATAATAATAAGACTTTGATTTGAGACAGTTTGCATGATAAAAATCATGTAATGAATTTTGATCAAAATTTATTACATAATTTTTATTCTGTAAACTGTAAAAAATATAAGGCTTAAGCTTACGGGTAATAATAATAAACCTTATATTTGAGACAGTTTGCATGATAACAATCATGTAATTAATTTGGACCAAAATTTCAATTTGGTTCTAGAATAAGGTTTACTAGTCTTATATATATAAAGTCTTGATAAAAATTGAAATTCAGAGAATCTTGCCTAGTTGGTGTCTAATGGATATAGATAAAATTTAATGCAAAGCTAAGATATAAACAATTTAAAGTAGACATTATGCCCATATTGTGCTTCTTCGAAACCTTAAAAATACTTACTGTTATAATCTCACGAAACTCAAATTGTTTCTCACCCTCACTGCTCTCTTTCCATTAAACAAGACAAACTACATATAGCCCACATTGCTTACATGTACGTTTGGCAGATGTGTTCTAAAATTCATAATAAACGGTTGATTAATTTAGGGGTAACTCCTATAGATATAAATATATACTCATGTAGTCATATCTAATTCTATCTAAATAGAGATGAGTCTCAGATATTAAAGCGTTAACGTAAGCGTCTGTCATATCCTGAGATTCTCACGCTATTAAAGACAGAAATCATAGAAAAGAAAGTCGACGTCAACTAAACATATACATATTGCTACGAATTTTCTGCACGTGATGTTACTGGAGTTTACGGTATTTTCCGCTAGTCTAATTGATGGAGAATTTAAAAAAAATCTCCTATTAGCGCTTTGGGTAATCATAGAATATTCTCTATAGAATGACAATTGGCAGCTTAAATAGTTTTGACAATGTTATTCAAGAATTTGTCAACAAAAATAAATCGAAATGATTTGTAGTTAAACAGTAATTTTCATACATCGTTGATGGTGAGAAGAGGGTTTTGTAATCAAGAGGTTTGAAAGAAAAGATAGTTCCCTATGGAACAAAGCATCACACCATCATATTTTAGAGAGCACATGTCATTCTTCTTGGCTTGCCAACTGTAACCAACGCGTGTACGCGCTATGTTGATAAATCTAACGCTCGTGCGTACTATTCTAAATATTGTTGGTGTGGTTCTATTACAAAATCATATATATTTTGCAGAATCAGTAAATCAACTAAATAATAATGTATCATCGAATTAGATTTTGAGATAATTAGTTTTTAATAATTATTGGATATGGCAACTATTAAAATAACCATTCTAACTGCATATGCCAACCTTAATAGAACAAATGGGAAATCAAATTAGACTGAATACTAGCTGATCATTATTGTAGGACCATTCTTGATATAAATCTTAAACAAAGCAGGAAATGTACAACAAGACGTCTCAGTAATGGCATTTATAGGTGTCGTTTGAATCATATATAGACTTTCTTTAGCATCAAACCGGAAACCTTTTCAATGGAGTTCAGTTCTGTTGAACACGCTTGATGTTCTAAAAAAATAAACGTTATTCGCTAGAAAATGTTCTTGTTTTTCGGCCATTACGAATTGCATTGTTGTCTCGATAGTGTAAGACAAAAAAACCAATACAACACTTACACACATACATTAACGCACTGACAAACGGCAACATATTAATACCCTCTTCCCTTTCTCTCTCTGTGTAAACATATATATATATATATATATATATATATATATATATATATATATAATAAAGAGAATATTTTTTTATGAAATATTTTGAAAAGTTTGCACAACGCAAATTATTTGTTTTTAAAAATAAATTATTTATTTACCTTATAAACTTTTTATTTTTATTTTTTATGAACTTGAGTACTTTCTTTTTTTTCTTTTTTTTTCTTATACTTATCGCAGCCAAGCTGAAACTCGTCTTGATGTTAGGACGAAAATGTTGATATAGCGTGTGTGTCACGTGGTTGCGTAGAAAAATATTTTCAAAAGTCACACATTTGAAGCGTTTGCGGAATAGCAATAATAAAGAGAATATTTTTTATAAAATATTTAGAAAACCTTGCACAATGCAAATTATTTGTTTTTAAAAATAAATTATTTATTTACCTTAAAAACATTTTTTTTATGTACTTGAGTACTTTCGGTAATATATTACATCTTCAGAAGAATATTTCTTCTTTTTTTCTTTTTTTTCTTCTTGATTGAGACATACTTATCGCAGTCAAGCTGAAACTCGTCTTGATGTTAGGACGAAAATGTTGATATGGCGTGTGTGTAACGTGGTTGCGTGGAAAGGTATTTTGAAAAGTCACACATTTGAAGCGTTGGCGGAATAGCAATAATAAAGAGAATATTTTTTTATAAAATATTTAGAAAACCTTGCATAATGCAAATTATTTTTTTTTTAAAATAAATTATTTATTTACCTTAAAAACATTTTTTTTATAAACTTGAGGACTTTCGGTAATATATATATATATATATATATATATATATATATATATATATATATATATATACATATATGTATATATAAATATACATATATATATATACACAATAATATTTATAAATAAATATTAATTATTTTAATATATACAGACATTTTCAGTGTAGGAACTAATTCTCAACAGTCGGTGGGCGCGAACCCCGATCACAAATCGCCACTGATTCGTAGTCAAGGATCTTATCTATCGGCCATAGCCAATTAATTAGTAAATATAGAGGATTTTTAAATGTAAATAGCGAATCGGCGGCTAAATACCAAGCAGTATAGAGTGATCTACGAAACGGCGTTCGGGTCGTGCATTTAGCTATTTGCACTGCTTGTTATTAAAGTTACTCGAGAGTTCCCAGCCTTTGTGGGAGGGGGCTGATAAACAATAATATTTATAAATAAATATTAATTATTTTAATACATATATATATATATTATATATATATATATATATATATATATATATATATATATATATATATATATATATATATATATAAGTCAGGTTCAAATTATATTCCAATAACCATGTTTTTATTTTATTATCTTTACTTTTATTTTTCCAAACTTCCAAAAACATGAAATTTTTAGGAGATATATTTTTACGGTCCGTTTCATTTGTTTTGTGCCAAACAACATTTTTATTTCAATATCGTGTCTGCAACATTACAAAAATCATCAGAAAAATTCACAAAGAGTAAAAAGTTTTTGGATTAAAGTGTCTTTAAAAAACTATATATATATATATATGCATATATATATATATATATATATATATATATATACACACACACACACACACATATATATATATATATATATATATATATATATATATATATATATATATATATAGTGTTGGATCAGCGTAGGATAGAGGAATTTATGTTGGAAATCTTGAAATCAATGTAAAAACAGAGGAATAGTAGAAGTTTAAAAGAAAGAACTTATTTATTTTTAACTTATATATATACTTAGATGCAAAAATAATCGTGAAATGTAATAATTATATTAATATATATTTAATTTTGTAAAATCAGAAAAATGTTATTTAGAAGGCGTACGCGTACGAAAAGAAATCGAGGTAAAGAACCTATTGTAAATTCACATGCTATAATGTTTAGTAATTCATTGGAAACTTTTGTCCTCGAGTGGTCTAGTCATACCTACTGGATGTGTATGAGACAGTACATCCTACAGAAAATAACGCCGTCGTGCATAGAGAAAAAACCCCAGCCACACCTAACAGACAGATTTAACTCGAAGAACTCTGTTTCCCTCTTTTCTTATTTCTTTTCTTTTCTTTACTTTTATGGTACATGTGTACCAGAAATAAAACAGACAACAAACATCTCTACTTATGACCTTGACAGGCGACACCTCGCGTCCGCTGTGGGATATATTATTAATTTTAGTCCGTCGTTTTCAGGAACTCTGTTAACACTCCATAGAAGGCTTGAAGAAGATTTCCTACCGACTATCCCAACACGCCAGAAACAACAAACACTGAAATTGGTATTTACTTTGCTTCTAAAATCGTTCACTTAACTCGACACGAAATTGTAAGTTGCACGTTTGTCTGTTTATTAATTCTTAATTAAAAAAAAAATCTTTTCTCCCACTTGTGCGCTTATTACTTTACGTTGACTTATTACACCTTTATACATATACACACACACACACACACACACAGACACACACATATATATTTATATATATATATATATTTATATATATATATATATATATATATATATATATATATATATATATATATATATATATCAGGTTGGAAAGAAAGTAATGTCGTTTTTGTCCCACACATTTATTTCATCTGAAACATTTACATTAGGTCATTTTAATCTTAACAATAATTTCACTCAGTTTCTATGACTTCCATCCAACAATCAAATAAAAAAATACGACCAATAACTGTCATGAAACGCATTAAAATGTCATTTTCTACCGACCTGTATAATTTTTATGTTTTGAAACAGCTAGAATTTACATAATTTACTATAAGAAATTTAAAACCCAAAATCTTGTAGTAAAAATCAATTCCTCCCCAACTCAAAAACCACTAGAAAGAACCAATGTTACTTATAAGTTTAAATGCCCTTTGGGAGAATGTAAATCCCATGATAATAATAATAAAGCTAATACCTACATTGGTTTTACAAGCACTACCTTATCCCGCCGGCTCAGCATGCATCTTGTAAACTACATGCTACCATACTTGAACTTTTCAAACCTTACTGCTTGATGCCTTTTTCAAAAAAAATTCTCTGATTTTTTAGAGAAAAACAAATTTAGGTTATTTTTGACTTGGTCGACATTTTCATAAATGTTATTGTTTAAGTGATGCTGTAACGACCGGAAAAGATGGTAGTTGGATGGAGCAATGTCAGGTGAATAAGGGGGATGAGGCGAAACTTCCCAATTGAAACTCATGACCTTTTCCTGAGTGAGTTTTGCTGTGTGAGGTCTCGCGTTATCATGCTGAAGCACTACACCCTTCCTATTGGGTGATGATGGTCGTTTTTCTTTGATAAGGCAATTTTTAGATCACCCAGCTGCGAACAATACTTTACTGCTGTAATTGTTTGATTAGGCTCTAGTAACTCATAATGAATCAGCCCTCTCATGCCCCACCATAAAAAGAGCAAAACTTTCTTCGTGTGTAGTCCTTGTTTTTGAATAGGCTGTGAACTTTGGTTTCGCTTTAACTATTGTCTTTTGCGTTAGGTATTCTTGCGAAGAACCCAGTTTTCATCTCCAGTCCCAACTCTGCAAAAATGGTTCTCGATGACTTCTGGAAAGTAAAGATATGCAAACAGTCAATATTTGATTTCGTTGAGTGTTCGGCAAATCGTGGGGAACCTAGAGTCTTTGAAACTTGTGAATGAATAAAATAATTGTGGTATGGGTCATATTGAATAGTTGAGCTTATTCTCTGCTTGTTAACTTTGGATTGGCGTCCACAGCGTCTTTAATGGCGTCTTTATCAATTGATTTTGGCCTTTCCGAACGACGCCGATCTGACAGGTTAAAGTCTCCAAACCGCCGTTGACATTTTCGATCATTCAGAACATTTATCCCATAGACAGTTCCAATATTCCTTGTAGCTTCTGTAGCTGAGTTACCTTTTTTGAATTCATAGAGCATGCAATGTCTTAGATGCTCTTCACTAATATCCATTTCTTGACGACTGAGACCGTTAAACTTAATATTTTCCAACTAATTACTATATCTGAAAGGCAAAGCAAGATATTAAAACACACATTCACCAAAAAATCTAGAACTGTGTGCAACTTAGGAGGCTGAAAAGTGATGCAGTAAGAAATACGACATTACTTTCTTTCTAACGTGAAATATATATATATATATATATATTTATATATATATATATATATATATATATATTATATATATAACATCACGAAACAAGTCGTGAAGCTGACATATAGATGGGGTCACTAAAATAAATTCATATGGTTTTTATTAAGTACTAACCTTCAAATGACACGTTCAAAATTTGAGCCCAAAATTTAGGTCTAAAATTTAAACCTAACATTTCGGCCCGATTAGATTATTAGTTTAAAGATAACAATTTTTTAAATTGCAGAATTTCAAAACAATTGAACTATTTGGAATACCTGTGTTGATCTAGTATTGATTTCTGATAAGTAAAAAATACTTTTTAAGCAGAAAAATAGCTTGATAAGTGTTATTCGGACTGCTTCTTCGAAAACAACGGTGAAGAAGTGATATGCTGACTTTAAACGGGACTGCACATACACAAATGTTATTGAACGCTCAGGAAAACATCAAATGTCCACAAACTCGTTATGCTGATCGTAAATTTGATTTCTTTTACGATAGAAGAGGAGTTGACAATATCAGAAAGCCGTGTATTCACTATTGTCCATGAATATTTTTCAATGAGAAAGTCGTGTTAAAAGAGGTTCCGTGTTTTTCTTAAGTCGATCACTTTACAAAGCGTCGACGATTTAGAGCGGTGTTTGCAAACTGTTTCAACGAAATAAAAACAAGTGTTTGCGTCAATATAATACAATGATAATTATGGGATGCACAACGATTTTCTTCATGGATTACCTTGAAAAAAGAATAGCTAGAATGGATGTAGCATATTTCTGTGTTTAGAAGAACTCGTTAGACTACAGCCACGAGTGAAGAAGAAAAAAGTGGTCTTTTACCAAGACAATGGACCCTGTCAAAAATGATCGCAACAATGGAAGAACTACACGCATTGCACTTCAAATTATTTCCTCACCCACCCTATTCTCTATACATTTCTACCTCCGACTAATATCTCAAAAGAATACTCAGAAAAAAAGATTCGGCTCTAGTAAAGAAGAACTATCGGAAACTGAAACTATTTTGAGGCCAAATCGTTCTGACACACAGACATCGAATTATCAGAGAAGCGTTGGAACCAGTACATTGACCTAGAATCTAATTTCTCCATGAAAGTCGTGGCTTTATTAGTTTGGTACTGTACTTATTGAGTGATGTTACATATATATATATATATATATATATATATATATATATATATATATATATATATATTGTACTATTAACCATGCAGTGTTAATATTAATCGGAATCGGGAATGGGAACTTTCGTAATCAGAAAAATATTAGCTTTATTACTGATTCCGAAATCGATTCTTTTAATTGTTTTATGTACGATAAAAATTAAAACAAACACGATGTATTTATTTATAGGAAGATTGTTTATTAATGTTAACCCCACACGTGTCTGCACACGATCGTCGTAGTGGCAATAACAAAATATATAGATCGAAATTCCTCTCGACCGGGATGGCGACGATGATGATGATGACGTCGATCTTGTCGTCTCGTTCAGCTACAAATACACTCCCACGTTGAAACTGTTTATATTAGTGAGCGATCACTTGGCGAACAGCAACCGGTTGGCTCTGTGAGTGCTAAATATCATCCAAAGCAGAACAAAGGGAAAAGAACAATGCTCAACAACTCGGTCGGGGTTTTTTGTATTGAAGAGTAATTATTAATAATAATAGAATAGTTTTTACATTAGATTAATGTCTACCGTACTCGTAAATTTTGTGTTTTCTCTAAGTTATTTCGTTGGTTCTCTCTGTGCGTGAATTCTTTTCACAAGTCGTTGTTTAGTCACAAATTAATTGGCTAAAGCGACGGTGGGGGATTTCGTCCTATTTTGCTCATCGTCTCTACTCTACTTCGCCACGCACGTCATCATCGGCGCGCGCCGGACGAACGTCCAATTCTCTCGACAATTCGACTCTATCTGTCTGTGTACGGATGTGCGTGAAAAACGCACATTCTTTTATTGAAGGTGTCTATCGTCGTACACCCTATTCTCCGTCATCTTTCTTCTCTACGTGTCCTCCTCACTCAAGGAGGGTGGGAACACGGGCCTCGCCCCCTTTCCTTAAAATAAATGAAATTTTAATAAGGAGAGGTAGAATTTTCTTTTTGGCCTGGCGTTATCGCAAAAGCAATTGCTTTCTCATTCTATCACACGGCCGAAGACGCTCTGCCGTAATTAACGATGACAGCCCCAAATAACGATCTGCCAAATCCAAGCAGCCCTCCCAGAATCGTGAATATTATTAGAATTAACTTTAAGATCATGGATTTACATCATCTCTAACTTCCCACCTGGCAACTGTCTCCTTACCTGGGGAGGCAATGGATTTTGACTGAAAAACACGACTTAACTAGACAAACCGGCGCCTTGTTCCCGTCGTTTGAATAAGTTCGTTTCTACGTCAAATATATACTAGTTTTATATCTCCACTTCGTCTCTACGCAGGGCCTAGCATCACCACCAAGATGCATACTAGCGCGTAACCAGGGTGCCCGATCCCCATGAAGGCCCGAATACTTTGTCACATTAACAACATAAGACTAAGGGTCACACGATCGCAGGTTAGGAATCCTATTCCCAGATTTTACATTGACTCTCGACTCTTGTTTAATTTTTTTATTGGTAAATTATAGTAAACAAAGTAATTATTCTAGTGTTCACTTGCCTCTTCGCTTATCAAACCTTTGGAATGTTCACATCTTTTTCACAACTATTTGCTAAAAACAATATGACGCCCCTCAGGGAGTTCACAGTTGAATAGTAAAAGATTTGGGAGTGAGTCGGAACAAGTTTTTTTTAATTTCTCTGACGGTGACTTTCTCTGACAACTGCGTGTTAATCCTCTTAAATAATTAATGTTTGATTGTACTTTTTGGCTTTGACACAACTACAAAATATTAATGAAAATCTCAAAATGAGTTTATTAAAATCTGGGATAGAATATATAAAGGGAAAAATTTAGAAATGTGTCAAATTAAAAAAAAGATATTATATCTACATCTAAAATGAGATTCTTTATGTTACTATCTGTGAACACTTTATTTTAGAAATTTAACGAAATATTTTCGGGCCATTCTAACTTTGTAGGGAAGTAAACTAATTTAATACCATTAACTCTAAGTACGGCCGGCGAAGTCATAAAACAACACATTATCGCTTTATTTTTCGTATTACACCATGACTAAGTAGTAGGAAAGAAGCACGAATTTTATGACTAAAAAAATGGTATATTTTATACTAACGTTTGATCAGGAACATTAACATGGCCAAGATTCAAAACAAACAAAATCGGTTACATGCTCTAAAAACGCTTTCTTGTCCGAATGTGGTGCTCATTTTACGTTACAAAGCAGCGGGAAAATGTTTTAAAATGTAATAAAATCATTTTTGTCAAGAAAACGAAGTTACTGATGAATGTTTATTGATAATTATATTAAAATTAATATAAAACAAATTTAGAGTGAGAGTCAGTTTCATACATACATTTAATGTAAAATGAGCTCATACTTCCGATACATTCTTGTGTTTTAGAGCAGTTAACCAATATATTTTATTTTTATACGAAGGATAAATTCTGTGTGGTTTTTTTTTTGATAGGGAGTCTAATTTTTAAGCGATTACGCATGGTTTTACGAGCTTGCCAATTAGACTTAGAGTTACTGAAAAATAATTTAGTGAGAATCCCTAAAAAAGTTAGAATAGCACACAAATCATAATCGAAATTGATCTCCCACTCTAAGTTACAAAAAACAATTACTATTTTTTCCACCAAGTTTTCCAAAGTGTTCACATGTAATCACATAAAAAAGTAGAATCTCATGTTTGAGAGTTGATGTAGCTTAGGGTGTTAATCTACATTTTTTCTTTTATTGTTATTAGTTACTCACTAGGAGTTATCACACTGGTCATCGTCAGTGATCGCCCACTGCCAACAACCTGTGGTATTCCCTTGAGTCTGAGTGACAACAAGTCTCCTCAGACTTCCAGTATGCTCCACCTTTTTTCGTTCATCACCGCTGATGATCTTGCGGTATCGCAACAGCCACCTACCACCGATTTCCCGCTGATAAGGGCCATTGGCCCCTTCCTGGGCCCGAGTGGCAACAAGGTCCCAGAGGTGTCCGCGCTCCTCCAGTGGAGGTCTGGTTTGCGCTTTCCCTCCTCGACCCTCTGTGCATAATTTTCGTGGTGTCAGCCTATGCTTGCGCCTCTCACGTGTGGTTTTATTTTCCTCGGTTCTGTTTTCTTGTGCTTCCATGTGTTTGTGCTCCATTCGTTGCTTATATGGGTTGGTTTCCGCATTCGAGGACATTTCTCAGGATTGTAGCTGTTTTGATCATTACTGTCTTTTGTATGGTCTTAGTTATCCCTTTGATTCCTATTTCTCTTAGTCTTTTCTCCATGTTTTTGGGACTGTTCCTAGTGCTCCCATGATCATTGGTGTTATACTGACTTTCTTCATGTTCCATATTCCTTTCAATTCTCTGGCAAGTTCAGTATATTTGCTTCAATCTGTGGTCCGCTGGAACGGCAAAGTCTACGATTTTGCAGGATTTTTCTTTCTTGTTGATTATTATCATATCCCGTCTCCTTGCTGTTATGGGTTTGTCTGTTTGTACATTCATATCCCATAGGATTTTGTGTTTTTTGTTTTCTAGTACAGTTTCTGGTTTGTGTTTGTACCGTTTTTTTGCATATTCGAAATTCAGTTGTTTGCACATTTCCCGGTGTACTTCTTTCCCCACGCTGTCATGTCTGTTCTTGTATTCCTTTTGGGCTAGCTTGCTGCATTCACTTATTATATGATTTATCGTTTCGTCTCTTTGTCCACACAATCGGCATTTACTGTTTTCCTGGGTTTTATCTATCTTTGCTTTAATAAAGTTTGTCCTAATCGCATTGTTCTGTGCGGCCGTCAGCAGAGATTCCGTTTCTCTGTTCAAGTGTCCTTTTCTTAGCCATGCCCAGCTGCTTCGTCGCTTGTGAGTCTTATAAAGCGTCCATGTAGTTGTTTTTCTTCCCACTTTTCCTTTCTTGTCTTTTTGTTTCTGGTTTCAGTGCTTCCGGAGTTGTTTGTTGGGCTGGTGTCTCTTGCTGTGTTGATCAGTCTTTCCGTGTTCTGGGTTACATATTTCTCCAGCTCTTTTTTGGTGTCTTCCACACAGTCTTCTATACTTACCAGTCCTCTACCTCCTTCATTTCTTTTCATGTAGAGTCTGTCCGTATCGTCTTTTGGGTGCAATGCATTGTGCATAGTCATTAGTTTTCTAGTCCTCTGGTCAAGGTGCCTGAGTTCTTCTTTGGTCCAACCTATGAATGGTCCAGAGTATCTTATTAGTGATACAGCCCATGTGTTTATCCCTTTTACTAGGTTTCTGCTATATAGTTTAGTTTCTAGGAGTTTCCTTGTTCTTCGTAAATATTCTTTTCCAATCTTCTCTTTCATTTCTGTATATTTGATTGTGTCTGTTTCCAGAACTTCCAGGTATTTATAACTCTCTTGTTCTCCTAGCGCCCT
Organism: Sepiola atlantica; assembly: GCA_963556195.1. NCBI lineage: Eukaryota > Metazoa > Mollusca > Cephalopoda > Sepiida > Sepiolidae > Sepiola > Sepiola atlantica. The sequence continues at coordinate 155,605,669 of OY744523.1, forward strand.
CATCTCCTCTTGGTTGGGAAGTTCTATACCTTCTGTCGTCTCCAGCTTTTCCAGTTCTTTTTTGTTTTTTGCAAACAGTTTAAGGTAATCCATGTACATAAAATGGTTTATTCTTAGTTCTGTATCCGTACACCTGTATCCGGCATCACACTTTCTGAGTATGTAGTTGAGTGGCATTATGGCTATTATAAACAATAGTGGTGATAGAGAGTCTCCTTGAAAAATGCCTCTCTGTATTTTTATCTCAGACAGGTGTTGTCCTCCGGCTGTCAGTTTTAGTCCCCATGTTTCCATCGCTTTCTGGATCAGATTAATAATCCTGTCTGGTATCTTGTATATTTTTAAACATTCAATTATCCACGTTTGGGAGATTCTGTCGTAGGCTTTCTTGTAGTCAATCCATGCCACGGCTATGTTCTTTTGTCTGCTCTTCACCTCCTTCAGAGTCTTTTGATCAATGTATAGTAGACTATGTGCCCCTCTTTGTCCTTTCCGGCATCCTTTTTGTTCCTCGGGGAGCAGTTCACGTTTGTCCAGGGTTTGGTAGATTTGTTCTCTCAGTTGTGCTGTGAGAATTTTCCACATTATTGGTAGACATGTTATCGGTCTGTAGTTGCTGGGGGTCGTTCCCTTTTTGGGGTCTTTTTGTATTAATGTTGTTCTTCCTTCCGTCATCCATTCTGGTACGTCTGTTTTGCGGATACATCCACTCAGTTTCTGCGCTAATCTTTCATGCAGGGTCGTGCATTTTTTAAACCAGTATGCATGTATTCCATCGTGGCCTGGTACTCTCCAGTTTGCCATTTTTCTTAGGGGTTTCTTGATCGTTTCTTTGTTGATTTCTGTTTCGGTTCCTTCTTCGATTTCCTGCAGTTCATCTTTCATGTTTTTCAACCATTGGGCATTCTTGTTGTGCTTTTTTTGTGCTTCCCATATCTTGCTCCAGAATTGTTTTGTTTCTGTTGGGTTCGGTTGCTCTGTTGTTTTTTCTCCATTTACGTTTTTGTAAAACTGGCTTTCATTGTTTTCAAAGGTCCTGTTCTGTTTGCTCTGTTCTGATTTGTACCTGTATCGTCTCAGTATTCCTTCTATTGCTGCTATCTTTTGTTTTATTTCTTCATGTTTCCCATTTAGTTTTTCCTTGCGTTTCTGATTTTTGCTTCTTAATCGTTTCATGTCCTCATTCCTTCTGTTCACGGTTTTAGTTTCTTTCCAAAGTTTGGTGATCTTGGTTTCCAGTCTGATTTCCCATCCAGGTTTTGTCGGTCCTCTCTTTTGTCCATTCTCTTCGTTTCTTAGTTTCATACTTACCGATTTTTCCCCTGCATATATCAGGTTATTTAGGTCCGTAATAGTTTGGGATGTGTGTGAGGAGTCTGTTTACTCTTTCTGTTTCTGCTTTTAACTTCTTCGCAATGTCATTCCTGAGAGATGGGAGTTTTGTTTTGTTTTCTAACATGTATCGTCTAATATTCTCCACTTCACTAGCTTCTGTTTCGTTGAGTTCTATCTAAGCAGGTTCTGTGGTTCCGCAATCTTCTATCTCATCTGCTGCGGTGATCCCGTAGTCTTCACTCTCTTCAATTTCAGTGTGTATGTTTTGCCCGTCCTCTTCTTGTGGTTTCTCCTTCGGTGGTGTTCCTTGCTCCGTTTCGCTATTCACCTTCTGTCAGATTTCCGTCAGTTCCATCTCCGAGAACCATCCTCGCTTGAGAATCTGTCTTGCTTGATCTGCTATCCTTTGTTCCGTTGTATGGTAGTCACTAGCAATGTCCTAGAGATGTTTCATTCGTTTTCGGTAGCCTCTTTCTGTAGGGTAGCGGCTTTTATATAGCACTCAATCACCGGTCTGTTGTCTTTCGTGGTCCATTTCTTTCTATATCTTTTCAGTTTGCTGTTTTCGTTCTGGTTTTCCTGTCTTTGGTCTGTGTCCTTGTCATACCTGGAATCAGAGTGGTCACTTACCTGGTTCTTGTCCGCTGTCTTGTTTCTGAAATGAGAAGGGCCAACATTCGCAGGATGCGGACCGGGTCCCCCATGTTGGCTAACGAGGGAGCACCTGCCCATCATGACACTCAGGTCTTTCTCCTGAGTCCCACGGCTTGTATTGATATTATTGTGCATTATTCATATTTTTGGTGCGTGTGGCCACACCAGGCCCAGGCTTATTCTGTCTGTGGTCCTGTCACAGGGATAGTGATTGTCTCATTCATTTTAATGAGTGATATTGTGCACTACCACACAAAAAAAAAAATATATATATATATTACTTAACTACATAGTATAAGTTGTAAAGGCTAATCTTTGACAGCCGGGGGACACACGATAGATTCCCCTCCCGTTTTTGTCCGGATAATGAAACATATTGGTCTTTATATTTTGGATAATAATTTGGAAACATATTATTATTATTATTATTATTATTATTATTATTATTATTATTATTATTATTATTATTATTATTATTATTATTATTATTATTATTATTATTACTGTGAATGTTAGGCCGAGAAGTTTGAACGTTGGACTCATAGGTAGAGTGTTATTTGCCATGGCCATCGGTCGTTGAAGAGGTTTCTTGTTGTTGTTGAAGGAAAAAAGGCTTTTTTTAGCAGCATTAAATGTTACCATCCATTTATGACCACATTCTACTACAGACTAGAGGTCACTTGCTAAGGATTCAGCCATCGCCTCGAATATGTGCGCGTCCGTTTTACCCACATGACGAGAACAGATCGTGGTGTCGTCAGCAAATATACCCATCTCAGGCACAATGTCATCAGAAAAGTCGTTTATAAAAATCAGGAACAATAAAGGTCAAAAGATCGATCCCTGGGGTACACCTGCATTTATGTCATGTAGTTTGGATGAACGGCAATCAAGGACAATCTGGATCTTTCTTTTGGTTAGGAAGGATCTAATTATATTAAATATTCGTCCAGTAATACCATAAAAATTTATTTTCATGAGAAGACAATTATGCCAGACTATGTCAAAAGCTTTAGATAAATGAAATGCTACCGCCCTTGCTTGACCTGCCTGGTCCAGTGTATAGTATATGCGTTCAGGATTGACCGTTAGGATATCCGCCTCAGACCGTGCTCGCTTTAATCAATAATGATGGTCAGAAAATGGTTTAGCATTAAAGAAGTGACGGACTACTATCGCTAGATTGATTAACGATTACAAGATTTTAACTGAGAGCGGGAGCAAACTGATGGGGCGATACTTCTGAGGGTCAGTTCTATCTCCAGTATATTTTACGTATATATATATATATATATATATATATATATATATATATATATATATATATATATATATGTGTGTGTGTGTGTGTGTGTGTGTGTGTGTGTATTTGTGCTCTATTAATGTATAACATATTATTTATTGCTGAATCTGGACTAAATGTTTTATTTACAAATTGTCACAAACGTTTACTTTCTTTAAAATTACCGTGATGTTTGCAAGTACAACAGAAGGAAGTGATACCTTAAAAAAACATTTGTATAAATAACGAACATTTTTCCTTTTGTTTTTCGATCGATATTTGGAATAATTTAAAGTAGGAAGTTTTCTCGCGTGCAAAATCATTTAAAGTCTGATGTCATTCCGACGCGCATACGCTTACAATTCCACATAAAAATCTTCCAATATATTTTACAGAGAAATAGACATTATTGTTTATTACTTTGTAAACTCACTTATAAATAATTTATTCTTACAATTGAGCGGTAATTTGATTTTCATTCCCAATTAATTATACCAACCGTTGTTTTGTGGATTGCTAGTAAAGTGCTTTCACAATTTACTTAAGTGTTTTAAGAGTGTTTGTTTTAATTCTTGATTCTGAAATGTGACTGCGCGATACAAGTAATCGTATATATCTACAAAATCTAAGTAATCGACAATTTTTAGACCAACGCATAATATATATATATATATATATATATATATATATATATATATATATATATATATATATATATATATAATTTATGTGAATATAAAATAAATTCAAAACAAGTCACTAAAATTAGCCCGGGATTCATAAATGTCATTATACTTTAAATTCAAATTAAAAAAAATATAATAATATGTAAATAATAAATAGATGAACAAAAACTCAACATATAACTTATATTTTTACATTTTAATAAAAATAAGATATATCTCTCTTATATTTTTAGTTTTGTAAGTAATTTAATTAAAATTGTCTCCGTTGTAATAATCTTCTTTACCAGAATAATTATTTCCGGAAAAAAAAACTAAAGCGAATTACACTTTTTAATGTCAGAACATGCTGCATGGTAAATCTTATTAGTTTATACATTACTGTTTTACGGTGTGTATTTTAAAAGTTTAGTAATTTTCTATGTATTTATTGCCACAAAGGAAACTATATTGATTACGCTAAATTGAATGCAAGTTTATGTTTTATCCATTTATGTGTTACGCTGTTTCCGAATAAGACACGTAGTTTGTTCTTTTTAAACATCTAGAGAAGATATACATAATACGAGAAATGTAATATAGATTGAAGAAAGACTATTTGACAGGAATCTTGACATTCGTCTAGTCGACGATCCGTAACTATTTGTTATCCGCCATGTTTTAATGAATGGTGTCATAACTTTTATACCGTCATCATTCTTGATGTCATTCTTATCTGATGTCTTCATTTTTCTGACCCCATAATTTATGACCTACTTATTTATGACCTTATAATTTATGACCTCACTATTTATGACCTCATTATTTATGACCACATCATTTGTGACCTCATCAGTAATGACTTGATGCATTCTACATGAGAATAACCAATCAAACATATAAGTTACACAGAATTTTAATAGTATATAGATAATAATATATAAATATATTTATACCATATAACTGAAACCGTGCATGCAGTATTGTTGCCATATCTAGGCCGGTGCAGAAACTAGTCTCTCCCTATTGCACTGGTTGCAAAAAAAGTTTGTTTTATCTAATAGCTTGCGCACTGTCTGACAAACTATAGCCTCTGTCGCATCGCTGCCGTGTTGCATGCTTATGTTTATTTTTCATGTACTTCCATAGAATATGCTTCGATTGACATTAAGCTCTTCTATCTATTCAATGAAAATACAACCAACGTACCTGACGAGCAGCTAAAGATATGGTAGTGGTCCCTAGATGCCGGAAAACTTTCTACTTTAACACTTATCTTCTTGGACTGATTGTCTTTGAAATTCTTTCCCTGTTTCGCCGATCGTACTAACATGCACGAATTTTAATGTAATGTGAAAAATGTCTTTCGGCCCAGCTACCCACCCACTTGTCTCCGTATAAAGTAGCCCCTTACACGTCAGTCGACATATACGTTGTTTGAGATTAAACTAAGTAAGTAAACTATATTTGTCTGGATCAAATTTTTAAACAGTTTGATCCCGTTGATGTCATCGGAAAGGACCATGTTAGGGTAGCTAAGATCTCAGAGGGACTGTGATAGTATTTACTGAACTGGATTCTAACATGGTACACCCATATCGCTAATCCGCGTCGGTAGTCAGTTAACTATCGTCACCTACCGTTCTCGGCCGTATTACTGCATTAATGATTGCGATATATAGAATTTGAACCGCACATATACACATCATATATCCGATTTATCTATAATCTATTAATAAATGCAACAGAAAAATTTTAGAAAAAAGATAAATCGTATTTAAGTTTCACGTGATTTCTTCTTCAAATGAAAGAATTAAAAAGATTATTATAACCACCAATGTTTTCATTTGTTAATCTAAAAAGAAACAATGGCGTGTATTTTACATTTAACTGAGAGTTTTCTTAGAACGTCTGGGTTGTAAAATAGAAAGAATGCTGATAAAAAGATGATACTTGTAATTATAATTAATTACCGGAAATATAGACTTTTAAATGTGTGTTGATTTATTTGCAGATGAATATGTCTTTATTGTTTTGTAGCGTTTATATATTTATTTCAATTAACAAAATAGACCAATTATTCTCAGTTTGATTTCTCCGTTTTTTAAGGCTCATTAATTAACTCTTACATCGTTTAATGTTGAAAAGCAGAATTTTAAATTCACCATTGTAGATAAAGCATTAAAACGCTTATTTTGTATGGTTCTCAGCGTGTTTATGGAGTATACATGTTACAGTGATATTGAGGAATTTGTGGACTTGTTTTACAGGTTGTTTCCTGTGATTTATTGCAAATGTTAAGAATGCTTTTTATTAGAAAATGGATTCTTTTCTGAAGCTCTAAAAATATTAATAATACCTATAATTATAATTTAAAAAACTCCTAATTTGCTTTTCTATCGAAAATTCATGCAGTATCATTACAGTACAATTGTCAGGCTTATGTTTTCGATCTAATTACTCACTACGAAAACTATCAAGCGTCCAAATCACTTGACCAATCGGCACAAACCATGGTCAAAATATCGGTCATATCCTTACTTAGAACTGATTCGATTTTGGGATATGTAGATCAGAGGTCATGGTAAAGTTAACGGAAAAAGTAACACTTTTGGTGATGTATTTCGTTCTGTTCATCAAAGAGACCAGTTGTCTGTATGTCTGTGTGTCTGTTTGTCTGTTTGTATGTCCAGCTACTCCTCAAAAACTACTCGGCAAACTGTCAACAAGTTGACATCTTTAGGACCGGACAACACCTGGGAGCATAATATCTCAAAATTACAACAAAAAAAAAAAATGTCCCCGGGGGTACACGTCGCCAGTTTTCGGGGGCGGGTCTGGTTATTTGAAACTTTTTCAACGTTATTTACTGGTGATTTTGAAATCAGCCAATATATTCATGTAACAACTTGTATCGAGTCATCCCATAACTTCTGTCCGGATGTATCAATAACAGTGAAACAAGGGTTGCTCAATCACATCCGCACCTAAACCTAAAACTGCAACCTAAACTTATATCTTTTAAAATAAAAATAGTTCTTTGGGGGAGGGGGGAGATTTTTTTTTTGGGGGGGAGGAGAATTTTTGGGGGGCGGGTGGGGGAGTGGGGGGAATTATCAACATTTTCATCCTGCGGGGGTGCTTATACAATATAGGACCCGGAAGATTCTAAAGTATATGGACCTGGGCGGGGGGTTCTTCTGCAGTATAGGCACCAGGGGGGGGGGGGCGCTTCTACAGTATAGAACCCAAGGGCTTCTGCAGTATAGGAACCAGGGGTGCTTCTACAATATAAGACCCGGATTCTTCTGCAGAATAGGGACCATGGGTGCTTATGCAGTATAGGGACCAGGGCTGCTTCTACAGTATAGAGACCAGGGGTGCGTCTACAGTATAGGACCCAGCACCGGGGGTGCTGCTACAATATACGACCTTAATGCTTCTACAGAATAGGGACCATGGGTGCTAATGCAGTATAGGCACCGAAGGTGCTTCTACAGCATAGGATCCAGAGGCTTCTGCAGTACAGGGACGGGGGGTGCTTCTGCAGTATAGCCACCGGGGCGCTTCTACAGTATAGGACCCAGAACCGAGGGTGCTTCTACAGTATAGGACCCAGCACCGGGGGGGGGGGGCTTCGTCAATTTAGGACCCAGAGGCTTCGGCGTTGTCCGGGAGAAAAGTGCTAAATGTCCTAGATAGAGCTACTGTAGTGTTTCTCTTCGGACTATTGTGCAGATGAAAAGGAGGGAGGGGATCGGTAAGAGTGATTTTAGTAGTGCTCTGGAGGCCATCTTGATTTTCTAAATACTCGGCGTTGTCCGGGAGAAAAGTGCTCAATATCCTATTTTGCTTACGGAGAAGAGGAGGGAGAGCCCCGGGCAACGCCCTGCTAGTATAATTAGAAATGATAAAATTATTTCCACTGAATTACGAACTCTTCTATACAACCTTATACTTTATTCAATTATCAAGAAGGAAATGGTTATTTGTCTATGAAGACATTTGACTGTTTTACAATGTTCAATAACTTCATGTTCACTTTTGAGTGTTTTGCTAAAAGCATTGCAACATAATTTCAAGAATTAGAGGTTATTTCTAGGATTAAAACCATTTTGTCCATTTATTATTTTTTGAACTGTTTTCTCTCCAATACAGTTCGCTTTTGAACTGACTGTTCACAAACTAGAGAGACAGACATTTGACAGTTTTAATTATTTGTAAAAACCTGCGTTACTACATTGTGGTAAGCAGAGTCAAACGGAAACAAATGCTAATGTATTTGTAAACAAAGGTATAACAAATGTATGCATGATAAAAGTGAACGTACGTGTGCTCGGCGCGCTTCAAGCTATGAAGAATAGGTAGCAGGAGGGAAGAAAACAAATAGTAAAACAGTACAGACATAAAAGTGATAAAACGCGGGCTCAAATGTAAATTAGCAATAACAAATGCTATACAGAAAGTAATCACGTACTGTTTTAGTTCGCAATAAACTTTAAACAGTCCTCTGTTAGTTTTGTTACGGAATACTTTTATTATTACTTCTACAACAACTACGAATAGTAATCTATATAATAAAAGTGAAGAAGAATAGGTGAGAAGAAAACGCACTGTAAAACGCGGGCTCAAATGTCAATCAACTGTTAAAAGCATTCATTGAAATTTAAAGAAATAAAACGCCAGCAAAACTTAATGAGAGAGAGATGGAGAGAGAGAACGTATGTATTTCCGACACGCTTCACAGTATGAAAAAGAGAGACAAAATTCAAGGGAAAGAATAAGAGAGTAGGAAGAGAAGAGGAGAAAACACTGTAAAACTCGAGCTCAAATGCTAATCAATAATAAGACATATAATCCTTTCCTTCGTAAAATTTAAAAACAAAATCGAACGCCATCTCAACGTAAAGTGATATTGGTTTGAGAGAGTGAGAGAGTGTTTTATTTAGCAAATGAATTAATATTTAAAATTTCGCTAATTGTAAACAATGCATTTTAAACAGGAATTATATTATCTTCTTTAGTAATTTCATTTATTAAAAAACACTATTTCCAATGGTGGGAAAGAGTATAAAATAACAATCACATCTCAATCGCTTGACTTTTGTTTGAAGGAAAACAACGTTCAAATTGTTTTTTTTATTAAATTTGATAATTTATACTCTAAATTAAATTAATTAAATTTTGTATTCTATTGATTATTGATTACTTATTCGCGGTTTTCTACATGTCATTTAATCAATGTTTTTGTTGAATAAATTTGTTAAAGGTTCTACTTCGTTGTTTCTTCATTTTTAAGTTGTTATCACACTGATACCAACGTAAAAACATTATTATATACTAGCAAAAATATGCTACCACAAGGAGCATAATTTAACTATATATATATATATATATATATATATATATATATATATATATATATATATATATATATATATATATATATACCGTATTTCTTAATTGGGAGAGTTTCCCAGCAGAGTGCTCAATTATTAATGCAAAAGTAAAATTAACTAAATAATTAATAAGAGCATGCTATTTATTAATATTAAACAAAGTGTTACAACAACATCCGGACCAAGGTTTCAGATCCGAGAAAATCGGACCTTCATCAGTCGTATAGCTTACTGAGTGAGAACAACCGCCAGGAATTTCAAAATATTGCCCGTTGGAAAGATGGAACACTCTCAGATTTAAAATTGTCACGTGCGTGGAATATACGTAGTCAGTTATGGAAAGGTTTCAGATCAAAACAACAGCGACGCTGTACATCGAAAAAGCAAGAAATTAAATGGGAATAACGTTAACAGTTGGACAGATGGGAACCTAGCATGTTTAAATTGTCACGTGCGTGGAATTACGTGGCCGTTATGGAAAGTATTTAAATTTAACTAATAGAGACGCTATATATCTTATCGAAAGTAAATGGAGATAACGTTAAAAATAAAAATAAAATTATATTAAGTTAAAAAATATATAAATTATAAAATTAAAAATTATATTGAAATAATATGCTAATGTAATAAAATATCTCTAAAAATATTAAATAATAAATCATTAAAAATAAAAATAAAACTTATAATTAAATAAATTGTAGTCACACCATTTATAAATTTATGAAGTCGTAATGGTACTAATCATAAATTTTTTTTTAGGTACTAATAATAAAAGGGGGGGGATAAAGAAAGATGAAAAAGAATAATGAAGAAAAATGAATAATATATATATATATAATGCTATTTCTTTTTCCAAAGTTACCCATCCCTTTGGTAGTAATGGGTTCCAGTTAATTTCGATCCGATAACTTAACTTTTTACGATTTTTTACGTTACTCTATCAACCGGTGGTGTGCGTGATTTCGAACTGAATAAAGACCGAATTACACAAAGAATTAATGTGGCAGTAAATGATATAACAGTTAAATAATTCCTTGGTTTCTGGAGGGCAGCAATAGAGAACGTCTGATCAAAAATGACCGGTAGAAATATATAGAAGGGGTAGAGAAGAAAACCGCACACACACGCAGAAAGAGAGGGGGAAGCCAAACGCGATAAAGAAAGTAAAGAGAGCATTTCTGTCCCGCATATATAACTCTATAAAGGTGCTATGAAAGCATACACCCCTTAAAACTCCAAATATATCGTATTTTTATGAAATTTTAATCATATGTATGAAATATTCTCGGGAAGAAAATAAAAGTAGGTCTTGATTTCTCAGTTCCTTCCCAATCTAAAGTAACTGTGAGAGCCGAACCTCCGTTAAAACTTAAAATATATACTAGTTTGATCAAATTTATATCATACTAGCGGAACCCGTCGCACGGCGTTGCACGGGAGAAAGTACTACCTATTGCATGACGTCGAATAAAAAAAGAAACGGCCTATTCCTTTCCCCCCTCTACTGTGTTGGCGAATGTTTTAAATTTAAAAAAGAAGAAAAAAGTGGTAGAGTAGAATGGGATCGAACGCTAAAACAGACGATCATGAAACCTGTGTTCTTTACCACTGCGCCACGTTTTCGAGTTTAAATATGCATGTGAAAATAGGCGAATTAACCTAAGCTTGATTATTGGCATGCGTGTTATGTTAACATTTAACTTCTGCCGACCAAATGTAAAGCTCAACAATGGCACGGTTTAGATCATTTGTAGTTGATGAAAATGACTGCATTTTGGCAAGTTTTCTATAATATGCGTGTTAAAGGTGTATGATTTTCAAAAAGTAAATTATCGGGGTCTACCAGTATTTTGGCGCTTATTGAATTAAATAGGATGTCGATTCGATCAAGAAATTGTAGCCGCCATGTTGAATGAATAAATGTTTCAGGAACTGTGTTCGTTAATTTCATTCGCTTAATTCCGGAATGAATATAAGTGTAGAAGTCATAGGTAGAATTAGAAATAAGGTAATCTGATATTCGCGGAAAATAATCGGAGTGAACGGGAGCGGTCATTAAGTCTGTGCGTATTGCTTTATATTATGTAGTAAATTAATACCAGGCAAATAATAAATAAGAACCGGTGTTTTGTGAAAATTAAACTGTGTGTATTAGTTCCCGGTGTCGATGATTAGAGTGACAGTACAGAATTGTTAGGGGAAAAGTTTTTGCTACCACCTATGTGGAATTGGTTTTTCGGAGAGACGTTGATGGTGGGCCAAATGTAATATTTAATGTTAGGTAGAAAAAAATGATAACAACTTTACTAAAAGACGCTCGAGTGAATAAGTGTAATATAGTGGTGAGTTTAGTAGCCTGTGATGCATGTGGTTATTTTCCTATACTCCGAGAAGATACAGGGGAAAATCGTCTCTACTTTATATATTAGATGTATAAAATACTCCGAGCAAAACAATAGAAGTTGTGTCGAATCTCTAACTTACTTTCTATACGCTGAATATCTACGTGCCCAAACCTCTAAGTAACTTCCTGAAAATTGTAAATACCTCTATCTAATTTTAATGACATTTAAATCATATGTATGCAACACTAATTCAGAGAGGTTTCCAACATTTCAACTTCTTTTCCGACTATATTAGGGAACGAAAAAAGAGGAGGAAGTAAGAAAACAGAAAGTAATTTTGTGTTATTAGCATAGTAAAAAAAGTTACATAGTATTGATCCTCCTTCAATCTTGAGCAACGTCGCGTCTTCCTACTCGTAAATATATATTATTAGCAGTATACTCGGCCAACGACTATCATTTAATGATTGGTCACAACTTTAATGTCTCATAACGAAGATAACTATCTTGATATATATGCTACTAAACCTTATGTCTTGAATCTATATTCTAATATTTTATACAAGTCTATTAGATTCTAGGTACTGAATTTTTAGGAATATTTATTTATTGATTTTTAATATCGATTATTAAAGGTTTATCATAATCGAATGTATCGAAATTTGTAGGGAGGGCTTCCATCCACCTTTGTCTCATTTGCATAACACTAAATCAAAAGTCTAACCCCGCTCCTTACCTAACCCTAACCCTAACCCTAACCCTAACCGTTGCCTCATTTGAATAACACTAAATCAAAAGTCCATCCTATCGACCATTAGCAGCAGTGTTCAGGAATGTATAATGATACATGTATTTGCTTTGGAATTTACACCCACACAAACATACATAGATATAACTTTATATATATATATATATATATATATATATATATATATATATATATATATATGTATGTGTATTTATATATATATATGTATATATATATGTATATATATATATATATATATATATATATATAAAGTTATGAAACTAAAAGTATGCTTTTAGAAGATATAACCTATAGTGAAATGGTGTAAGCTCAATATACGAGAGCAATTATAAACATAAAAGAGGGAAGAGAGATAAAGATGTACGAATGAGAAATCTATTTCAACTTCGATTGTTCCATGCAAGGTGTACTCGATAAAACATGTTTAATTTTCTTTCCTTAAGCCAAGGCTTTTTAAGGATTAACATCTTATCATCACGGACATTCACCAACTGGACAGACTCCATATTTTTTTACAAGCATACTCGTACTCTCCATTACCTTATATTTTTGCAAATTTTGAATTTTGGCTTTTCCACTGCCAACTTATCCATTTATGTAATTCCTTTGATGATAAAGTTTTAATCCTAATGAATGTGGATGGCTTTCGACTACTTATTTCACACTCTTACCCACCCACTCCGCCTACTTTCAAATCATCTTCATTTATTCAAATCTTTTTCTAAAACTATGATATTACTTATACATCAAAGACACAGAGCTTCCCCCTTCCTTCCTCTTTCCCCAGCCCCTCAAACTCCATGCTACACCTCACCACGACAAAAGCCTCAGCACCCCCTCCCCTCTTTCACACCCTAAGACAAATTCACTAACACTCCTACCATCCCCTTTCTCACTCACAGCCATCCACATTCATTTCACTCTCTGCCACCGAGTTCTCTCAGCCCGGACCTTGGTCCTGCGCTCCCAGTAGTGGCTACTACTTCTTCTCATCAACTCATCATGTCAACCCAATATTTCTATGTACTTGCATGACATTTTTCTTAAAATTATCATCCTGAAGAAGTCTTACAAATAAAGAGGAAACGTTGATGAATACATAAAAAAAAACATCTTTTGGTTTTTCCGTTTTCATTTTCCATTACGTCGGATTACTCTCATCTTTCCTTCCTTTCTTTCTCATATATATATATATATATATATATGTCTCTGCGTACTATTGGTAGTTTTCAGAGATGCAGGCCATATCGCAAGAGAATTACCTTCATTATGATAAGTGGCGCCGTCTTAAAATTTGTAGAAATCTAAACTGAAGCTCAGATCCTTTTGTATAACTTGAAGACCGTGCTATATGAGTTGGAACAGTGCGACGGATATGCGAAAGCAATGGCAAGCAGCGACGACCACAACAGGTGTTATGGCTGTGTTCACACAAAACAAATCGTTGGAATGCTGAGTAAAAGGTGCGGCTACATCCAGGCACGGCAATCTTTACTTGGCGAGAGAGATGGGCGTATGGATTGCGACTATGACGAAAACGCTGGGCACGGATCCTAGCGATTCCTCATATATGAGTCGCAAGGGCTAACTACCTACCGCAACATCTGAAGAGAGCAGTCTTCTTATAAAACAGAAACTCATCAACAAGTTCAAACAACCAGAGAAGCTTTTGAGAACCAATTGCATAATGTGTAGGACAACAAATGGCTACCCTAACCCTAACCCTAACCCTAAAAGCTTCGTCTGTTTTGCATTCATCATTTTATCAATCATCTCAACAAATGTCTTCTTTTCTGTCGGTCACGTTAAACGTTTTTTACTTATTTTAAATACTAATAAGCATTGTTAAGTTGAGTTTTTTCACAATTAAATATTTAGTTAGAATGTGTATTAAATTGACGATAAGGAGTTGAGAAAATGAGATGTTTATTTAGTCTGATTTAAACCACATTGACTTAGCTCGGTGTAGCTAAATTCTGCAACAACATATTCTTTGGTATCAGGAGACTCAAGCTTCCAGTCGAAATTTGGGTGGGATTATCTCTCGTCGATCGTTACATAATTTTGTATACTCCTCGACAGTTTTATCAGGAAACCATCGATGTTGGTACCTTTAAGATTTTACCAAATTATACGATTTTTTAATCTATGTACACGACAATTTAAGTTCTAATTGGTTCGGATAAGTGTGTTCTATTTGTATTCGTTATGTATATGAAGTGTTATTTTATTCCAACTTATATGTGATGCATCAGCATCACCTGGCGCTGTTAGTTGGTTTTCGCAATAAATATATATTTTTTAATATTTGCATGTTTTCATCATTGTCTATGACCCTGTTTACAAACTTGAGATCTCATAAAACTATTCAAGTGTTCATTCAATTATTTACATTACAGTATTTACGTCATGTTTTACATCCCTTTCAGCTAAGTTTTTTTCTCTTTCAACTTCACCATTTGAAATGCTGAAACGACGAAATATGCTATTTGACCAGGTAATTATTTATTGTGGCCTATATTATGTCCGCTCAACGTACTTATGTGATTTCTTGTATTTTTTCCAATACTGATTCCGGATTTTGCCTGTATCATGTAAATGTTAAAATGCACAGTTTTTCAAAGCCAATAATATCTACAGTAAGATACCTTTTAGGCTAACTTGCTGTATTGACATATGATATAATTTACTTTTTCGTGTCTTTGACTACATAATCTACATTTACTGTTTTCTTTGTTTCTGTCTATCATGGTGTGTATGTAGTTTGGATCGCGTTGTTTTGTGTAACTGTCAGTAGTGATGCAATTCCTTCGTTCAATTGTCCATATCCATGCTTCGGGGCTTACATTTTTTAGCCTGTCTTTTAAATAGTCCATGTATTTGTATTTTTATTTATTTATTCTTGTGATTATTTGTGTTTCTAGCTGCATTTGGTTTTTTGGCAGATAGTTTAAGGCCGTAAATGCACATGTGGTTGTTTATAGTTTGTTTGTGTCTGTAAATGTTACCTGACATTGCGCCTATTAAGAATGTTATTAGATGGCATCATGTATATGATAAAAAGTAGTCGAGATAGAAAGTCTCCCGTAAAATGCCTCTCTCTACTTATCGCTGTCATTTGTCAGTTTCATATTCTATGTTTTCATTGCTTTCTCTATCAAGTTGATAACTTTATCCATTTTCGCATATATTCTGTGTACATATATATGCAAGTTAATACTTTCTTCTTCTTCTTCTTCTTCTTCTTCTTCTTCTTCTTCTTATTATTATTATTATTATTATTATTATTATTATTATTATTATTATCATTGTAACTCACTCGGAGTCTTCACACGGATCGACATATGCGATTACTCACTGACAATAACTGATGATGTTCCCTGGAGTCTGAAGGACAAGTCTCCCCAGAATTCCAGTAATCTACGACTCTTTCTATAATGATTTCAAATGATATTGCGTTATCAGAACAGGCTCTTACCATTAACTTATTGCTGGAAACGACTATTGGGTATTTGATACTTGCGTGGCAATAAGCCTCCCCAAGGTTAAAGTACTAATCTCACTTTTCCAGAAAAGATCTGGTTAGTTCTCCCCCACCCTTCCCGGTCTTTTTATCCTCCGTGACCCTTCACGACTATTATGTCTTATTAGCCGAGACTGGTGCAATTACAATGTGTGTACGTTTATGTATTGTTGCTGTTATTATTATTATTATTATTATTATTATTATGGAACAAAAATTAAGTAAAATGTTTGCCACTGAAGCAGAAGGGGCTACTTGCTGTGGTGTTCGGTAGCAAGATGTCTGTTTACATTATTTAAAGATTGTTCGAAATATTATTATTATTATTATTATTATTATTATTATTATTATTATTATTATTATTATTAATATTATTATTATTATTATTATTGATATTATTATTAT
Source organism: Sepiola atlantica (assembly GCA_963556195.1). Taxonomy (NCBI): domain Eukaryota; kingdom Metazoa; phylum Mollusca; class Cephalopoda; order Sepiida; family Sepiolidae; genus Sepiola; species Sepiola atlantica. Next base: position 155,622,043 of record OY744523.1, read on the forward strand.
TATTATTATTGATATTATTATTATTATTGATGTTATTATTATTATTATTATTATTAATCTTATTATTATTATTATTATTATTATTATTATTATTATTATTATTATTTTATTAGTTTACCTGATCTCTTGTTGTTATTTACTTAGAGTAAGCCAGGGAAAGTTACACAATGGACGACGTGTGATATTACGGCTGGTGGTGTCCGTTCTCTAACAGCTTCGACACTACTCATGCTGACAAGCGTGGCCTTCTTGTAAACTGACCTCTTCCAACTTGGCTATCATGTTGTTGCCCTGATCCGTCAACACATATCGTATGATGTTTTATTCCCCGTTTTCTGTCAAACAATGTTCGCCTTCTACTTAAGCACACTGAGAAGCTGTACAATATTTCAAACTTTGTGTCTTTTATCGTATTTCGCGTTGTCATTTCAGAGTTCAAATTCCAACCACTTATTTACTAAGCGTCAATCAAATAACATCTGCGTAGCATCGCAAAATACAATATAAACTGTTTTTTTTCTCTTAATTATTTAAAATAAATATGTTTCTGTTGTTTGTGAACAAAAGAAAGTTTCCTTACATCCTTCTAGTGGTGTATAGTTTCCTAATGTATCTCGTTACGATCTATAGAATCCCCCATTACAAGTTCAAATCCTAGGTAAGTATTCATGGCCACAATAATACCATAATGTTATTCTTAACATCTATTTCAGATGCTGGCATATGTTGGATGCCGTTTATAAATTTGATTCCAAACTAACTATCAGATGTTTATTTATCCCTTTTTTTCTCAAACCCTGTCTTATCACTTCCTCCTATGTTTTTCTCGGTCCTTCTATGTCAACTGACCCTCTAGATTATCTGTTCTTCATCTACTCATCCAACCACTGTCATTCATTCTTTCATCATAATATTCGGTTTTACGTCTGTTTTACATGCTTGCGTCTGTTTGACGGCTTTTAACAATAGACTTCCAAACTAATCCATCTATAGTCTGCTTTTTATTGATCTCTTTTTCTCTCAAACCCATCCTTACCATTTCCTCCCATATTTTCAGCTACATCAATTGTTCTACATCTCCTAACACAATAACTCTCATCCGTTCTTTCAATGTGATGAAACAAATCCTGATCTTTACGCATCTTCCTATACTGTCCATATTTAATCTTCCTCGAAGCTCATCACATCTAGACCTGTCTAAGACTCACATTACACATTCATCGTATTATTCTTATATCATTTTCCCCATCCAACTCTCATTGGGTAAATTTCACTTCCACATACCTGGTAGTCTATGCCACCATCAATTTCTTCCCAGCAATGGGTTAAATAGTAATTTGTGTATACTAATATTCCTATACAATAGACATAGTGCTTCAGCATTATATAAACACAAAATTGTTGATGTGCCGTAAATCAGACTAAATAAACCAGACTGAATCAGATGTGTACACTTCTATCATTTCCATCGCCAGCTGTCTTGCCCCTTTCTACGAAATCAAAGATGCTGAAAGGCTAAAAAAATAAAATAAAGGAGAACAATAAGAGAACGAAGAAAAAACAAGTCAACTACTTGTTTATGGACAGACATTAACATGCGTACAAACTATTGGTAGTTTTTTTAAAAATTTATCTCAGAGATAAAAGAATACAAATAATAAAAAAATATCGATTCCGAGAGTCTGAACCTGATACACTTAAAATAATCAAATCAACAACAAAAACGAAAATAATGAAAGAGAAAACAACTATTCTTAAGCTATTTACTCAAAATAATTTAGAATTCTAAAAAAATAAGACCAAACCCACAACAAAACGCCTATACGTGAGAGTCACTTAATTCAAAGTCGAGTCGTAATTTTTTGTTTGATATTCAAGCGGCAACTTCATTGGTCATTCATTTGTTCAATACTTAAAAGGCATTTTATGAGAAAACATATAAGCGACAAGGAAGAAAACAAAAAACGAATGTAATGTATTAACGAATCAATCTTTGAGAGTATATGATCAGACATCAGTTCAATTTATTTCGGTAACGTCATTTTTAAAAGCTGACAAATCGAAATTGATACCGATCAGGTGTGAGAAATTGAGAATGTGAAAGTACAACCAAATCGAACTTATTGATCGATACATATTCAGATAAACAAGTTTTACTATCTTTCTATTGATATATATATATAAAATTTTATGTAGATACATGAAATACTAATATATATATATATATATATATATATATATATATATATATATATATATATATATATGTGAAGACAATGAAGATAAAAATAAAATTTAATCTTGCAATTATATATTAGCTTGAAAAGTAAGTGCTCAATATAGAAGATAAAGCTGTAATATAAATATTTATTATATCATCAAATAGTTCAAACAAAGAAATATATAGATAGATTCCTTTCTTTCATTTACCCATCAATTTTTACATTTTGCATCGCAGTGATTCTCTTTGGTAAACACAACTTTGTATAGTTCTATATTTTCTCCTATTTTTATATATTTAAAACAGTGCTAAACAGTAATATCATTTTTACTGTTAAATACCTATAATTTCCTCATAGTAAAACCATACATTTTTCAAAATTCATAGGTTAAGAAAAACAGTTAATTAATATATTCCTTGTTTAAACTTATTCTTATATATATATATATATAATATTTGTTATTGTTTATTATCTATGTACGTATACGTTTCGTCCCTTTTCAATCGAGACTCATCAGCATAGAGATATGACTATTCAATACCGGTCGTACGATTCGAAACCCTGGATTACAAGTATTTTTCAACTTAAATCCAACGTCGTTAACCGCGCGGCCAATATTTGAATAGCCGATAAACAATGATAATTTAACACATTTAAAATATAGAAGATCTACGACAGCGCGCCTCGAGGGCAATCCGGGTCGATGGGAATGCACACTGGCATGCAGCTGCTGAGCAGACGGAAAGGGCAGCAGCCTGTAGTGACTCGCGCAAGCTCTACCAGTTGGTGAAATAGACTAGCCGAGGCAAGACGAGCATCAGTGAGACAATCCGTGGACAGAATAGTGCGGTCATTGAGAACTTTAATGATTTATTGATAGGCTCGACCGGTGGCTGAACCATTTCCCCTAGCTGCTTAATTATTGCGGGCCAACGTGACAATCAACGGTACATGAGTGCGGATGCAACATTGCCCCTCCAACAGTTGAGTAAGACCTTAGTGTCTATAACTGTCTTCGGAATAACAAAGCCCCAGCTGAAGATTACATTCGCGCGGAGGTCTATAAAGCTGAGCCGGACGTCTTCGCGGCTTGGTTTCACCGAGTTTTCTCTGCGGTGTGGGAGACGGAACGATTCCCGTGGGATTCGAGCGATGCAACCCTCCTTACTTTCTTTAGAAAAAGGTGAAAAAAATATGTGTTCCAACTACAGGAGCATCAGCCTATTCGACGCCGTCCTGTTGTTAAAACAGTCAATCTTCGACGCGTCCTCAAACAGCCGTGGGTTACCAACAGCCTACCGTACTCTGTTCTATCGATTTGGCAGAATCAGTAGATCGGGAAACCCTTTGGCGGATAATGCTAGCGGACGGATCCAAGAGACTCGGACAATGACGGCGTCGTTCGAGGTCGGAACCAGTGTCCAACAGGAGTGCGTTTTATCGCCAACTCTTTCAACTACGCCATTGACTATGTGTTAAACATTTCGCTCAGGGACTTCCAGGACGTTATGACGGATCTTACCTACGCGGATGTTATAGTATTGATGGGCGATAACAAGGCAGATGTTCAACTTGCTTTCGACAGTGTGCATACTGCAGCTGCCGCCGTTGGTCTTCGAATCAATGTCACCAAGTCGAAGGTGATGAGATCATTGGTCTCGGCCGACATCTGGCAGCCAATATCTCTTGCGGGCGAAGAATTGGAAGATGTGGAGCTGTTCGTCTACAAGGGCTCAACGGTGATGCCTACTGGGTGGGTACGGCCGATCATCGTATTGAGGTCGCCCGGTCTGCCTTTGGGCGCCTCAAACGGTGTCTGTGGAACTGAAGGGATACTTTTTCAGTGACCAAAGCCGAGTCTACCAGACCATCGTTTAAACTAGCCTTCTCTACGGTTGTGAAACGTAGTCTATAAGGGTAGTCGATCAGCGGAAGCACGAGGTCTTCGACTAGGTCTGTCTTCGTATAGTTCTACGTAATCGACGCGCGGACCAGGTTTCTATCGCAGTCTTCGCCTACGTATGTCCTTTCATTCCCTCGCTTCTGTGATCCTGCACCGGCGTCCTAGGCTTGAAGTTATCGTTCGATGAGCTGATTCAAGTTTCGATTTAGTTTTTTGGGGTCATGGGTTTTTCTTTTTTTGAACTTATCACAAATCCACATTAAACTTACTAGGCTTTTTCAGTACTCAATCTGGAACTTCACCGTATTTTTCTACTATGTTTTTTATGTAATATGTTTTTTCATATTTCTACAATATATACTACTACTCTCTGATGATTAACAAGGTTGGACAATTTTTTTTAAATATTAGAGATGTAAGATGACAGAAAAAACACTTTCATAAAAAATACTGAAATAAATTGTAAGAACTAATGGCAATCATGGTTTTGGATTGATTTCCCATGGTCAGTTAACTTCGAAAATAAGGTATATATGATCTGATCTTTGTAACACAGGCCAATTGAGCTTACAATTGGAAACATTTCAGATACTATGATAAGTGTACGTTTAAAAAATATATTCTTTATAAACACATACACACATACACCCCCCCCACACACACACACATATATATATATATATATATAAATAATGCAGTCCAAGTCTCCTCCTAATTTCTTTCTTTTTCTATCTATATAGATAGAGATAGATTAATAGCTTCTGAGCTAATCAAAATTTCAATTGTTTCAAAATAAATTAATTTTCATAATTCATAGTTTTACAATTTTCATCATTTCCTATTGTTTTTATATGAAAACTTGCGACGATTTAAAATAAATAAATAAAAACTATAAAATGATGCAAAAACATAAATACATATTTTTTTCATTTTTCTGCATATATATATATATATATATACCTATACATCTATGCATATATATTTCCCTTTATCTTTATATATTTAATTCAATCTAGTTTAGTACTATGTGGGTTTTTTTTTTGTCCGACCGTTTCTATTAAGTATATTAGCTGCAAGTTCATTGAGTCTTCAGTGTTCCTTTTGAATGTCACAAATAGATTCACTCTGTATGGGTTCAGTAATCCAATAAGTATTGCTTTCATTAAACAGATGGACCAATTGGATAAATGTAGCAATACATACATACATACATATAAATAAATATATTTTACTGAAAATGATACATTTACACACACTGAGAAAGATCAAGTTTTCACTATATATAAATTTCAAAGATTATATAAATATAACATACGAAACGAATATTAATATAACTGTGATATAATAGGCCGAGACTAAAAGTAAATAAAATGACAGTAAATACAGTTTCATAAAGCCTTGATACATAAAAAGTATTTTTACATCTGTTGTTATTCCTATGATGCTATAACTACTCATTCGTTGCTGAGAAAAAGTTCATTTGAATATACATATATATATATCTATATATATAAATATATATATATATACACACATACATATATATATACATATATACAAATATATATACATATATATACATAAATATAAATATATATGTATATACATATATATATATACATATATATATATATATATATATATATATATATATATATATATATATATATATATATATAATAATACAAATGATACAAATTATCGATTCTCATATAAAAATTCCGAAACAAGAAATCATTTGTAACGACCAATGTGAGAATTCTAAGTGAAAACTGATGACATTTTTATTTTATATTAAAAATAAATTTAGAAAATATAAACTTTTCAGATATTGTTCTGTCAAACTGCTTCGATTAACGATATAAATTGACGTACAATATAATATTTAATAAATTGACGTAACAATATAATATTTAATAAATTGACGTACAATATAATATTTAATAAATTGACGTACAATATAATATTTAATAAATTTACGTACAATATAATATTTAATAAATTTACGTACAATATAATATTTAATAAATTAACGTACAATATAATATTTAATAAATTGACGTACAATATAATATTTAATAAATTGACGTACAATATAATATTTAATATATTGATGTACAATATAATATTTAAATAAATTGACGTACAATATAATATTTAAATAAATTGACGTACAATATAATATTTAATAAATTGACGTACAATATAATATTTAATATATTGACGTACAATATAATATTTACTGAATTGACGTACAATATAATATTTAATAAATTGACGTACAATATAATATTTAATAAATTGACGTACAATATAATATTTAATAAATTGACGTACAATATAATATTTAATAAATGTACGTACAATATAATATTTAATAAATTGACGTACAATATAATATTTAATGAATTGACGTACAATATAATATTTAATAAATGTAATTACAATATAATATTTAATAAATTGACGTACAATATAATATTTAATAAATACATGATCTAAGTTAAAGATCGGATTTTAACACTGCCTGATGAGATCTCAGTTTATAAAAGCTGTTGATCCATAACATTTACATGTCAGTGTCGAAGATTTTGTAAATGTCTGTGTAAATAAAAATAATAATAATATATATATATATATATATATATATATATATATATATATATATATATATATATATATATAATCATACATATATATATATTTATATAATCATATATATATGTATATATATACATATATATACATATATATACATATGTATATATATACATATATATATATATATCTATATATATATATATATATATATATATATATGATTATATACATATAATCAGAAAGCGATGAGTAATCTAAACAATGAAATGATATGTCGGTTAGCAACTGTTTACGTTTTTATCTGATGGGAGATAAATTTACCGAGGAGCCTTTTTAAAGATCTTGAATTTATTATCAAGATAAAATGTGTGTTTTCAACTGGACAGAAACAATTGGATGAATAAAAATGCTTTTTAAAACATATTCGGGAGATGTATTAAATAATTATGTTTGGGGCTGTAGTAATATATACACTATAGAGCTATACATCCAATGTTGGTGTGAATTGAAAGGAATTAAAATAATATCATATATATATATATATATATATATATATATATATATATATGTATATAATGAAAAGTTTTGTTCAATAACTATAACTTTACTTGTATCACAAGGAGATCATAAACACTAAGTTTTAAAATAAAAATACAATCAATGCTACAAAGGCCTGGGATACAAATGTATATTGTATATGAATTAAACTCATTGGTTAACGCTTTGAGTAAAACATAGCTAATATATTATACATAATCTTTGTTTTGCAATGATTAAACTCCGAAAAATTCACAGCAATCAATATTTGTCTTGGTGTACATTTGTTTCCGAAATTTTAATTTGATCAATGTGATACGGGGAATATATAACATAATTATTCAATAATTTTAAACACAAAATAAAACAAAACAACACCCAGAAATCTGTTTTCCACTATGACTTACCAAATAAGTGGCTACACTTCAATTATATATTGTATGTATCGTATTGATAAAGAAATATTGTGCTTTACCGTTTAATGACCGATAATAACATTGCTCATGTAAGCTTTTGAAAATAGTTTTTACAAACAAATACTTGCATTAATACTTTAAGGTAAATAAATGTTTATTTTAAAGTTAAAAACACATATCGTGTTTGGTTTTCTAAAAACGTTATATTAAAATACGAAACGATACTCATAAAAAAGTGCCAAAATTTCTTATAACTTTGTCACGCGAGTCACGTGCGAAAGTAAAGACTTCCAGATCGTCCAGTCAAAACCTAAACGGACATTCACTAGTTGTTTCTACATCTCAAAGAAAAAAATATATAAACACAAAATATATTGCTTGAAAATTATTTTTTAAACCGAAAGCTTGCATGAATACTTTAAGGTAAATAAACGTTTATTTTAAAGAAAAAAGCATATATCGTTTTTGGCTTTGATAAAATTCAATATTCAAATAGGAAACGATACTTATAAAACAGTGTCAATATTCTTCATATATATATATATATATACATATATATATATATATATATATATATACATATATATATATATATATATATATATATATATATATATATATATATATATATATATATATATATATATGAAAAGCGCTGTGACATAGAACACATCAAAGAAAAAAAAAGTAAGAATGATATTACAAAGCAATTTGGAGAATAGAAAAACCGTGAGGCACTTTATTAAGTGAAAATCGCTCAAAAGCATAGATTTAAAAAAATAAATGCTACACTTATGGCAGTTAATATTAGCGGTGAAAGTATTTCTAAAATCAACAATTTTTGCCGCAATGATGGCGCTATAGACACAATATGTAACTATAAGTAAAGAAGAATGTATGATAAATACGGAAATGTAAATCATTTTTCTTCAATGTTAATTATATAATTATATAACAGTTTTATTTACTTAAATTATTCTTATGTAATATTATGTTATAATAACACACTTTTTTGATGATGAGCGTCAGCGCCGTTTATTAATCTAGAAATGAACCGTGGCTAGATCTAACGAGATTCGAAACAGGAACCACTGAGCCAAGAACCCTGCTAGAAGTAACGCAAGAATTGGATTGCACTTATAGACGTTCTCATTTGATTCATTTATAATTTTATCTTATTTGAAATAAGGATCTCTCTCTCTCACTCACTCACTCACTCACTCTCTCTCTCTCTCTCTCTCTCTCTCTATATATATATATATATATATATATATATATATATATATATATACAGGGTGTTTCAAATGTCTTGGGAACATAACGATTTTTAATAACTCAAAAACTATTAGGAGTTGAAAAATGAAATTGGTACCGTTGGAAAGGTTAAAGTTTCAAGTTTTGTGGGGAATCTTCAAAGTTGCTCAATATGAGCACCATTCGTCACACGGCAGACATCTAGTCGATAGTCCATTTCCTGCCAAACGCGTTCCAGCATCTTGACGTCAATGGTTCCCACAACTGCCGTTACTCGAGCCTTTAGTTCGTCAATATCTCTTGGAAGGGGCGGCACATAGACTAGTTGCTTGACAAAGCCCCAAAGGAAAAAGTCACACGGGGTAAGATCTGGAGACCTAGGAGGCCAGGGCATGAGAACGTCATCACCTCGCCCAGATCTCCATATCCATCTACCAGGCAGCCTTGTGTTAAGAAACTGCCTTACTCTAAGACTCCAGTGTGGTGGTGCACCATCTTGTTGAAAAATGAAGTCATCAGATTCTGCTTGTTCCAACTGAGCCATTAACCAGTCTTCCAGCATGTTGAGATAGGATTCACCAGTGATAGTTGCCTCTTCAAAGAAGAACAGTCCATAGACACCTTTCTTGGAAATTGCACAAAACACGTTCACTTTTGGTGAATCTCGCTCGTGCTCAAGAAGTTCATGAGGATTCTCAGTACCCCATATGCGAGTGTTATGCTTGTTAACTTTGCCATTCAGATGGAAGGTCGCCTCATCGCTAAAAACAAGCCGGTCATCAAAGCCGTTATCTTCCAACTTCTCTTGCATTGCAATGCAAAAGTCACGGCGAAGTGGCTTATCAGTGTCCTTCAACTTTTGGACCAACTTGAGCTTGTAAGGTACCATTTGCAGTCGTTTCCTTAAGACACGCCAGACAGTTGCTGGAGCAAGCTGAAGTTCCCTGCTGGCTCTTCTCACTGATTTACGGGGGCTCCGCTGAAAGGCTGTCCGAACTTGCTCAACTGCATCTTCTGAAGTTGAAGGGCGACCTGTTCGCTTACTTGGGCACAAACACCCATCTTTCACAAATTTAGCATGCCATCTGACAATGGATTTCCTTTCAGGGGCTTCTTTTTTAAATTTCCTGCGAAATGCACGCTGAACACATGTCCACGATTCAGTCTTTGCAAATTGGAGGACGCAAAATGCCTTGTCTTGTTTAGAGAACGCCATTACTGCACCTGGAAAGATAACACGAAAATCATTAGTATGACCAAAAACTTGATTAAGCAAGCTCTAAAATGGCACCAGTTTCATTTTTCTACCTGGAATAGTTCATGAGATATACGCATTTGTAATGTTCCCAAGACTTTTGAAACACCCTGTATATATATATATATATATATGTGTGTGTGTGTGTGATTTTAAAGTATAGGCTACTATTCAATTAATACCAAATCTATTTATTCACGTTTGAGAAACACCTGAGGCATACATCCTGTGTGTCAACTCACAAGAATTAAACGGGAATTTATTTCGTCTTACGTCTGTGGCGTTTTATTAAAACGAAACACCACCAGAAAAATTTCAGCAAAGTCATTAGGATTGTTCAAATTTTCTAAGAGAAGAAAATCGCCATTGCTTGTTTGCTTTTCTAAAAACTATTTCCATTATAGTTTTTAATCATGTACTTGAGCTTCAAGTAATAGTGAAACTGATTATATTCGAATTGCATGAATGTGTGTCTCCCTGATTGTAATCTAAATAGTTGCAGTCAATTATTTATGTTTACAATATATATATATATATATATATATATATATATATATATATATATATATATATATATATATAGTCTAAAGAAGCTTTGAGTTATATTTAACAAAAAGACAAAAAATAAGAAGGAAAATGCAGTTTAAATTCCCAGAGAAACTAACTAAATCCAAAATAGTGTAGACTTAACATTTGTTGGAAAATTCATAAATAAATAATATATAATAGTAAGTAAATAAAAAAAAAGGGGGTTTAAGTATCTAACAGTGAAACAAAAGCAGGAGACCTTAACATTTGTTGGAAAATTCATAAATAAATAATATATAATAGTAAGTAAATAAAAAAAAAGGGGGTTTAAGTATCTAACAGTGAAACAAAAGCAGGAGACCTTAACGTAAGCATCTAATATTAACACGGGGATCTTCAGCTGTTTACCATGTAACTGTTTCGGAGATTTAAAAACAGGACAGGCATGGCTCTCCAATGGTACAGATAAAACTACCATTTCCCCAATAATCAAGTGTTGAAATAATTCAGCTCAAAATGTTACTTATATATACATGAATAAATAATAATAACATAATAATAATAATAATAATAATAATAATAATAATAATAATAATATACTACCCTTAAGACTACCGTGTGATATGGTAATTTGCATATCAAATAAAATTCTTTATAACAATAGTAATACTAGTAATACTAGTAATAATAATAATAATAATAATAATAATAATAATAATAATAATAATAATAATAATAAAATACTATCTAAACACTACACCTACGAACCATTCTACGATATGGTAGCTATAAATAAAATTATATAGGAATTAAGGTTGCATTAAAAAAAGCTTTAGTACCTTTGGTACCAGAAAGGCAAATAGATAAGAGGAAGGAAACCTAGCCATACAGATCTAAACACCCAATATATATATATATATATATATATATATATATATAAAAAGTATGAACCTTTAAAACTATATATATATATATATATATATATATATATATATATATATATATATATATATATATATATATATATATAGTATAGGGTAGTGCGGTTCAAACCAGGGAAAAGTGTATAGTTAAAGAAGTGAGACTACCAACATTTATTTTAAAAAAAAATTAGTTCATCCTTTAATAGCGAAACATATTTTTTGACGTTTTGTGTTTCTATTTAACACGTGTTTTGAGAATGATGGACTCTTTTCAGACATTTGTTAGTTTAAAAATATGGGATCAGTTTCCTTTTATTATTAAAAGTTTTCTGTCTGTGTTCGTGTGTATGCGTGTGTGTATGTTCTTTCCTTTTCCTTCTCTGAGTCATCAGTATATTTCGGGGCATGTTATTCGAGTTTATTGCATCATGTTAATTATTTGGTTAGTTTAACTAAATAGATTCAAGAGTGTCAAGAACTATGTAATATAATTAATAAGGTTTTTTTTAATATTGTCTTATAATTTCTTTCTTTCGGTGTGTATGTTTGTGTTGGGTTTTCGAATGTATAGCACATACGCATGAATGTGTATGAGTCCCGTATACATATTAAAACCTCAACATACACATTTAAAATAAAAATCACTTAAACTGTACCTCCAAAAATGTGGTATATCTACTAAAATGCGCAACATGCGACAAATCTTATACCAAAACACTCCACAACGGAGTCGGCTTAAATAAAAGTAACATGAAAACCCCAGCCAACATGAATTTATTTGTTTCGCAACATATTCATATGCAGCAGAGCTAGATTTAAATTCATGCCGATCTATCAGACTGAAGATTGTTCATACTGCGTTACACAAGAAAAATAGTTTATGACTAAATTCAAACCGGCATTAGAACCACTCATAATACAGCACATACAGACACAACGAATACAGATCTACAGATAAATATATACATATGAAAATGAATGTGAATGCGTTCGTATTTGTGTAGACAAACCATATATACACACATACATATGCATATACGCACCCACATATATAAACCAGATGCGATACACAGACCTAAACACATATACACAATACACACACACACCACACACACATTTTTATATATATATATATATATATATATATATATATATATATATATATATATATATAATAATCCAGGTAAAACATCCACAGGGTAGTAATCCACAAAATGACCGGATCAATATCAAATGGAGCTTTTATATATATAATTAATTTTATTTACACGGACATGTACAAAATCTGCGAAGAGTTAGAATACGATCTTAACATTAGATCATATTTTGGAAAAGCTCATAATTCTATGTAGAAAAACTAACCAAACAATTAACATGCTTCAATGAACTCAATATACTAATGACTCAAAGAAGGAAGACAATAGGACACATAAACACAGAATCCAAACTCTTAATAATAAAAAAGAACTGATAACCCATTTTTTGAAACCAATAAATGTCTTCAGAGAGCAGAGCATGCTCGAAACACGTGTTACATTGAAATGTACAGACCAAAAGAAAGAACTTAAAAATATTAAAGAATAAACAAATTAAGAAAATAATAAAATTCGGTAATCTTTTATATATATATAAATATATATATATATATATATATATATATATATATATATATATATATATATATATATATATATATATGATGTAAATCCAACAAAACATATAATAGGCAACTAATATCTTTAAATTAGTAAACATCCGGATAAAAACTGAAGCTCAATATACTAGATAGAGCAATAATAGCATAATATTAAATGAAATAATAAAATAAGGTGCGAATCAAACTTTATTAGAATTCAAAATTCAGGCAAAGTATCTTAAAGTCCTTAACTCATGAGTTTTCAAAGATAATTCTTCTCATCAGAGGATCATTACCGCATTGACATCACTGCAGGTTATTAAATTACACTTTGAAAATATATAATACTATATATAAAAATACATAAAAGTATATAAAACATCAAATATATCATGTTTTGGGCTGATATATTTGATGTGTTATATACTTTTATGCATTTTTGCATATATTTTTATATATTTTCAAAGTGTAATTTTATCACCTGCATTGATGTCACTTCGGTGATGGTCGTCTGATGAGAAGAATTATCTTTGAAAACTCATTAAGTTAAGGACTTTAAGATACTTTGCCTGAATTTTGAATTTTAATAAAGTTTGATTCGCACCTTATTCTATTATTTCATTTATATATAAATATATATATATATATATATATATATATATATATATATATATATAATAACATTTTTATAAATAAATATTAATTATTTAAATACCTACAGACATCTATGTTTCATGCTAACGCAATCTTCAGTGTAGGAACTAATTCTCACCGGTTGGTAGGCGCGAACTCCGATCACAAATCGCCACCGATTCGTAGTCGGATCTTACCCATCGGCCATAGCCAATTAGTTAGTAAATATAGAGGAACTTTAAATGTAAATAGCGAAATCGGCGGCTATTTACCAGGCAGTTAGAGTGATCTACGAAACGGCGTTCGGATCGTGCATATAGCTATTTGTACTGCTTGTTATTAAAGCTACTCGAGAGTGCCCAGCCTTTGTGGGAGGGGGCTGATAAACAATAATATTTTTACAAATAAATATTAATTATTTAAATACCTACATACATCGATGTTTCATGCTAACGCAATCTTCAGTGTAGGAACTAATTCTCAACGGTCGGTATATATAGTAGGTTACCTTTTTAGGCGAGAAAACTATGGAACACTTGGTGGAAAAAACGGATTATTTAAGAATATAAAGACGGGATCATTTTCGGACAAGTCTAGTAGGTAAATCCAGTGAGATGATTGTTTTTTCTTGGAAAAATATGTGAAATATTTGTTTATGAAAAATATGAACCAATAATGATCCCTAAATAATGTAGTAATGTAAATAGTTCTCATATTCGACGATGAAGAAAAAAAGAAGAGGGGATCAGTTTCATATATTAATTTCATGTGAAATGATCAACTATTTCCGAGCCAGTTTAGCGTTGTTTTCTAAAGTAAGGTAATCTGGTGCGATTTAAAAAAAAACTTAGTTCACCGTAAACAAGGCAAGTTGCCACTGTAGACATAAGAAGCTACTGAGAATTAGGGTGAAAGTTTTGGGGGTCATCCTAAGTTTGAGGATGTGCAGCGATATGCTTGTTCATATTAGTTTTAAATTTCTGCATGTTGGTACAGTTGGGGAAACGGAGAAGGGAGAGATTTCTAAATGCCGGCAACACGAGGACAGAAGTCCTTGAAGTAGAAGGCTTTTCAGCATCTAGGTACCTCCATATTGAATGGATTAGATTTAGTTTATTGTCGGGTTTGTCGAATGTATTTACGTTGGGGGACACCACAGCAGCAAATTAATCGGAACACATTCCATTGAAATATTTGTGAAACAAACACAAGGATGCTACATTGCGACGATAGGACAGAGGCTGGAACTTAATGGATAATGAGGAGCCTACTAACTACTTGGACCTTGTCTAAGAGGTAGAGACTAGTCAATGGTGCACCAACCCAGATGTGACAACAATACTCCATGCATGGGCGGATGCTGGCTTCGTAGAGATATAGGATACTGTCAGGTTTGAGAAGTTTTCTAGCATGGTAGAGGGAAACCACCTACTTTGTAGTAGGATGACAATGTCTTCTATGTATTTGTTCCGATTCAGACCGACGAGTTTGAACGTTTGACTCTCATCTAAGATGTCATTTGCTATGCCAACCGGTGGTTAAAGAGGGTTCTTGTAGTGTTGAAATGAAAGAACTTTGTCCTAGCAGCATTAAATGTTACTATCCATTAATGACCTTATTCCACTACAAACTGGAGGTCACTTTCTAAGGATTTAGCCATTGCCTCGGATATGCACGCGCCCGTTTTACCAAAATAACGAGAGTAGATCGTGGTGTCGTCAGCAAATATACCCATCTAAGACACAATGTTATCAGGGAGGTTGTTTATGAAAATCAGAAACAATAAAGGTCAAAAGATCCATCACTGAGGTACACCTGCATTTATGTCATGATTTTAGATGAACGGCCATCGAGGACAACATGGATGTTTTGGGGGATAGGAGGAATCTAATTATATTAAATATTCGTCCAATAATATCATATGAATTTATTTTTATGAGAAGCCTTTTATGCAAGATCTTGTCAAAGGCTTTGGATATATACAGTGCTACCACCCTAGCTTAATCTGCCTTGTTTAGTGTATGGTATATAGGTTCAGAGATTACTGTTACGATATCCGCAGTAGACCGTATTTGCCTTAATCCATACTGATCATAAAAAGGAAGTTTAGCATTAACGAGGTGACTGACTATCGCTAGATTGATTAAGGATTCAAAGATGTTAGCAAAGAGCGGGAGTAGACTGATGCGGTGAAAATTCTGAGGGTCAGCTTTATCTCCAGAATTCTTGAAAACTGGTATCACCGAGGACATTTCTCAGCTATCAGGGAACAAGATTCGGCATGACATTTGTTGTAAAGTTTGCAGAGGACATGGACCATTTCAGCAGAGCATGTTTTTATTACTAGTACTGATATAAGAATATTTTAAAAGATGAAATAAATTATTTAAATTCAGAAAAAAATTAGAAATTGGTTGAAATCACTTCCGTCGAGTTTGAGATTGATCGTCTGTTCATTTTTTAAGCACACGTAAATTCTGGAATAAGTTTATGAAGTGTAGGAAATAGTAAGTAGTAACGGTATAACTATGTAATCTGATATTCCCATATTCTGTGGAAGGAAGTGATTATTATTTTGTTTTGGATGTGTATGTATCATGTAGAAGATTAAAAGGAAGTTGAAATGAAATAATGTGGATGGTATTAGAAGAATTTCTTTTATACCCGATGTCAAATGTGTGTGTGGATGTAGTAAATATATAAAGTCTAAAATTCTTAGCTATGTTTTTGTGGGAATACCTATTTGGGAAAATTAGTTTATTCGAAATAATTGTATTAATATATGTATATATATATATATATATATATATATAAGTGTCAATAGAAAGCCCTTACAATGCAAGGTAGACTTTTTTTTTTTACTGTTGTCTTATATATTTCGGAGAAACACTCCATTTTCAAAGATGTATTTTTTTTTAAATAAACAAACTTATAGTTTTGTGTATAGAAGAAACGTCTTGTTGGTCTGACGTATTTATCCGCTCTGTGATGGAATTCGCGGTAGTAGGTAGAAAGAACTGAAGCATCGGGCACGCCGGGAGTTAAATTCAAATTATTTTCGTTCTTTTGTTTTTTTTAAGCATTGGTGATAGGTAATAAGTGTCAATAGAAAGCCCTTACAATGCAAGGTAGACTTTTTTTCTATAAACAAAACTATAAGTTTGTTTATTTAAAAAAAATACATCTATATAATATATATATATATATTAAAAATGAAAGATGAGAATAAAAAATTGTAAAGATACAATATTTATTAGAACATCAGAAGTTTAAAGCAAGTTTATCCTGATATGATGTACTTTTAAATATTGTATCTTTACAACTTGTTAAGTTGTCTGTTATATTCATCAATGCTTGCCTGCAAGAGAAGATGCTGCCGATTCATATATATATATATAAATAAAAAAAGGAATCACTAAACAGAAGATTTCTGTCGTCTTCAATAACACATGCCTTAATGAAAAAATGCTGCCTAAATACACACAATATATATATATATATATATATATATATATATATATATATATATATATATATATGTTGACTAGCTATCCTGTTTCATACAATCGTCTTTAAATTACACAATTTCACAAGACGTTGACGTGATTACTGTAGTGTTAAAATTATAAACAGACTTACAACCAAATAAACATCTCTCATGCAAACAATACGAGAACTTATTTACTGTATTTTTATCTCACCTCAAAATTCTTAGTTGTCTTAACATTACAGCTGACATCAACGAATAGGAAAAAGTATAGTATTATGGCACATCAAATATCTTCCAGTAGGATACAGTTACTTGAACTTTATTTAGAAGGATCTTGTTTTTTTTATTTCCAGTGTATATCTTCTGGGTGGTATTTTCAGAAGGATTTCAAACCCAAGACAAGCATCTGCATCTGAGAAAACCGTCACATGCACTATTTAACATGATATTATCTGTGATTGGTATATACGCAACTGTAGTTTTCTGGAAGAGAACAGGGATGGGATATACGACGTACGAAAATGTGACAATTGTAACATTTATTTAACAATGAAACGATACCTTCATTGAATCTTATGAACGACATTTTTAACAATATATTTTAGACTACATAATTTTGAACAACATATTATTAAAACAGGATACATGCGTCGAAGTTATTATTCGCATATTGACAAGGTTAAAATGCTGAGAAAAAATTAATAACCAAGCAATCATTACGTTTAAACATTAACCCTCTTAACATTTATTTATTAGCTAAATATTCTGTGATTCATAGTCCCACTTTGTCACTTAGCACGTTACCTCAAGCAATCATATATCATATGTCTCTTTCTCCAAATGTCCGAAAAGGATTAGCCAATATTTTGCATCACAACACTCCTCATCAAAGATAAACTAATTCATTAAAGAACGATACGGTAACCACACACCATCTGAGCCACGTTTATTTGCCTAGTTATTAGTAACGTAAGTCGCATCTTTGAGCATTACAGATAAACAAAGTACATTTCGCTGAGCTAAAGTAGAGTGCAGCTGTTTTTGAGAGGGTGCGACATTTGGCGATGAAAAATCGTCGTTCTAACGTTGGAGTAAAGATTCCGCACATGCAATTTTGCGTGATCATTCGAACATGCACAGAGTGGCTGCGAAATTTATGTCCACGTTCTTATCGCAGGAACAAAAGGACCCCTGTTTTCAAGTTGCGCAGGACCTTCTGGAAACCGCCAACACTGACCCTGGGTTTCTGAACACCGTGATAACTGGAGATGAGTCATGGGTGTACGGGTATTACCCAGAAACAAAAAGACAGTCGTCGCAATGGAAGCATCCCGATTCTCGAAGACGAAAAAAAGCGCTACAGGTGCGACGAAAATTCAAGGTAATGCTGACTGTCTTCTGTGGTATCCGTTGAATTGTGCATCGCGAATACGCAGCGGAAAAAACAGTTACAAAAGAGTACTATCGAGATGTTCTCTAGCTCCTCCGTGACGCAGATCGGAGCGAAAGACCAGACATGTGGACGACAAAAAACTGTCAACTGCATCACGAAAACGCCGCTGCACATTAATCCCAATTGATCCAACATTTTTTGGCCAAACATGGAATTCCAGTCGTTCGCCAACCTCCTAACTCTCCAGACATGGCTCCTTGCGACCTTTGGTTGTTTCGAAAATTGAAGATGCCACTAAAAGGTACCCGTTTTGAGACTAGAGAAAAGATAATCCGGAACGCGATGGCGGAGATAAACACTATTCCAAAAGAAGACTTCCAGAGGTGTTTCCGGCAGTGGATGGATCGGTGGGCTAAGTGTGTGCAAGCATAAGGGGCCTACTTTGAAGAAGATTAGGGTCCCAACTCTATCAGGTATTTGAAATATTTTTCTGGCCTAAGGTCAGATACTTTTTTAGACAGGCCTCATATACTCATACGCAAATAAATCCAGAAACGTCCATTAACACATACCCCTGCACCGGACATATTTGCAAATCATGCCAATAATATACGTGCATATGAGTGCGCACCTTAAACCCCATACATACATTCAGAGACATATGTTTAGTATACGAAAACCCGCAACGCATCTATATACCTATTTATGTAAAACACATATACGCACACATGCAAGAGAACACATACGTGGTCACCCGCCAGCATGCATACATATACGTACACATGGACGACAAAAGTTCACTTTGCTATTCACACCTGTATATTGACATCCACACTGAGATTCATACAGACGTACACATGCATGCATACAACAAAATAAACACCCATTCATTATAAATAAACCTTATTTCATAGAAATCTATATAATATTTTGGCGATATTTCTGAAATAGGATATTGTTCTTTATAACATTATGTACATGTTTCGAATTGCTGTAATTATCCTTGTTGTTATTTTCACAACGTTTTACTAGTTGTATTCTGTGGTTTTCTTTAGGTACTTTTTTTGGTATTTAATGGTCTTCCAAGAATTCCGAACAATATCCTTTATTTAATTTAATAAATGTGAATTCGTGTAACGATGCCCCCTGTATTATTTAATTGTTCCCACGTTTTACAGCAAAAATTTAAAAAATCGAAACAATAGTTAAAAATTTATTGAAAGCAGAATGTCAACCAAAATCTCCCAATCGATATGGAGATCGGCTGGAGTAGCAATATATATATATATATATATATATATATATATATATATATATATATATATATATATATATATATATATATATTGCAGGAATGTAGTATTGCTTCTGTAAAGGTAAAAAAAGAAAGAAAAAGGTAAAAGGTAAAACTTAAATTATTGAAAACACTATCTTTTTTCTTTCTAGCAAGGAAGAGTGCTATATTACATTTGTATGGGCTTCCATACGTGCTCCCGGAGCCGAAAGTCGTCAGTTGACGCGTATTAAAACTGCTCATATCTGCCACCTTTTTGTACTCCTTTCTAGTTGAATAAAGCTTGGCTTCCAAGTAACACGTGTTTTTTATTGCATAGGATGATCCAAATTACAATGTTCCATCTTCCATCAGTAGAAGTAACGTTTGCAATGAATATTAAAATTGTGTTTGGTAGATTATTGCCAACCCATACGAAAAGAAGACGTGAAAAAATATCACGAAGAGACGCTTCTAAAGTTGGAGAAAAGTTTTCTTTCAGACGTTCAAAAACATTAAATATTATTGGAAACAGAGATAGCTTATAAATGATTGAAAAATAATGAACATGATAAAGGGCCCCGTTTTAACCCACATACACCTGATGAGGAAACGATATTTTGATGCTGTTGAAAATAATACTCCAAAGGACGAACTAATAGATGACGTGTTCGACACATTTCGGATTCCAACCCCGTAAACAGGTTCTGAACAACGAAAATTAAAAAAACACGAGATAACCGACTTAATTATAATAAAGCCTAAAAGGAAAAACTCTTAACTCTATACGAAGCAATGCTAAAAAGGTGTGTTATGATGTGATAGTGATCTTCCATATTTCATTACTACATGGATTCTTCTAGACACTATGTACAGATAAGCTTACGACGATAACTCGAGGCAATCCTGGAGCAGTCTATCTGCGACATACTATTATGTACTTCTGTAAATACACACTCTTGTAAATCCAGAAACGTGTTGTCTTATTTATTATCGGACCTTCAAGGTCACAACACATTTTTAACCCGATCTCTACACACGTCGCTTACCCACAATACTAAATAATGAATCAGTTCTATTTACTACTCTCATTTTTCCGCTATACTCAGGATAATTTAGTTGGATTAGTTAATTGGTTTCACATTCCATCACCAAGAATCGAACTCGTACCTTTATGTATAATCAGTTTTAAAAGATATCTTATAGAATAAATTTTATATACTATGCGGTATATTCAGTAAGTACATCTAAGTTGATTTTCTGGAGCTGCGGTAAAGGTTACATAGAAAAGGCCAGTGAGTACAACGACTAAAACGTAGATTTATTGGAACTTCGGTAAAAGTGACATAGAGAAAGCCAGGGATTACAACGACTAAAACGTTGATTTTCTGGACCTGCGGTAAAAGTTACATAGCGAAGACCAGGGAGTACAACGACTAAAACGTTGATTTTCTGGAGCTCCGGTAAAAGTTACATAGAGAAAGCCAGGGAGTACAACAACTGAAACGTTAATTTTCTAGAAATGCGGTAAAAGTTACATAAAGTAGACCAAGGAGTACAACGACTGAAACGTTGATTTTCTGGAACTGCGGTAAAAGTTACATAGAAAAGGCCAGGGAGTAAAACGACTAAATCTTTGATTTTCTGGAACTGCGGTAAACGTTACATAGGTAAAACCAGGGAGTACAACGACTAAAACGTTGATTTTCTGGAACTGCGGTAAAAGTTACATAGAAAAGACTAGGGAGTAAAACGACTAAAACGTTGATTTTCTGTAACTGCGGTAAACGTTACATAGGTAAGACCAGGGAGTACAGCGACTAAAACGTTGATTTTCTGGAACTGCGGTGAAAGTTACATAGGTAAGATCAGGGAGTACAACGACTAAAACGTTGATTTTCTGTAACTGCGGTAAAAGTTACATAGAGAAGACCAGAGAGTACAACGACTAAAACGTAGATTTATTGGAACTGCGGTAAAAGTGACATAGAGAAAGCCAGGGATTACAACGACTAAAGCGTTGATTTTCTGCACCTGCGGTAAAAGTTACATAGCGAAGACCAGGGAGTACAACGACTAAAACGTTGATTTTCTGGAGCTCCGGTAAAAGTTACATAGAGAAAGCCAGGGAGTACAACAACTAAAACGTTGATTTTCTAGAAATGCGGTAAAAGTTACATAGAGAAGACCAAAGAGTACAACGACTGAAACGTTGATTTTCTGGAAATGCGGTAAAAGTTACATAGAAAAGGCCAGGGAGTAAAACGACTAAAACGTTTATTTTCTGGAACTGCGGTAAACGTTACATAGGTAAGACCAGTGAGTACAACGACTAAAACGTTGATTTTCTGGAAATGCGGTAAAAGTTACATAGAGAAGACCAGGGAGTACAACGACTAAAACGTTGATTTTCTGGAAATGCGGTAAACGTTACATAGAGAAGACCAGGGAGTACAACGACTAAAACGTTGATTTTCTGGACCTCCGGTAAAAGTTACATAGAGAAGACCAGGGAGTACAACGACTAAAACGTGACTATAGAAATTACCAAGATGTCAAACATGTTAGGAATACAAATAATAAAGATATATGATTGACGTGTTTTAGTCAATTAGACACTGTGTTATAGGAAAACAATGAAAATGTTAATAATGAAGACATCGGTCCGAAACATATAAATATTTATACATATTTAAGCTGCTGTTTCTTTGATCTTACCAATTATTTTGCAGCTAATATATCCAAAGAAAACGATTTATTTAGTCAATGAGGCTGGGTATTAACAACGAATACCACCAAGTAAAAAACTAAACTCATGCACGATTCAAACCTGTGCCATAGAAGATGAAACAACCAACGCGGGTTACGTCTTGGATCGTTTCACTAGCGGTTCAGTACGTCTACAGAGAGACGAATTTGTTTACGTTCTTACGAGCAATGTAACCACATAATCTTGTTGCATCTTGAAATAGAAATACTATTAAGGTGTTATATGTTTTAATAATAAAAAAAAAAATAAAAAAAAAAAAAAAAAAAAAAAAAAAAAAAAATAATAATAATAATAATAATAATAATAATAATAATAATAATAATAATAATAATAATAATAATAATAATAATAATAATAATAATAATAATAATAATAATAATATACCGTCGGAAATAAATTTCAAATAAAAACATATATTTCCTTTGTAAAACATTTGTTTAAATATACTTTTCCGCAATATTCAATACAGAATATATTGCTCGTGCATTCTATAGACAATACCTCTTCGTCAAGTCACACGCAACTTATGATATATTACCCGGCGTATATGAGGGACTAAAACTAGCGTTTGATAAGAGTACGTTTAAAGACTATGTTTATTATTCAAGACCGTTCTGCAACGAGGAAGTTGATGTTAAAATTTCCAAGCAAAAGATAAAATCTCGGAAATGAGTTCGTTTAAAATTTGCCTATTGTTATTTGAACGCGCTAGAAATAAATAAAACCTACTTTAACTAGAAACGATTATGTTAGAAACCTAAGCTACTTCAAAGAGAATCAGACAACAGGACAAATGTATTCTCTTTTCAGAACGATGTGCCAATTAAGTAAACTCTCCTGGCTTGTTTGTATTGATTCAGCTCGATGCCTACCTCCTCGATATTAAGTCTATAGAGATGTTCCCTTTGACATCTCTTAAATAGTCAAGGAGATCGAGAGATAGAAAAGACTTTGATTAGTCAAGCACGACACAGAAAAAAGACAACAGAAACTCTTTCAACATTTTCAACACTTTCAAATATAATAGGAATAAATTGTGGAGAAAGACCTCCACATGACTATCTAGACTTGTTTACACAAGTAGAATCTAGATATACCTACGTAGAGGAATCGATGAGTTGTGAAGCTGGATGATGAAAGAAGTTTAATAAAAAATAATCCATTCTTTGTCTTTTCTCATAAAAATATAATTTTATTTCTTAAGATTCCATTATTTAACTTTTTGTATCAGCTGTTATAGAAGCCTGTCAACAGAGAGGGACGCGTTTCTTGCCGTCTTGTGCCAACTGAAACAAATAATTAGCTACAGAAGTATAAAGAAAAAAGCAGATTATTAATCGGAAAAGCACCCTTACGTACAGAAATAAAAATAGTTTTATTTAAAACATACAATTTGTTTCGAAAAAACTGGCTGACATTTTAAAAGGTTGATTAAATAAATAATTGGTATGTATTCCGTAATAAATTACAAATAATTACGCTTAGAATAAAGTGTGAAGTATTAAAAGCCATAATAAATAGGATAAATATAACGAATTGATATCATTTTCCATGTGTTCCAACTCGTTCATAATGCTTCCTAAACAGCCCAGCATGTGGAGATGTGTCAACAAGTCATCGGACAGTGCGAATATAGTTACTCTGAAATTGAGGAGAAACAAGAATAGAAATGAAGTTTTAACTATTTACATTTTGAAATAAATTGTTTAAAACATTCACGGGTCTGTCTCCCATCTGAGCACGATATTGTCGTTTTCAAAGTCAAATGGCAACACATTCTTGCCTAGTTTCAAGTATGGTTTCCAATCCTCAAGATGTTGTCTTACCATACATCTGACAAGCCTATTCGTCCTTATCCTTAAGTGGCTTTTCGACCTTAATAAACGATGATTTATTAGTATAGTAAATTTCAGTATTTTTACGACTTTGTAAGATGAAAAAGCTAGGGAAATTCGTGCCACATCTGTTCAATAAGTAAATGTTTGTTACTGAAATCGGTCATTATTTACCGAACCACCTAAGAAGTAAAACTACTTTAGTTTTTAAAACATGGCATAATAATATTGACACATAAGTTCCCTTTAGATCATTAAAGTGAAGCAACGTTGAACCTGGCCAGTACTAAATGGGTAACCAATTGGGAACACCAGGTGCCGTATGTGGCCTGGAGAGGATATAGGCACTGCTTGGTTATATCATGCCCACAGTAAATTTAAGACAGATTGAGTATCTGCCTGGCTCCCCGAGGGCGTCCTCGGAGGTTATGGGAAACACGTTTTAAAGGTTTAAGTATTAACAATTCTGAAGCATGTTTGTTCGCATTCAACTCGATAGAAAAACACACATATCGGTTCCTAGGTAGGTATAAATATCAAATATATTTTAACTATCTGACTCTCACAGAAAGTGAAGGTCTAACTCGAATGCCCCAAAACGCTGGTTTAAAATTAATTCTGAGTTTTGTACTTTATAACTTACTAAGACAAAAGGTTATAAGCGTCTTTATAAGAATTTAGTTTAAGTGTCAGTGTTCAGTTGTTCATTAGCGCACGATGCAATACATAAATGAGATCGTCTGAAGAATAGCTTCACAAAAACTACCAACGACATCCCAAAATACAGATAAAAAGCGGGGTGTACTAAGTAAAATTGTATTACTTACACAAGAGAATAGAACACATTCATGCCGTTCAGTATTTGCGTAAAAAAATGTTTCTCTTATATTTTCCCGTCACATAAATTCACACAGTTCACATCATTCCGCGGTACTTTCCACAGTGGCGATGATTTGGCATTTTATACAGTTAAATCCTAACTATTACTTTAATCTTAACCAAACCCTATACCTACACAAACATAACCACGATCCTAACCCTAACCTTAACTCTAACCGAGAACCTATAAAAGTAGGTCGTATGCTTATGACAACCCCATTTTTTTGGCAAAACTCATTTCCGTCAATGACGGGGCTTTTCTATCAAAAAATAATACGTTTGCATTGGAGAGAACATTGTATTCCCTTTATTGATTGACTCAGCTTTCTATGATTATGGAACATGTGAGATAATTATACTTTTATTAAATGACATAAGAAAAAATAAACTCAATATTTGCCAGCTTTTTATCAAATGTCGGGTTGGAAAAAGAAACTCGGGGTATTTTATTTATTTTATTTTTTTTTTTATCATCATCATCATCATCATCATCATCATCATCATCATCATCATCATCATTCAACCGAATATGATGATGATGATGATGATGATGATGATGATGATGATGATGAATGAATGAATGATTCTTCTTCTTCTTCTTCTTCTTCTTCTTCTTCTTCTTCTTCTTCTCGCCGAGAGATCATCAAGTGTGATTCTTTGGATACGATTGCAACTTCCTTACCGAAGCCAAATGTCACAACCTTCCTTTGTAGGCAAATAAAACGAGAATACATTTCCAGCCCTCCGGGACTCGCTTAATCGAGTTTCTATCCATAGAAAATCGGTTTTGTGTCCGGCATTGTAGTACAGCACTTGTACGGGAGATGAGATAAATTGTAATTGACAAAACAATATTACAAATAATATTAAAATTGTCATGTACACACAGAATAACAGAAAGTAAATATAAAAAGTACACGTATTAGAAAATTCAGAATTATAATAGCATTGTTTGGTAAAAATATTAAATTATCTGGGCGGAAATATATATCATATCTTGCAATAATAGATATAATGGATATGTCTGTCTGTAACAGAAACTACGCTATTACCTACGTAACAACATATTGTAGATGATATAATTAAAACAGTAACCATAAAAAATATATATCTTATTTACACTATTGACTTATCGATCCAATTTTAATACGGAATTCAGTTAATATAAAGAACAAAATAATGGGTTACGTAGTGAATGGCGAATCTACATATTGCTATTTTAAACTGGTTTTAATAATACATTAACGATTAGTATTTCTTTCTAATAGTTAGGTTTAAATTTAGTACATATATTTATATTTATATATTATGGATACATTTTAATAAGAAAATAACGGTTTATTGTACTAACTTTTATTAGTTACATGGTGAAATGTTTGTACATTTAACAATGGAATAGAAGATTATGGAAGACATAGTAGAACAACTTAATACTTTGTTTCATAAATTAGTGAGAATACTGAGAAATAATGTTAAAAATTTGTAATGTTTCCGTATACGTCAGTTAATTCAACTAAATATTTAGCAATAACCAATACTCATCTGTTAACGATGAGATTACATGTTAAATAATTTTAAATGTAATGTTGTTGATTTGATTACGTACGAGTAAAAAACAAGATTTTACGAAATCAAAAACTGTTTTATTTAATATTTCAAATAAGCAAATAAAATACTATTAGCGATTTTTTTTCAAGTACATGAATGCTAATGTTATTATCCAGTTATTCACTTATATTTTATTCAGATTTAAAATAAGCTTTGATAAATTGTTTAATATTAAAAATAATATTTTGTAGATGATTGTTTTTTCTGCATTTATTTACACTTTTAAATGTATTTAATAATATTTTGTAGATGATTGTTTTATTTCAGTATTTATTTACATTTTAAAATGTATTTAATAATATTTTGTAGACGATTGTTTTCTCAGAATTTATTTACATTTTTAAATGTATTTAATAATATTTTGTAGATGATTGTTTTTTCAATATTTATTTACATTTTAAATGTATTTAATAATATTTTGTAGATGATTGTTTTTTTTTCAGTATTTATTTACATGTTTAAATGTATTTAATAATATTTTGTAGATGATTGTTTTTCTCAGTATTTATTTACATTTTTAAATGTATTTAATAATATTTTGTAGATGGTTGTTTTTTTCAGTATTTATTTACATTTTTAAATGTATTTAATAATATTTTGTAGACGATTGTTTTTCAGTATTTATTTACATTTTTAAATGTATAAAAATATTTTGTAGACGATTGTTTTATTTCAGTATTTATTTACATTTTAAAATGTATTTAATAATATTTTGTAGATGATGGTTTTTCTCAGTATTTATTTACATTTTTAAATGTACTTAAAAATATTTTGTAGACGATTGTTTTTTTCAGTATTAATTTACATTTTTAAATGTATTTAAAAATATTTTGTAAACGATTGTTTCTTTTAGTATTTATTTACATTTTTAAATGTATTTAATAATATTTTGTAGACGATTGTTTTTTTAGTATTTATTTACGTTTTTAAATTTATTTAATAATATTTTGAAGACGATTGTTTCTTTTAGTATTTATTTACATTTTTAAATGTATTTAATAATATTTTAAATGTATTTAATAAGATTTTTAAATGCATATAATAACATTTTAAAATGTATTTAATAAATTTTAAAAATGTATTTAATAATATTTGTGAATGTATTTAATATCATTTTTAAATGTATTTAATAACATTTTAAAATCTATTTAATAATATTTTTAAATGTATTTAATATTATTTTTTATGTATTTAATAATATTTTCAAATGTATTTAATATTTTTAATGTATTTAATAATATTTTTAAATGTATTTAATAACATTTTTAAATGTATTTAATAATATTTTGAATTGTATTTAATAATATTTTTAAATGTATTTAATAACATTTTTAAATGTATTTAATAACATTTTTAAATGTATTCAATAATATTTTAAAATGTATTTAATAACATTTTTAAATGTATTTAATAAAATTTTTAAATGTATTTAATAATATTTTTAACTGTATTTAATAATATTTTAAAATGTATTTAATAATATTTTGAAATGTATTTAATAATATTTTTGAATGTATTTAATAACATTTTTAAATGTATTTAATAATATTGTTAGTGTATTTAATTATATTTTTAAATGTATTTAATAATATTTTTTAATGTATTTAATAATATTTTCAAATGTTTTAATAATATTTTAAAATCTATTTAATAATATGTTTAAATCTATGTAATAACATTTTTTAAATGTATTTAATAATATTTTTAAATGTATTTAATAATATTTTTAAATGTATTAAATAATATTTTTAAATGTATGTAATAACATTTTTAAATGTATTTAATAACATTTTTAAATGTATTTAATAATATTTTAAACTGTAGTTAATAATATTTTCAAATGTATTTAATAATATTTTAAAATGTATTTAATAACATTTTTAAATGTATTTAATAATATTGTTAGTGTATTTAATTATATTTTTACATGTATTTAATAATATTTTCAAATGTATTTAATAATATTTTCAAATGTATTTAATAATATTTTAAAATGTATTTAATAATATTTTTAAATGTATTTAATAATATGTTTTAATGTATTTAATAATATTTTTTAATGTATTTAATAATATTTTAAAATGTTTTAATAACATTTTTACATATATTTAATAATATTTTTAAATGTATTCTATAATATTTTTAAGATAAACGTAAACCAGTAGAGAAACAGAATTTATTTTATTATCTTAATGAGAATAACAATTAAAATTTTTTTTTTTTGATAAATACATTTCTTGCAGATAACTTAAGAACATTTAATATTTCTGGAACCGATACAGCTGACGAGATATTTATTAACCAAAGAAAAGACCATTTTAATTGTTTCCACTTTTATATAAATATAGATTTTGTCCGCCCCATATAATTTTTCTGACAGTCAACATTTTTGAAACGTAAATAATACATTGCGGAATTTGTCTTATTTCGAAATATCAGAGATATTAACAACTTTCAGAAATAAAAACATATTATTAATTAATGCTAAATAATAAATTCACAACAATTACAGCCGATGCCATGATGGGAAATCGAAAATGGAACCTTGAGATCTCAAGTCTTACGTACTATCAACTGAGCTATTTGGACTTTCGTATAAATAGAGCTTAAAATATTACCTAAAATAATTATAGCTTTGACGTTACGTTATAGATTTATAATTTACGCCTTGTTTCAAAACTAAAATTCAAACATAAGCGGTAATACAAAAAATTTAAAAAACATTATCAATAGCGTTGTAAATTATTTTAATAGTCCCAACCAATTTATTTTGCTTAACTAGGTATTGCCATCAAAACAATTTAATATTTAATATACACTAGAATTTAAGACGTAGAGCCCATAATCCTAGTACTGTTTGATTTGTAACATTTTTCCGTTTTTATTAACACCTGCGACAATAAGTTTATGGTACGTAATCCGCAACACTACATTTCTTGTGTGGAAAAGGGAATATTGTTCTCCACATAATCAAAAAGAATAATATTAACCTGCACGCTTCATCTGATAATACCATGCTAATATGCAGTCCTTATATACAAGGTCTACTGACTCACATTTGAAATATCAATTCTGTTAATGTCTTCTGTTTAACATTTTAGTTATATGAACCCTTATATAAAATCTTAATTTTCAGTCGTTTTGGCTTTTTATTCAAACCCGTGCTTGTTACTATATTCTTTTTTATATATAATATTGTAGTCGTGTGCTAATGTTCAGTCGCTGTAATTACATTCATATATTGATGAAAGAGTTTCTCTCTCCAGGGTTAGAAGGTGAATAAACCGCGTAGGTGTTCATAAAATTCCAATAAAAGATTGTCAACGCCAACGTGTGCAACTCGTTTTGATTGCATTAATTAACTCCCGACGGCCATTTCGATTTTTATAGTTTACAAGTCTTCCGAATCATATGCATCATTAACCAGAAAGCAATTAAAATTAGGAGAAATTATTGAAATACATAATGACGTAAACATTCTTGAATTTACAGAGTCTATGAAAATAAAGTTCTCTTTGGCGACATAAACATACAACCATGTAGCGTGAGACTATATAAAAAAATAAGGACCATCTTTAGCTGCCGGTCTTACACAAAATGCACTTCAAATGTTACTGCGCCATTACGTATGCATTCATAAACTCTTTATCTGGCGCTTAAATCAAATGAATTCGTGAATTATAAATAAATATAGACACCAAAACAATGTACCACTCAGGCCCGAACTAGTTGGTAACACCTCTACCGATGGGGACATAGATTTGCAATACTTTTAATAGGTATGCGTAATTTGGCGTGGTCTCTCATCTCCAGTGCATTATACTTATCATATTTAAAAATTATAAATTACATTTACAAAACTTAACTAATAGCTTATGTTTATATCGGACGACTACTGCTTCGATAGGATATGATTCGGGACATTTTAAGCGAGAATAAGCGTCACTTACAATATTTTATTCCGCATGTAAGATTTGGTTGAGCACTTTTTAACGCTTTATTACATAACTGAGAGTTACTGTCTTATTTAATCTCACTATATTTTTCTCTATATATGCATATATTATTACATGTATGTATATATATATATATATATATATATATATATATATATATATATATATATTATTACATGTATGTATATATATATATATATATATATATATATATATATATATGTATCTATCTCGTGTCTCTTTTCTCCTATTAAATATTCGACTGTTTTAAATGTCAACACTACTCAAATTCCAGGTCTAATCAAATAAAAATATGTCCAAGTTGTCTCTTTTTCTCTGCTCTGTTTGGCTAAAATTCTACCTCGGCTTCACTCCGCGTTTGTTTCTTTCCTAGTTTGCTTTTCTTTGCAGACATATTCTATCATTTTCAGTGGTACCAACCTATGTTAATTTCATCGCTTTTGATTTGGGGTGGGAATAGATTATTCTCTCTCTCTTTCTCTCTCTCTCTCTCTCTCTCTCTCTCTCTCTCTATATATATATATATATATATATATATATATATATATGATTGTTTTTGTTTACTTAGACATGTACAAAATCTGCGACACTGGCATGTCGATGTTATCGATCAAAAGCTATTATGAACTGAGATCCTATCAGAGTTAGAATCCGACTTTAACTTTATATCATATTTGGAAAAAATGAAATGATGAAAAAAGAAAAGAAACTTAAAATTTAAATTTTGAATGTCACGTGGTTGGGACACTTAAAAATAAAAATAAAAAAATAATGTTAAAAAAACAAAATATTAATATAAAATATAAAATATAAAATATAAAATAAAATAAATTAAAAAGAGAGAGAAATAATAAAAAGGTAGATAGATTAATAAAAATATATATAGATTGATAGATAGATAGATAGATAGATACATATATATATATATATATATATATATATATATATATATATATATATATATATATATATATATATATATATATATATATATATATATATATGAAATCAGCAACATTTTTCTACATTCCAAAAACCACGATTTTATTAATTATACGAATAATATTTAAAAAAAAACTTTGGTACAATTACGATGACCAACATACATGTGTATGTCAATATCGGACTTTTCTTCCGTGGACTCATCAGAAAACCAAAAAGTTCTCAATCAGAAAAATACATAGCGATGCGACAAAACAAAACTTTAAAAAGAAGCAACTCACATAGTATTCACCTCCATCGAGTGAATTTTAGGAATCGCTACTTAGAGACGAGCTATGAAAAATCGCATAATATTATCAACAAATCTTTTATAAAAGCTAATGTTTTAAAGTTTTGTAATGTTAATTACAATTTTTTAAAATACCTTAATCAACTTACAAATAAAATTCATTATATAATTTACGTAATTTAAATTAAGAAGGGTCAATTCCAAACATAGAAATACGAGTCTAAAAAGTTACTACTTAAAATTGAATCCCTAAATTTTAATATGTATATAAAATCTATTTCGAGAGGCTTGTGCTCATGTATCCGAGATACTACCCGCTAGTTACAACACAATTTATACGATCAAAACAAATGTAATGAACGAACCACATGTTAATACGCACACACTCACACACAGACACACACATATATATATATATATATATATATATATATATATATATATATATATATATAATACTAAAATATATCTATTGAAAGTAAGAGGCGTCTATATTTAATTCTTCCAGGAAATTATCAGGCTAGATGCTTGATGAGTTATTATTATTCTACGTCTGGTCGAAATGAATTTATATCCACAGGCTGCTCATGTCAGGATAAAAACAATTGCACACTTGAGGAGAATTACAAAATTGATTCCCTAGTATATGAGGGGACTGACACATTCCCATCCAGCGGTAGAGCCCGAAATACATAGGCATTACACAAGGAAGCTTCAAGCAAAGATTGTACACATATAGGTATACCTTTAAATACAAAAAACAAGGCAAACACAACACTCGCGACATGGATAATAGTAACTAAAAGATAAGGGGACACCCTTTCCCATTAAATGGAATGTAATAGAGAGAAAGCCATCATACTTTCCAGCCATAAATAAATGTCCCTCTGTGTGAGGCAGAAAAATATTACATATTAAGGGTCATTATTGACCCAAATGCAAACTGTTTAAAAATCAGGGATGAAACATGCACTTTTTATAAACTAGACTGACCGGCACACATAAAGGACTACCAATAATCAGCCCCTGCAAATACATAACCTCAAAATAGCCACATACATTACTAGATCCACTCTTATATCCGCGCCTTCTACACCGGAAAGTTCTTTCCCAATTAGGACATCTCCATTAATATTTTAATATGGTCCATCTCTATACCAAAACTTAAAACCAGTAACTTACACAATGAAAATATGGAATTCATTTTTCCAGTTGTTACGAGGAAATACCCCTCTTTCATGATACTAAAAAGCAGGTTTAAAAACTTCCTAATCAGAATCAATCTGTTGCCTAAATCTTGTTCTTAACTCCAAATGAGGCTTAATTACCCACATCATTAATCATTATTTTCATAATACATTGATACTCAATTATAAATTTATATTTCAAATTATACCTGAGATATAAGTGTTAAATATTGAATACAGAATCAATTAATGGTTTGTAGAGTTACTAATCTTAGATTGGTTTATCATTAGCGATAACTCGTTTACGAGATTTTAAATTATTTTTAAATTTTTATTCTTAAGTGATAACAATTTTCAAAGTCTTTAAATTAATATTTCTTTCTCGACGTAGTGTATCGAACTTGTATTGTCTGTAGTGTGTCATATTCTCTAAACTTTCGAGGTAAACCTCCTTTTCAGAAAGAAATCACCATTAAATCGGAGTGTGTTTTTGTTTGAAAGTCGGGAAATTATGAAACATCTATTCCGATATTCTTGAAGAAATGAATTATTTAGCATTTAGTTATCATTGAAATCTTTGTTGAGATTTCGTGTTTGATTATTATTAAATTATTCTTATATTATTTTACTAGTAATTATATATTATTGTTACACCGGCCGTTCTTACACAGGAGAAACAACATCGGTTGTCACTATAAATAGTGCGAGACACTAGAAGAAAACACAGTCTTGTAACTGTCGTCTCGGTAAGCAACAAAGCCCGACTCTTACTACGTTATTTATTTACTGCTGTAAGTCCGTTGTTTTTTATTGTTACTTATTGTTATTATCGGTCTTTTTTAAGTTGTTGCTTTTTTATTTTGTTTTACTCCTTATTTTCTATATTTGGAGTTTCGTATTTTTACCGTACTCCGGCCATGGCGACTGCCAGCTGTGAGCCTACGGTGACTACTGCAATGGTTGAGAAGCCAGCTCAGCCTTCTGAAAAGACGGAATGGATTAAGCCACCCGCCCTACAAATAGAGGTTGGCGAATTTGTCGCTAAAGCCAAGAACTGTGCAGAATTTGTAACAGACACTGGTATTATTATCCAATTACCAAGATTGGAAGATTTTACAAAAAAAAACATTCTAATGTTTGTCGTAGACCGAAAGTCCAAAAAACTGATAAGATCGTCCAAGGAAACAGTTGCAAAACTAATTGCAACGACTGGAGTACGTGCTGAGAGAATTGTAATGTGCAAAAGATTTAATACGTGGAATAGTCTTTTTAAGACCGAGGAGGTATGTATCGAACTCTCCAAAAAAGAAATTATCACTAAAGACTACATTCTTCGCATGGAGTATATGGGTCGAAGGAGAACAACCATTTCCGTGTTTGAAGTACCGGCGGTGGTACCTGGTGAATACTTAGGCGCCTTTTTGCTGAAGTTTGTGTGATATTACTGCGATTTCGGTTGATAAGTTTAATGGACCGTGGTCGTTTGACGTTTGGCTGAATGAATCGGCTTTTAAAAAAGTACCGTATTATATTGAGGCAAACGGGGAGAAATTGCCAGTGGTGGTGGCTGGAAGGCGTCCAGCTTGCTGGATATGTAACGAGGTGGGGCACTTAACATTTACTGCCCCACGAGGATGAAACCGGCCCAGCCTAACCCCAAAAACAGAGTTCTCGAACACTTGACCCCTAAAGTTTCTTCAGATAAGATGACTCCCCCCCCCCCCAAATCCAACTGCTGCTACGATTACTCCGGAAGAATTTGAAGACTTGCGCAACACTTCGAACGAAGCTCCAAAAATAAAAGTCGTTTGGAATATTGTCACTGGCAAAAAAGCACCAAAACCGTAGGCACAAGTTATGACTGAGGAAGAACAGCGTGAAATCGAAACTAGCAATGATCCTGGTGGTGAACAATATAAGAAAATTCTAAACCTTAAAAAGACTCTCGACGAGGAGCGTAAAATAGAGGAAAAAAAAAAAAAAGACGAAGAAAAAAAAATGGTCTCCGAAACTACAGTTAATTCGGTTAAAACAACTTCCCCGGCCAAAGAACGTCGCTCCCCAGTCAAAGGTGCCCCCCCCCCATTAAAGTCGTCCCCACCAGTAAGGGAATCTAACTTGACCCCTTTATCCAAAAAGAAGTCCGTTTCCCCCAAACCATCTCTTTCTGCTCCCCCAGCAACACCCCTAAAAATACACCGCCCCCCTCTCCAATGTAGATTGATATGCCCCCTCCTGCCACAACCCAGAAACGTCAACGAAGCCCCTCTATAGAGACTCCAAAAAAAAAGAAGCCCTCTTTCTTCACCGGCAAAGATGTTTGTAAGGTAACTTCAGAGACTGAAAACCTCATGATGAACTACCACAAAAAGGATTATCGACACCTAGCTACGCTGAAGACGGTTCATAAAAAAGATATTTCTAACCCAGAAAACTTTTTAGAAGCCAAAAGACTTTTATCTGTAGTACGATCCAGAAACAAGGCGAAGGGGGTATGGAGCATGATGGAGGAGGCGAATAACTCATTTAAGATGTCGCCTCTTCTCGCTTTCTTTAATGACGACGAATTAAAACTACTTCAAAAGTCTTGTGTTGGGAGGGTCCCTGTACGTATCCATCCAACTCTCTACAGGGCGATAAAATTTACTTTCCCCTTGGACATTGGCGGTTTGTCCCCGGACGGTCTCATTACTACTGAAATGGGACAAGGTTCTCTAGGGTCATCTGTCGGTGTCTTAAAATCGTCTATGTTCGTTTCGGGTTCCCAACTCTAAGAGCACTAGAAGGGCATTCAGATTAGCAAGCCTAAATGGCCGAGGGTTGAGGGACACCGCTCGTAAACTTCGAGTAGTACGTGACCTTCAGCGACTCGGCATGGATGTATGTTGTTTGCAGGAGACTCACTTTATTCCCAGTGATTATCAGGGTGCGCTGACTAGAGACTTTCAGCTCTATTCAGCGTACTTTGATACTTGCTCAAGAGGGGTTTCCTGGCTAGTTAAGCGCACACTGAATGCGACGTGTGACCTAATCTATGCGGATCCAGAGGGAAGGCTGTGAGTTCTTGACGTTACCGTAAAGGATGTTGCTTTTCGGCTTATTGGGGTTTATGCGCCTAACGCCAGTTCTGAGCGGGTTCCTTTTTTTCGGCGGATCGAGCCCTTTATGGATACGTCGCGTCGGATTATTCTAGCGGGAGACTGGAACGCGGTCTTGGATCCCGATTTAGATCGCTTGGGAAATCCTAGGGGAACAAACAAGAGCGGGGATGTTAAGGCATTTCGTGACTTTATCGATAAGTTCGATCTTGTCGATAAATTTCGAAATGAGAAACCCCGTGAAGTAGTATGGACTTGGACTGGTAGTCGCGGCTCCGATTTAAGGCAACTTTCGAGTTACCTTGATCGGTTCTTAATTAGGAGAGTCGATTTAGGGCTTTTAGATTGTCCAAGTTTTCATAACATAGTTTACTCGGATCATAGGCTTGTCCGGGTTCGGGTAAACTTAGATAGTCCTAAGCCTAGATTGGCTGGGTACTGGAAGTTCAACACATCGTTGTTCGATTTGAAGGACTTCCAGGAACAGCTTTTACTAACATTACAGAGGAGTTTGACGGGTGCTATCATTGGGAATAAGTGGTGGGGCCATCTTAAGAACGTTATTAGGTCCTTCGTTGCTGATTATAGTCGTCGACTCAACCTTAGATCTAGAGCAACGAAAGTGGCACTAGAAGCTAGTTTAAGTCGGGCGGTTGAAGCGGGGGATAGCGTTACCTTTACTGTAGCTAAAGCGGAACTGAACTCCTTGGACAACAAGGCAGATTAGGGATTGTTAGTTATGGCTAGGTTAAAAAGAGTGCCTCATGAGGCGACAAACATGGCCGCGTCACTGCGTGCGGAGGAGCGTCGACGGTCTACTGATCGACACATCGCCAGTGTCACATTATCGGATGGACGTCTCGTGACTACAAACGACGGGATTTTGGAGAGTTTTCGCTCTTAATTTCAGGATCTTTTTACCAAGGAGCCCGGTCTGACAATGGCTCAGTTCGACGCCTATTTAGCCGACTTTTCTCGTCTCGAGGCGACCGAAGCAGCTAGGTGCGAAGGGTGTATAATTGAGGATGAAGTCCTGGAGGCCCTGAGACAGGTTGGGCTTGATAAGTCTCCGGGTATCGATGGTCTGCCTTACAAACTATATTTGAGGTTGTCGCCCATTTTTGTCCCCCTGCTGGCTGTGTTGTTTAACTCCTGGTTTAAGAACAGGTCTATCCCCCAGTACTTTACCAGGGGCATCATCAAACTGCTTCGCAAGGACAAAAGTGGTGGGCATGGTATAGGTAATTTCCGGCCCTTAACAATGTTAAATACAGAGTTAAAGATTTTGACCAAGATCTTAGCTAACCGTCTGCAGGTTGTCTTGTTTCGTCTAATAAGTCCCGAACAGACTTGTGCTGTTAAGGGCCGGACTATTCAAGATAATTTGCACATGGTACGCTTGATCATAGAGAAAGTCGACACGGAAGCCGCGCTGATCAATTTAGATCAGTCCAAAGCATTCGATAGGGTCGATCATCGTTACTTGGAGGCTGTCTTGTCTTCGGCTGGATTTGGTCCCCATTTCCGCTCCTGGATTCGCCTGTTTTATGCAAACCCCGGTGCGTTGGTTGAAGTGAATGGAATGAGGTCGAAGTCTTTCGATTTGTCCAGATCTATTCGTCAGGGATGTCCGCGTGCACCGATGCTTTATGTGCTTGCGTTAGAGCCTTTCCTTCGCAGGATTGGGGTGAATCCGGTCCTTCGTGGGATTACTTTGTCTGGTGCTTGCCCCATGATTAGGTACTCCGCCTATGCCGACGACGTCCCTGTGCTTGTAACGAGCAGTGCTGAGATTAGAGTCGTCGACATGTAAATAAGACGGTATGAATAAGTGACAGGGGCCAAAATCAACTGCGACAAGTCTGTTGGCTTACGCATTGGTGTCTGGAGGGGCGTCCTCCTTCAGGGGCCCTTTGGCTGGACGGATGGGCCTTGCAAGATACTCGGCGTCTGGTTTGGACCTGATCTCCAGTTGGAGAAAAATTGGTCGGAAGTGTTGAAAGCGGTTATGGCTGCAGCCCGTCTGTGGTCATTGAGAAATCTAACTTTAAAAGGAAGAGCGGAGGTGTGTAATTCTCACATTTATCCTCTTATCCTCTACCGTCTTTCAGTGCTCCCTCTGCCGGTGGACTACCTAATGGATTTAGTGAAGGCTCTTTTCGTGTTTTTGTGGCGCCTGGAGATCTGCTACTTGCATCCATCTGAAGGCGGTCTGGGTATGCCAAGCGTTGAGATTCGTCAATATACGCTTCGCTTACCCTACCTAGACCGAATGTGTACACCTTGTGAGGGAAACGGTGAATTCGGGAAGGAAGACACCAAGAAAGCCTTTCCGGCTTTGAAAAGTGTGCACTTGCATGGGGGTGAGGCATTTCGATTACCTCGACGCGAGTTCTCCTTTTATCGCGAGTGTCGACAGTCCTTGAAGTTCCTTCTAAGGGTGTCAGAAAGCCTCTCTGACACTCGACTGTTGTCTCGTAAAGCACTATATCGGGTTATGGTGAGGGGATCTGTTCGTAACAGTGTTACTGATGAGTTCGGTCTTACGAAGGGAGACTTTCGCTTTATCTGGCCTTGGGCGCCTGGGTTGAAATGCTTCGATAATTACGAGGCATCACTCACTTGGCTGATAATAAGAAATGCACTCTGGGTCGGCAAAAATCTTTACTCAGCGGGATTAAGTGAGACACCGAGTTGTGTTCGATGCGGTGACTGGAAGGAAACGACCAGTCATGTTTTCTTTCATTGCCCCATCGTTCGCCCGCTGTGTGAGTTAGTTGAAGACTACACGGTTCGCATGTTGAACGGACAGTTCTTCGCTTTGGAGTCTTTTTCGACATGCTGCAATTGAGCACCAACCATGAAGTGGGAGGAGCATTATGTGTTTCTTTGCTTACTAGCTGTTATGAGAGGAGTGATTTGGTCGACACGACAGAAGGAAGTCTACGGGAAAGAGACCTCCACTGCTCCCCA
Source organism: Sepiola atlantica (assembly GCA_963556195.1). Taxonomy (NCBI): domain Eukaryota; kingdom Metazoa; phylum Mollusca; class Cephalopoda; order Sepiida; family Sepiolidae; genus Sepiola; species Sepiola atlantica. The sequence goes on from OY744523.1 coordinate 155,661,665, forward strand.
GCTTGTCCTCATTTTCCAGTCTCGCCTGAAAATGCGTATCAAGCTGGAAAAGGTGAAACTCCCTCCGACAGATTTCAACGAAAGGTGGGTGAAAGTTGCGAGTTTGTGTCGAGTGAATGGAGCTAATTTTGAGTGGTACTTGGACGTGCCTTAAACTGAATATTGGGTAGTCGAACCGAACATTGACCCTTTTATCTGACCCGGTTAAACAAGAGTAGGTTATGTTTTGTTTTCTTCCCCATTTTTAATTTAGCTAGAGGTATGTAAGTTGTCATAGGTCCTTTTTTTACCCCGACTTTTATTTTATAATTCCCATTTCCGACCCCAATTAGGTGACTGCTCTGTTGTTTTGTCAGAGATGCAGGTCTGCTTTCGTAATTTTCGAAGGAGGTGTGAGACTAAAACTTTCGTGACCTGCATCGCCTTTTTTCGACTGGCAAAACTACTTATCGGCCACATTTCTTTAGTGGGAGGTTCTTATACTAAAACTTAATCTAATTTGTTTTTCATTGTATATATATATATATATATCATTCTTGTTCCTCCACTCCCCATTTCATGTATATATTTTGTCATTTTTAAGTTTTAAGTAGGTAAATCATGGAGTAAATTAGTTTTGGTGATTGTGACTAGTTAAGTTAAGAATGTTAGTAAGGTCAACATTTTCCCCCACCCCCTCTGCGGCCTTGTGCCAAATTTTGAAATTTCTTCAAATAAATATTGTCTTGTAACTGTCTAGCCAAGAGCTAGTCACTTTCTTACTTTGTTAATACACTTGTTAAACCAACCCACGACTTGATTTCCTTTATTTATTATTTACTGTGGAACAACTTCACAACAGATTGGCGACGAGGATGAGATGGACAGTAAAAAAATATATTCGCGTAAGTCATTTGTGCTTCTAACAAAGAACTGTTAAATAAGCAAGTCGCATTTTTGCAAAATGAAAAGGGGTTAAAAAGATTTCCCATAAAACTAGTCTTATTAGGCTTATAGCGACGGACTTGGTTTTGTAAAACTACGTACACATATATAATTAAAAAAAAATTCTTAGTTTTATTTTTCAAACAAAAGAACTGGGATTGAATTAACTAAGAAATAATATATTTCTTGTTTTGTGTATTAGTTGAGCAAATTAATTATATTAAGCACGTTGTGGGGAAAACTGATTTATTTTTACAAGTGTAAATTGTGTGGTGCATAACTTGAATTCGTGAATTATGGACACTGAATTCAAAGATTCTCTTTTTCAATTACTTAAATTCCAAACGGAACAAAATGTTGCGTTACAAAGACAGCAAGTTGAACAACAAATGGAACTTCAAAGAAAGCAAGTTGAAATTGAGGAGAAATTTAAAAGAGAGTTGTTGGAACAGCAAAAAGCCCAAAGAAAAATGCATGCTGAACAAAAAGAGCTGGTGACAACACGAGAAGAAAGATTCCAAGAAAAACTGCTACAACAGCAGAAACACTTCGAAGAACTCTTGATAAAAACACAGGAAGAACAGAGAAATTTTCTGGAGGCAACACAGTTAACGAAAGCAAACGAGAATCATAATGCATTCTCCCAGACGGCTGTGTGGAGCGCTATCGAAATTTTCAATTATAATCCAGAAGACGATGCCACTTTTGCTCACTTCTATAGAAGATATGAGGATATTTTTGTATTGGACTGCAGTACATGGACAGACTCTAAAAAAGTTAGATTTTTGCTAAGAAAATTAGGAGCTGCCGAGCATACAAAGTTCGTGAATTTTATCCTTCCAAAAAAGACCAGTGAGTTTAACTTCCAGAAGGCAGTTACTTTACTAACTGAACTGTTTTCTACAAAAACTTCCTTTTTCCATAGGAGATATAAGTGTATGAATGTCACTAGAAGAGAGGAAGACGACTACATTACGTATGCAAGTATAGTAAATAAACTTTGCGACGATTTTAAATTAGAGGAATTATCATCGGATAATTTTAAATGTTTAATATTCTTGCAAGGTCTGGTCTTAAATAAAGACTTTGAAATCAGACGTCGTGTTTTAAATAAACTCGAAAATGAGCCATATCTAACAATACGAAACTTAGCAGAAGACTGTGAACGTTTTGTTGCGTTGAAACAGGACAGTCGTGACATAGAGGAAAACGGAGTGTCGCACATTAAAACGATCCATCAGAAGAAAAATTGACTTCAATGAATAACTAGAGAAAAAACATGGAAAATATCCACCTGCACCGTGTTGGAGGTGTGGAGATAACCATTGGTACAATGAGTGTCCCTACAATGTGACAACTGCCACCAGAAAGGACATAAGGCATCACGTTGTAGAAAAAAATCTGGTAGAGAGACAGCCATTAAACTGACAAAAATTGAACCTGAAGAACAAAATATCCGGAAATATGTACAGGTCAAAATGCTTTTAAAAAAAAGTAAGACTACAGCTTGATAGTGGGTCTGACATTTCCATCATTAATGTACAGACATGGAAGAAGCTTGGGAGACCCACTATGATCAAATCACAAAAACGGTGAGAAGCGTCAGTGGTGAAAAAATAACCTTCGAAGGGGAATTATTGACGAATATTTCTTTCCAGAATAAGACCGTAAAAGCCAAAAGTTTTGTTATGCGAAAAACGAATAACCTTTTTGGAACTGATCTGATTGAAAAGTTTAGCCTATGGGATCTGCCTTTAAGCTCCTTATGCTTTCGAATATGGAGGCAGAAAAACTCAAGAGGGAATTAAAAGAAAATTTTCCAGACGTATTTTCAGGCGGTCTTGGAAGGTGTACAAAAGCGGTAGCAAAGTTTGAAGTTAAAACAAATGAACTACCTGTGTTCAGAAAAGTAAAAAAAAATGTCCCATACGCCGCTATAGAGCAAATAGACGGTGAATTAGAAAGACTCGAGAACATGGCTGTCATTTCAAAAATTGATCACAGTGAGTGGGCTTCACCTACAGTTTATGTTAAGAAAAAGAACAAGGAGATTCGGGTTTGTGCCGACTTTTCCGCAGGCTTGTACAAGGCATTAAAAGATCACCATTACCCTCTTCCAAGCCCTGAAGAAATATTTGCGAAACTGAATGGAGGAAAGTATTTGTCTAAAATCGACCTCAGCGACGCTTATCTTCAAATCCCTGTCGATGAAGAGTGTTCAAAACTGCTATGTATCAATACCCATAAGGGATTATACAAATTTAACCGACTTCCTTTTGGAGTAAAGGTCGCCCCTGCGATTTTTCAACAAATTATGGACATGATGTTAAATGGAATGGATTTCGCAGTAGGGTACTTGGACGATGTGTTAATAAACAGCGTTAGCAAAGAACAACGCAAGACTCATGTAAACCAAGTATTCAAAAAAATCCAGGATTATGGGTTTAAAATCAAAGATGAGAAATGTACTTTTTTCATGGGAAAAATAAAATACTTAGGACAAATCATCGATGAGCAATGGAGAAGGCCAGACCCAAATAGGGCAATGGCGATACGGAACATGCCTGCTCCAGAAAATATTTCGTCTCTACAAAGTTTTTTAGGGTTGGCGAATTACTACAATGTGTTCGTACTAAACATGCATTAACTAAGATCACCCTTAAATGAACTGTTAAAGAAGGACCAAAAATGGGTCTGGACGCAAGAGTGCGAAGAAGCGTTTCAGAAAATTAAAGATATCTTAACGTCTGACTTGTTTCTGACACATCATAATCCCAAGCGCGATATTGTAGTTGCAAGCGATGCCAGCAACTATGGTATAGGAACATGCATATTGCACAAAATGGATGATGGAAAATTAAAACCCATAGCCCATGCATCCCGAACACTTCTACCAGACGAAAAAAACTACTCTCAAATTGAGAAAGACGCGCTAAGCATTATATTCGCGGTAAAGGAATTTCATCGTTTCCTGCACGGTAGACAATTTCTGTTACAAACAGACCACAAACCATTATTAACGATTTTCGGATCGAAAAAGGGACTACCACACACATTGCGAATAGACTCCAAAGATGGGGTACCATTCTTCTTAACTACAATTTTCAAATGGAGTATGTACCATCTAAGAAATTTGGTCATGCAGACGGGTTATCAAGGTTGATACCTAAGCAGACAGAACCATTGGAGGATATGGTGATAGCAGCCATTCAAGTGGAAGCTAAAGTAAAAAAGAACGTTATTAATCCCCAGAGGGGATATTTTTAAAGGGGGGTGTTACACCGGCCGTTCTTACACAGGAGAAACAACACCGGTTGTCACTATAAATAGTGCGAGACACCAGAAGAAAACACAGTCTTGTAACTGTCTAGCCAAGAGCTAGTCACTTTCTTACTTTGTTAATACACTTGTTAAACCAACCCTCGACTTGACTTCCTTTATTTATTATTTACTGTGGAACAACTTCA
>OY744523.1:155673555-155681055 GCA_963556195.1 Sepiola atlantica
CAAGGTATTTGAATGATCTTATTATTTTTTACTGTATTTTGGATACCAGGGGGCCGTCACTATTAGGGAAAACAATTAGTCCATCATCCCTGTATAACCCCACTAAATTAGGCTCTACAATTCTGCTAATTGTGTACATTATAAATATGCCCACCAGATCGCAAATCTGGGCCGAGTCAAAAGACCCATCGAGACATCAAATCTGTTGTTGTTCAATTTAATCCATGTTTCCACATTAAGAAACAATCTAGACTGATCAACTCTACGAAATCGGAACTCGGCCATGTATCTAGGGAGATTCTCAGGAATATTATTAATGTAACTCTGGAAGCTACCAAATTTAATCTTTGGAAGGATTCGGCGGATACTATCAAATGGTTTAAATAAATTAGAAATAAAAGTAATGCCTCTTTTATACAATTCAATATTATGGATTTTTACCCCTCGATTTCCAAAGAATTATTACGAACAGCATTAACTATGCTAGCAACTTCGTGGATATATCCGATGAACAGGTAAGATTAATTATGGCTTGTCGCAGATCCATCCTTATAAACAATCATGAAACATACTGTGGTTTTGTATGTTCGTTTTGGTATTTGTTTACTTTGTTTTTATTTTCATACTGAATATTTTTAATATTCAATTTTTGTTACATAGTTCACCCCAAACAAGGCAGGACGCCACCGTAGACGTAAAGGGCTACTGAGAAAAAGGGTGAAAGTTTGGGGGTGGAGGTCCACCTAAATTGGGAGCTGCGCAGCGAGATGTCTGTTTACATTAGTTTTAAATTTCTGCATGTCAGTACCGTCAGGAAAACAGGGAGCAGTATGGGAGTTCCAGAGTCCAGCAGCACGAGGAAAGAAGCTTTTGGAGTAGAAGACTCTTCGGCATCTGCGATTTCCACAGTGAATGGATGTGATTTAGCAGAAAGTCGGGTTGGTCTAGTGAATTTAGGTCGTGGGGGTACCAGAGCAACAAGCTCATCAGAGCACAATCCATTGAAGTACTTGTAAAACAAGCACAAGGAAGCAACATTGCGGCGGTGGGATAGTGAGGGACCTATTAAGTTGGCGACTCTTTTTTTGGACTTTGCCTAAGTGGAAGAGACTAGTGGATGATGCCCCAGCCCAAATGTGGCAACAGTACTCTATGTATGGGCGGATGGTGGCTTTGTATGATAATGTCAGGTGTGAGAAATTTACTGGCACGGTAGAGGGATCCCACTTTCTTTGCAGGAGTTATTTTTCTAGTTACAATATCATTATTATTATAATCATTAGTACTATAATATTTATGGATTACTATAATTACTTTCATTATTATTATTATTATTATTATTATTATTATTATTGTTATTATTATTATTATTATTATTATTATTATTATTATTTACATTACTTGAAATTTATATACATGTGCTTTTCTTTTGATCTGTAATAATTTGATATATTTTTTAAATAATATTAAAATGTTTGTTTTTTTAAATAACTTTTATTTTGTGATGTTTTGCAAACTACGTATTGAAATTCAAAAGTAAAAAAATAACAAAGTAAAACAATTCTTAAACTTTTTTAAAAAGATTGTACGCCTAATCATTGTTGATCTGGAATTCTTGGATTTGATATCAATAAAGTTAGTCTATTTCTCTTTCTTTCTTTCGTCATCTCTCTCCCTCTCTCTCTCTCCTTCTCTCCCCCTCTTTCTTCCTCTCTTTCTCCCCCTCTCTCTCTATATATATATATAGAACTAGATGAAGTGAAAGAATAAAATAAGGTGCGACTCAAATTTTATTTGCATTCAATGTTCAAGCAAAGCCCTTTAAAGTTCTTTACTCATGAGTTTTCAAAGAAAATCTTCTCCTCAGAGGATCATTACCGCAATGACATTACTGCACAGCTCCAATCAACTCATAAGGACCCTGAATTTGGACATTATAATATTCAACACCAAGTGAGTTTTTTTCTGAACTTTTCATATGATTTACTTTTTTCTATCGTTTTATTAATTTGCATACACCTTGGATACACTTTTCACTGTCATATACTGCATCGATAGCAAACAAATTTCCCGCCTGGATAACGGTTTCGTTTTTGGAATACCATTCACTACCTGGATTGTTTTTAATCAACCTCTTTGATATCTTCTTAAAGCTGTTTTAAATTCTATGACTTTGATGAACTGTATACATTTAGCTAAAAAGTATGTTTTGGGCCGATATATTTGATGTTTTATATAATTCTATGTATTTTTATGTTATTATTTTTAATATATTTTCAAAGTTTAATTTTATTACCTGCAGTAATATCATTGTGGTAATGGTTCTCTGAGGAGAATATTTTCTTTGAAAACTCATGAGGACTTTAAAGGACTTTGCTTGAACATTGAATGCAAATAAAATTTGAATCGCACCTTTTGTTATTCTTTCACTTTATCTAGTGCTATTAATGCTCTATCCAGTATATTGAGCTTCAGTTTCATCAGGATGTTTACTAATTAAAGATATTAGGTGCCTCTTATATCTTTTGTTGTATTAACTTTATATATATATATATATATATATATATATATATATATATATATATATATATCTCGGAATGTGTCATGCGGTTGGGAACGAACGATTTGTTTCTATTTCTGATCCAAAATAAAATTACAGCAGATAAGTTATTTCGATACGTTAAAAGAAAACAATTACATATATAATAGAAATGCATAAACATATAGATATATATAAGATAGTGCAATGCACTATATATGTGCAATATATAAGGACCTGTATAATAATTTCTATTAAAACTACTTCATACCTAAAACGAAATATATGATATATGATAAATAAATTTTATTATTTATGTTTATGTCTATTAGATCTAACACTCTTCAATAATACCAGCAACTGATGATACATCGCTAGTAGTATTCTTATGTGTGAATCAAGTGGACCCGTTCATTTCGGACATTTCCGTGACCTTATTTTAATTTTAGGTATGTTTAGGCTGTTGATAAACATTCAGTTAAATGATTTCACAATCTGAAACGTTTATAATGAATCATAATATGTAAATACTACGTTATCATTACTTAAGTAATCACGCCCTATGTGCTGTACATGTCGTTTTAGCAAACGCGTGACCGTTTAAGAAATATAAGCTACTCTCTGAAATCTAGTTACCGGCGTCCGTCTGTTTATCTGCCTGTCTCCTTCTGTATATTTAAAGGTTAATCCCCTGGAGTCTAATGCGGTTATCACGGATCAACCTTTTTCCATGATCTGCCAATCTGAGAGTTTCTAAAGAATCTATGGCTGCTCATTCGTAAAATAACAATGAAATCATTTTTTTTATGTTGATCTGATGAATAAAATAAAACAAGCAAGGGGGAGTCAAAAGTATTACAATATTTTAACACGATTCAGCGACTCCAAACGCTTTTACCGAAGTCGTTAATGTGGAAGACTGAAACTGTGAGCTGCCGAGATACTGGGGGGCGTATTTGTCGAATTTGGTATCTAGTGTTTGAAGCTAAGCATCAGAATATGCGGTCTATCTTTTCCTGCTCGTTGAGGTTCTAGAAACTCGGGCAACATTTCTTGAAGCACACAGTTACTCTCCTGCGATCAACTTCACACGTTCGGCTTTTAAATCACGCACATTGTGAATGAATGCATTACATACCAACTCACTAACAATCACGATAATAATGGGAAGAACCTTCCATGGCCTAGACGACTTTTCTCACGTGATATACGCACCACAAACTAACCCTAATGTGACTATTGGCATATTTTTTTACAAAACAGCTACAAAAATACCCGTTAAATTTACCTACAGATTAAGACAAAAGGGACTGAAACTGTTAATAGAGTAATTTGATTTCAGCCGAAAGTGGTCATACATCTTTTGTCATTTCTATGCAACTAATTTTCAACTTTTGAGTTTATTATAAGCGAAAAGGGTTTCGTATTGGATGATACTTTTAGATGATATATTACTACTTTTATCGTTTGAACCGCTGTCCCTGATTCGTTCGGTGTTATGTTCACAGCGTTTTGACTGTTGCATTTTTATGTTGGTGCCGTCTAATAGTCGATACCCCCCCCGAATGCTGAACTGTTTCCGTTATTTAATCAATTTTTATTATTTACACTGCTTTTATTATCTGTCGCATGTCTTTTAGACATCACATATCTAATTAATCCTCTATGAATTGAAAGCAGAGTATAACATATTCTAACATATCTAGCACTGAACACTCTTATAATATTGAAGGATGTATAAACTTACTGTATCTAGTACATTGTGATCCCCCAGAAATAACAACAAGGGAATCCTTGATAAACTTTACAATTTCAGAGGCATTCATATTGGTTGGTACTACAGAAAAAAAAAAAAAAACTATGATTATAGAAACAGAAGGAAGAACAGAACTATCTAAAACTCCACTCAGTGCTTGGAGATTACTGAAGCTTATTGACACTGACAGAAATACTATAATTGTCATCACCCTCTCGCAAAATATGATATCGGAATTAACATCGGTTGCTGTAGAGGTCAAATAGTAAGGCAAGGACGAGGAAGGAAAGTACCACCACGACCGCGATGGAGGGTTATCATCGAGAACTTATAAGTGTACAACTAATACGAGAATTAAACGTCATTACAATAGGGATTTAGCGAATAATGTTCAAATGGACAATTCTAGAGATGTGGAGAAATGAGATAGCTGCACATATAATAACTTGCCCCATATTTATCCAAGTTTGATATTTTGGAGAGTGTAACTCAATAATAGTATATATATATATATATATATATATATATATATATATATATATATATATATATATATGTGTGTGTGTGTGTGTGTGATATATATATGTGTGTGTGTGTGTGTGTGTGTCAATGTTATTAAACCACATGGAATGTAGGGAAGAACAGATTCACACTATTTGACTAAACATCTATTTTTATAGCCAGCATACAATTGTTTCGGCCTGCCACCAAGATATAATAATGTCCAAGTATCCGAAGCATTTATGTCTTGAGGTGGCTATTCTCAGTGCTCGTAAAAATGAAGGTAAACGTCCAGTCAGGAAAAACATGGATAACAACCTGTACTCATTTTTTTGCAAATGGGAAAGTTTACTCCCGTTGTTTCAAATCGCGACATCTACACATATTTTCTCAGTGTTTGTTTTTTTAAATGATTCGCAATCGACTTAGCTTTTTGTCCCAAATCACAAATAAATATAAATTAATTGTTTTACTAACCGTTATTTTATTAGGTCTAATTTATTTTTTCCGTATCATCTAAGCCTTGAACTTCATAAAAAAAATTATATGCCTTTTTCTCCCAAGTTTACAATACATTTGTTTTAGTAGTCCCGTGCTCACTTCCGATTCAAAAAATATATTTATGTTATAAAATATAATAACAGCTTTATATTTGAGATATGAAAAATTTGAAATATAAATATATACAAAGATACGCACACACACACACACACACACACACACACACACACACACACACACACATATATATATATATATATATATATATATATATATATATATGGTCATTCACAGACGGACTGTTTCGCTTGTTATTGTGGTTAGACCGGAACCTACTTAAAGTCAAGATCGAACCTACAATTATCTAGTTGATAGTCGCGATACTAACCATTCGGTCTTCAGGCAGGCGCTGTCAGCAAGTGCCATCTCATTGCTTATATAAACATTGACAAACTACCTGAGAGTGCTCCATTTGTGTTGACGAAGAAAGTTGCATTATCGCTAATGGTAATTGGCAATATAACTGACGACATTGCTTAACTCAAAATAGTGGCTCATATAGACATACTGTTTCACTATATCACAGCTTTTTAATGTGGCAACATTGACAGTCGGCGATTTTAACAATAAGGCTGTTAACAAATGACACTTCACTGCTTATATAAACATTTATAACTACTTGAGAATGCTCCATTATTGTTTAAAAAGTAGTTTGCATTATCGCTAATGGTAGTGTGCGATATCACTTACCACAGTGCTCAACTTAAGAAGAGGATATTGTATAGTTATCCACATATAGACTGTCTCGCTGTATCCCAGCGCTTCACTGTGTCTAAAAAGGTACTTGCTTTAAGCCAGGATAGCACCCACGACCATCTAGTTTACAGTCAGCGATTCTAACCATTCTAACTATATATATATTATAAGAGAACTTAACACATCCCAAATTCTGACCTTAACAGAGAGGCAGATACAGCGAACAGAAGACTCGTTTAAGATTTTGTATTTTTATACTTTTTAATTAAACTGGTTTTGCCAACCCATTTCTTTTTTCATACCAGCCGGCGGGGTTATTGAAATCGTTCCGGGCAGTTCTATGTTGTCTTGTATATTGTCGAAATGACGTATTGTTCTATTTGAATCTGGAATACATTATCTCCTTCTTTCCGAATGGGAGTTTGCTTATTGCTTGTTGCCTTAGACGCCTCTACCTTACCTCTTTAAGAGTGCGTTCATGGGAGAGCTGATTATTTCCACATCGCTTTGCGGTGGGATGCACGTAAATTAAAAGCATTTTAAAGCTCTTCTTTTTATGCCGAATAATTCTAAGCACATTCTGATTCTTGAATCTGGTTTGGAAGGTTCTGAATTTGGTATGGTTCGGGTTGGTCCTAAGAAGGCATCCTCCCAGGCATTACCCGATCAGGGGTTGGTTAATTGCCGGTCCTCTTTTACCTGATACAAACAATGAAACGCAAGCTCAATGGGTGACTCAACAGACCAGCTTCTTCTTATACATGTTTATGCATAAGTGTTTGTGTGTGCGCGTGCGTCTGTCTGTGTGTATTTTATATCATTACTTGCTCCACTCTACTTTATCCTTTATTTCTCCAACACTTCTTTTAAAAGACACTTAAACAGTGAATCGTAAAGAAAAAGAAGCAGAAAGAAAAAAACGAATGCCTCTGCTTTTAATAAAATTAAGTAATGTTTAAATTTATTGTTATCTGTTCTGTCTGTAGGGGAAAAGTACTGTCAGATCGTGACTTGCAAGCACCTACCAGCATTTTTCTTTAAACATATTCTCCATAGAAAACATAAAATGGGCAGGCGTCTCATAGATCGATGGCTAGTCGGTAAATTCGGCCAACTCGGCGGCTACTTCGAGTCTAATTAAGCGCCACACTTTTCTTCTGACCATATGAGATAATACGTTCAATTTAACAAATATTGATGGCTTACATGAGATGAATATGGTTGTATTTAGTCTGATGGGCAATCTGAATGTGTACGTCGTCCGAAATATGTCAATTTAGCAGACTCAGTCTGAGGGCCTAAAATCTTAAATCGATCTCTCACAGCCAGCCAGAGGCTGGTCGGCACAGATCACAAGGAACACACCAGAACTATTCTTTGTTGTTGCAGATAAGTAGCTCATTCTCAGTGTAACGTTGTCGGTCCCTCATTTCTTTCCAAATATGAA
>OY744523.1:155683555-155693555 GCA_963556195.1 Sepiola atlantica
AGTATTCTCTGGGATTTGAGTGACATCATCATCATCACAACCAGAAGCAATACCACCACCGTCATCTAGTCTTGTGAAATCTGCTTGAAGGTCGTGTTTGACACATAGTATCTGGTATTTCCAACTTGTTGTTTTTACTTTTTCTACCTTTGTTTTATGAAAATATAAAATACAAAAGTAAGCTAATATCGCTGGTGCTTTTATAAGTGCTGTTTTTGTTGTTTAATTACTTTCACATCGAATTAATAGCTGTAATTTGAAACATTATTAATACACTTAGATACTTTACAAAATTAACGAACATCCAGGAATTATGGGATTTCAATTAACTTTTTATTTTTTTAGAATGATTAAGAAAATATTGAGTAGATTGTGAACCTTTTCAATCCTATCTGAATTGAATAAGAAAATACACCTATAGTATTCTTCGATTTCAAGTATATTACCTTTCTAGATAAATATTCCCTAAACTTATCCGACGTTAAGAAACGGTTGTCACATTGAAAATATGACCTGAAATTGAAAAAACATTTTTTAAATACCTTTACAATTTTGTTTGTATTAAAAAAAAAAAGAATAACTCTTAGTTGTGTTGTATCTTTGATAAAAAGGGGTACACTAGAATATGTTGTATCCGAGTGGAAAGAACAGCCAAAACGTTTTTCTGAGAAATAAATAAACGTTTTATTGTAATAGAGTACAATAATGAATAGACGAAGATGAGTAAGAGATTATGCTAATATCCTATATCGTTAGTCAATCGTTCTTCACTCTGTATATAGTAAGTCCATACAGAAAAAAGACGGCGTAGGTTACAAATCACAAACCACTGATAATAAACGAGCTTTTGAAAAACCCGGCTAATTTTACAGTTTGCTTTATAAAATATAGTTTATTTTCTTAAAATGTTATAATATTGTTTAATTGTTTCTTTTCGTACGTAAAAAGAACATGTAATTGGTTGTCAGAAAGAGAAATAGCAGATTACACATGATCAAAATAGTAGTTTTTACGATGTGAAATCGTAAAAACACTTGACAATTACTTGCTATACCCGAGTTCAATCTCACATAAGTCTAAAGGAATTTTATAAAAACCGGATACGTTTTGTATAAATTTAAAGAACATGAAATGATATAAAAAGCGCATAACATATGTTTTTAAAACTAAATGACCCTTTTTCGATATTTCGAAAAAGTAAGCAAAAAGTATGTTCTGCATTAGCTAAAAGCGAATTAGTTTGGCTAAAAAACATAATTCATAACGCCATAGAAGCTCAGTAAAAATGGAAATTGAGATAGTCAACAACGCTCAAGTTTAAAAGATGTAAAATTGATATGTTCGTGCATAAAAAATTCAGATATTTCATCCAAAACTGGATGGATCTGTTCACATTGAAATCAATATAGAACTTTTCCCCTATTAATTATTGTAATATTATGTAGGTTTTTACAGTCTACTCCAGATCTTCCGTTTCTTAAATTGAGTCAATAATTACCAAGGCCAAAAGACACTCGAGGATAAAGATTATCAGTGTGATGCAGAACAACACTATGAGAGGATTTAAAACGATGAAGTGCATGGGCAACATTTGCCTGCTTAAGAAGATTGTTCGCCAAGTATTTCTTGACATTGGACTGGATGATGATGATGCTTCTAGTAATGCTTCTGATACTTCTGATGATGATGATGATGATGATGATGATGATGATGATGATGATGATGATGATGATGATGATTAGCTATGTACGATAACTTCTCCGGAATGAGGACAGAAGACATTTATCCATCATTCCTAAATGATGATGGAAGCAGGCTTCCTAAGGAAACAATACAAATAGGTCACATATTACTTATTCATTCTATACATGCACATACATGGACATATTACTACAGATTACAATGATTGTCCCTAACATAAATCAATTGACATATTGATCATACCTATCTGCTGCTGTTGATGATGATGATACCTATGTGCTGTTCCTTCTGATAATGATACTTATCTGCTGCTGCTGATGATGCTGATATTATGATGCCTATATGAAAATGACGATGTAATGACGATGTGATGACAATGGCGATGTGATGATGATGGCGATGTGAGGATGATGACGATAACGATGCCTATATTACGATGCCTATATGATGATGGCGACGACGACCACAACATCGACGTCGACGACTATGATGGTAGTGGTGGTGGCGGGGGGTTGTGATGAGGAGATAAATGATGACTTTGGATAGTCACACGCATCCGAGGAACGAGAAGAAGAGGGAAATGATAAACTAGAAACAGAGAAAGAAGTGTGAAATAATTAGAGCGAATGAAGGATAGACGTAAGAAGAGATATGTCTCACATGGAATGATGGCTAATATACTCACCATGAGAATGTGTATTCATAGCGGTTATAGAGGTTTGAAATCACAGTTTATAGATATTTAAGTGTTTTAAGGACACAATTAAAAATGAAAAATGCAGCATTTACAACAACAAAAAAATGAAGAGGTATGTATTTCTCTTTTGCATACCTATTTAGAGCACTTATTTCTATATTCATTTAAATACCTCATTTTTTTTTCAGGGATTTGGCGACGCTGAAGTGGATCACGACACGGACTGATGATGTGGTTGTGCAAAATTCGAACCCGTTGGTTTCATAGCATAACTGCAACTTATCAGTATTGATAACTTTCACGTTACCTTCTCTAAGTAGCTGATCCTAAAACCAATCAGGGAAACTATAACGAGCAACAGATTAAAGCCAATCAAAGAATCGTCCCATGCCGATTCATGAGAATTTTGATTTTTATTTCTTAACTCTTATATACTTCCAGTATATCTAAATAATTTAAATCACATACATTCATTCCATGTCAATTTGCATTTACTTTAAAGCAAAGCCATGATGACGTCATTTCCAAATCGAATAGGCAGGTTATTTGCTTTGTTGAGACGCCAGATTCCATAACGGCCGATCTGTAATCAGCTTTTGCCTGTACCGGGCCGAAACAATGCATTCTGGTCACGGCCAATCAGACAGCGAGCACAAATTGAGCGCTAAACTAATTAGCGTCTTCAGCGCAAAGACGAACGACGAAGAGAGAAAACCGGAAAGGAGATTCCCGCGTCCGACATAAGAGTCTCGATCATCGAAGCATGCTTTACGTATGTGCACGGTCTGAGTAAGAGTGAAGGTTTTTTTTATCAAGAGAATTTGCCACTTAGCTTAATACTCGACAAGGGTTAACCATAAGAGGTGGACAGAATAATCTTGCCAATAACTGTCTTTTTCTCTCTTTCTCTTTCTCCCTCTTTCTCCGTATCTCTTTCTTTCTCTCTTATATATATATATATATATATATATATATATATATATATATATATATATATATATATATATATATATTATTGGCAGGTGGACGATAAAGCATTTCCCCGATCCAAGACATTTATTAAATATGTCTAGACTACCAGTAATCCATTTAGAGCTAAATGCGTCACCGTGAGAAAATAGGATTTTGATCAAAATGTATCGAGACTTTTCTTTTTCATTTTCAGATATACGTCCATTATTGAAAATCTTTGTCTATGCAATATAGTAAAATCGCGATTTTATGTTCGCTTATCAAAATTAACGCTCTTTCGAGAAATGAAAGGTTTTAAAAGATTTGCTAAAAAAATATATTGAACTTTAAAGTTACCATTTTTATAATCATTCTGAATGTTCGATTAATAAAAGAGACGACTTACATGTGGAATTCTTGCATTCTGCAGACGTTATTTATGAAGTTTTCTATCCGTATGATTTGCCGTAGTCATTATTTACTATGAATTCGCATACGATGTATTACCAGTGATCGCTCACCGGCTAAAACAGTTATTTCTAGCACTTCTTGTTTCTATCGATCGCTGTTCCGAATCACTTTGATTTTTCTCAACATACGTTTACCATTGAGTACTTGTGAACTGAGTGACAATAAACCCCCTAAATATACTAGTAACTACGTATTTTTCCAGTAGATATCTGGATGGTGATCTTCATCGCGCTTTCAATTATCTCATTCACGAGCATTTTGTGCGTTACCAACCGGTATTGTTGCCATCGCACGCTGTGTGTGTGTGTGTGTGTGTGTTTGTGTGTATGAGTGCAGATATGGAATGCGATCTTTCTTATATATCTCTTCAGGAAATTTCTGTTTCCTTGACTTCCTTTTAGTGTGTGTTCTGTTTATATTTTTAGTTGTATTTTTACGCTATTCTATTTCAACTTCTTCATCGTTGGTCGGTGTCACCTGGCTTCATGGGTTGGTTGCATCTCTCTTGGATTAAAAAAAGTATTTCATCTGCTTTCTCAGTGCCCTAGTTGCTATGGGACAGTTTTCTTTTATATTTTAAAGGAGTGTTCTCTTACAATTATTGTTATTGTCGTAGTTTTCTTGATGTTCCTCATTCCATTCATCTGTCTGGTAAGCTTCATGTACTTGCTTGAATTCTCTGCTTCCTTAAGCTTCACCCTGGGAGTGCGACATCTACTATTTCGCTATTTTTTCCTATTTTTATTGAAAATTCAACTATATTGTCTTTCTTGGATGACATTTTCTGATTGTATTTCCTAAGGGATTTTAGGCTTTTCATTTTCTAATACTGGTTCCGTTTTGTCCATGGTAAGATTGCAGTTGTTTGTACATTTCTTAGTGGACTATCATCACACCACAGTCATATCGAGTTTTATATTCTTTTACAGTTTCGTCTAATTGTTCACGGAATTTATTTAAATTTTTTCCCGGGTTTTGTATTATTTTTATATTCATAAAGTTTATTCGAATTGCGTTTATTTACTGCGACTCTCAGTAAAACTTTCATTTTTCTGTTCAAGTGTATTTTTGTAGCCATAGCCATGTGTTTTCCTATGCAATTCTTTGGTCCGTCTACGTAGTCGCTTATCTTCCCAGTTTGCTTTTATCGCCTTTTGGTTTCCAATTAAACTGCGATCTTAATTTGTTGGCGGTAATCCGTCACTCCGTATTTTGTGTCATCACTTTCGTAGTCATTAATCGTCTCGCCCACCTAATATAAAAAGCTTACCAGCCCTTTCTCTCTTTGTTTTACATAGAGTATTATCCCTCAGGTGTAGTGCGCTGTCCATGTTACTTAGTTTCTTGATTCTGTGATCTAGGTTTCTGAATTTTTTTTCTAGTTTATGAGGAGTCCACAAAATCTCACTAAGGATAGTTAACCAGGTATTTATTTCTTTTTATTATATTTATATTGTATTATTTGGTTTTAAGGGACTTTCTCTCCGTGTATTCTCTTTTAATCACTTCGCTTGTTTTGATGGTGTCTGGTTTGAGAATGCCCGAGGATTTATTATAAATACCTTTCGATTATGCTTGCCGTCGTTTCTAGTTTTTTCTTTTTATTTCAAGTACTTCACATTTATCCATACGTCTTTAAAATAAAAAAAAAGTATATTTCACCCCAAACAAGGCAGGACTCCACAGTGGACACTTAGGGGCTACTGAGAATAAGGGAGTAGGTTTAGGGTGTCATCTTAAGTTGGGAGCTATGCAGCATGTTTACATTAGTTTTAAACCTCTGCATGTCAGTAACGTCGAGGAAACAGGGGGCGGGAAGGGTGTTCCAGAGGCCGGCAGCACGAGGATAGAAGCTATTAGAGTAGAAGGCTCTCCTGCATCTGGGGCCCGCCACAGTGTATGGATGGGACCTAGCTGATTGTCGGGTTGTTCTAGTGTATTTGCGCCGAGGGGGCACGAGAGCAGCTAGTTCATCGGAGCACAATCCATTGAAGTACTTGTAAAACAGGCACAAGGAAGCTACATTGCGGCGATGGGAAGGGGCTGGAGCCTTGTGGATAGTGAGGGACCTATTAAGTTAACGACTCTTTTTTTGAACATTGTCAAAGAGGGAGAGACTAGTAGATGATGCACCAGCCACGATGTGACAACAATACTCCATACATGGGCGGATGGTGGCTTTGTAGAGATACAGGATAATGTCAAGTGTGAGGAGTTGACTAGCACGGTAGAGGGAGCCAACCTCTTTGCTGCACCCTTGGTAAGAATACTTTCCCGATGGTGATGTTAGATAGTTGGCAGTACGGAGGATGAACCATATTATTTTCCGGCCTCTATTCCTGGATTTATTTTTATTTTTATTTTCTTTCTTGGTTAAATTGTAGTTTTCCACTATATCCGCTTTTTTTCTAGCGCTCTATTGTATAAATGTTTGTTTGTTTAAAAAATTTCCCTGTTAGCCGAAAGTTTATTAATTAATTAATTAAGTTCAATCCTCCGTACTGCCAACTATCTAACATCAACATCGGGAAAGTATTCTTTGAACTTGGTAGATAAGCATTTTAGTATGAATAATCCTCTTAGGAAGATATTTAATAGAAAAATAATAAAACTCAGTTACTCTTGTACCAAACACATGGATAGAATAATCATAAATTACTAAACAATTCTAGTAAAAATAAGGTTTCAGTAGTTAAATGTAATTATCAAGTGAAAGATAACTGCCCACTTGACGGTAACTGTAAAGTTGAGTGCGTGGTTTATAAGGCCACTATTCATCAGTAGATAACAACAGGGACAAGAAAGTTTACATCGGCATCTCCGCGGGTAACTGGAAACAACGTTTTCATGACCACAAACACTCTTTTAACAACCTAGAACTCAAGAACAAAACGGAGTTAGCTAAACAATGGTGGCTTCTGAAAAATGAGAACCGGTCCCCGGTGGTTTCGTGGTCAATCCTATGTTTTTCGGATGTTCCAAATGGATTTAGGCAAGGATAGAATTTTTGTTTAGAGGAAAAATAAGAATCTTAAAATATGAGCACAATAATCTTTTAAACAAACGCGATGAGCTTATGGCAAATGCAGACATAAATGTAAATTTAAAATAACTAATATCTCATAATCCGATAGACCTCTAGATTTGTAACGGTGAAGATACCAAATAGATAAAAAAAACAAAAAAACAATAAGTATTTATAATAATATCTGTTATGGACACGTAATTACTGACTTGGTGATATTCATTATATCTGTTTTGGGAGGTATGCATATATAATTGTACTTAAAGATAATTGTTTATTCTGATTATTTATTCAAAATAAGATAGCCGTTAGAAATTTTTCTGCTGATAATACACTAATCATTGAATTAATTTAAGTATAAGTGTCTAATATTATCACTAAACATTGTTAGATTGGAATTAGGTTATAAGTATAGGTGTCCATAGATTATTAAATTAATGTAAGATGAATTTTTAGAACTCAGATTATTAATATATTACGAATATAGAATGTCTATATAAATATTTTGTATTTAGATACATATTAGCATCTGTGTGTGTATGCATTAGATTCAAATATAATCTTAAATAATTTTTATTTTTCAAATATATTCTATCTCGGATCTAGACAGAATTACAAACTTGTAAACCTTTCACAGTTCGTCAGTCAGTTGATGACACGCTAACGCCTGTCTGTCTCTCTTCTTTTCTTTCTTCCTTTCTTTTTCCAAGTCTAGCCGAATTTGTATGACACAAAAAATATTGTTGCGTGCGTGCGTGATCGTAGGATGCGTATATATGTGTGTGTGTGTGTAGAGACGTATATACGTGTTTATATCACCAGGTCGTAAGTGTTAAAAGAATATGTGTTTTTAACTCAGACGTTATTTAAAAAAAAACAATTAGCTTCATTTCGATCGCCTTAGTTAAATATAAGTTTTTAATTCCTCCTCGCTCTGTAAGGGGTGTTCAGATTGGTTGCAACCACCACTCTCTCTGGTTGTATTTGAATTGTTGAAGGTGAATTCAATTTTCTGTCAGTCTCAAAAATGTAATTGTCTAGTTAGATGCCCGAGGAAACCACGAGATTGAAATAAATTATTGCATCGACAATTATGTAATTTCGTGTTATTATATTTTATGTTATATATATATATATATATATATATATATATATATATATATATATATATATATATATATATGGGAAAATGAATAAAGAAAACCAAAAAATGGATGTTTTTTATGTGGACATCAACGTTTCGTCTTTATTTATAAGACTTCATCAGGATGATAATATAGAGAAAAAATGTCATGCAAGTACAGATACATGTAGGGTAGACATATTGGGAGGAAAAATAAAATAAAATAATGGCTACTACTGGGTGGACGTCCGTACTTGTTGGAGAATAAAAATGAATGTTGAAGAAAATGAGTGGGGGAGAAATGGAAAGATGGGGTGAGCAAGGACTACTGTGGCTGGTGGTAAGAGAAAGAGGTGGGGGATGAGCAGGGGTAAAGTGGATGGCAGAGAGGGAGTGGAGGAGAGGGAGGAGGGAGGTGTTTGACCAGATGGCTGCGGTCAAGATTGAAGGGGAAAAAGTAAGTTGGAATGTGTGTGTGTGGGGGGTGTATGCAGGGAAAGGAGGATGGGTAGAGAAGGAGGGGGGCTGTGATTTTGGTGGATGGGCGAAAGTTATGGTCTTAGAGAGCGTTTTGAGAAAATGAGGGAATTTAAGAAGGGTGTATGGAAAAGTGAGGGTATGGGAGAAAATAGGTGAGAGGGTGAATGGGTGAGGGGGAGAGGGAGGATTTGTTGTGATAGGGTATGAAATATTTGAAATATTTGGAAAATGATAGCACTGAGTGAGGGAGTGGAGGGGTGGAGGAGGGCGGTAATTGAAAGGGTGGGTATGGAATGTTTGAAATATTTGGAACATGAGAAAGTTTATTTGGACTGCAGTGTTAAAAATGTGAGGGAAAAACGGAAAGAGTAAGGAGCAAGTGAAGATTCAAGGAGAAAAAGGAAGGTTGTGAGTAAATGGAAGAGTGTCATAAAGGTTATAGATTAAAATAAAAGTTATCTATGATCAGGCGAGAGTCTTTGTTCTGTGAGGATGATCTTGCTTATTAAGGTTGATAGGTTAAAGTAACCATTACGTTGCTTGATGGTGGTGGAGGCGGTGATGAGGGCAGTTTCTAATAATCTTCGCCGAGATTTGTTGTGGATGTATTTAGTGATTTTGGCTTGTTCAAATTTGAACGCATGACCATGTTCTAGTGCATGGGAGAAAAGTGCACTGAGAGGGTTGTTGTTTTTTATGTCCCTTTTGTGTTCATTTAATCGTTTCTTTAATTCACGTTGTGTTTCTCCCACGTAAAATTGATGGCAATCATTGAAAGGGACAGAATATAAGCCGGCATGGGATGTGGGTGTTTTTTGGAAATGTCTGGATGTGTTTAAAGTTTGTTTTATGGATTGAGATGTGGTTTGTACTGTTGTAATGCCTAGTTTGTTAAGCGTGTTGCATATGGATGTGTTATTGGAATGCGTGGGTAGGAGAAGGGGTCTGTCTATGAGAGAGGTGTTAGGAGTTTGATTTTTTTGTGTGGTGTTTCTGGAGAATATTTGGAAGGCTTTTCTCTTGGCATTTAATATAAAATGTGTGGGGTATTGCAATGTTTTTAGGGAATTAAAAATGTACTTTATTTCTTCATCTATGTGTTGGGGGCTACATATTCTAAGGGCGCGTAGGAAGAAGCCTATAATTATACCTGTTTTGATCTTGCTACGGTGGTGGAAGTAGAATGTATGTAGTCATTTTTGTGAGTGTTTTTGCGGTGTACCTTAAATTCTAGTTTGTTGTTGGACTTAATTATAAGAGTATCTAGGAAGGGAATGGAGCCGTTTATTTCAGTCTCATGGGTAAATTTTATGGAGGGTTCTACTGTGTTGAGTTTATCTTTAACAGTTATCATTTGTATGTCTGTGGGGAGGAAAATTAAAATATCATCTATGTATCTAAAGTATTCGATGTTAGGGTGTAGTCTATATTTGAAAGGACCGGATTCTAAGAATTCTAAAACGAGGCAGGCTAATACACCGCTAAGGGGGTTGCCCATGGGGAGTCCAAATTTTTGTTTGTAGAATACTTCGTTAAATTGGAAATATGTTAT
>OY744523.1:155696055-155748555 GCA_963556195.1 Sepiola atlantica
TATCACTACTAGCAGAATAGTGGTAATCGCTTTTATCCCAATTATTGCCCCGTTTGATATCATATTCACCGTATGACTGTTACGTTATCATTATCCCGAGTACACATACAATAAACAATCACGTTCGCTTTTATTTATGTAGATAACATCAACTTATGTTCCTTATTCGTAAAATCATAGTGTCGGCTCTTGTATTAAAATAATCCCCTCCTTATTTCTCCCCCTTCTCTGTCTGTTTGTACTTTTTGGTTTCTGCCGTGATTGACTGTGACTATTCAAGGAAGAAATACACACCTCTATAAATCTCCATAAAAAAACCGACACGAAGCAAAGAAGTCATTTATTTATTGTATTTCGGTGCACGATGTGATATCTAATACATCAAGATGGCGTTTACTATCCTCAATTCCTCTCTTGCAACATTTCAAAGACTAATCTTTAAACGAGCTCTCAGCTGTCAAACTAAATTTACTCTAATTGGATACACTAGACACAGCTATGTATAAGGTCTATCGAAATGCCTTTATATAAGACTAGTATGGTTATTCAGCGTTGTCCGATCTGACGGCTATAACATTACACACAACAGGTCAGTAAGGCGTAATGGCACAGTGCTTTAATAATGTTTATCTAAATTAATAAATTAAGCTATTTATTTTATTTGGTTATTTTACTTAGAATTTGATCTCAATAGTTGTGTCCTGTTTGTGAAATGGTAACATGTAATAAACACAAAAGTTTAAAGTATATTCAAGATAAAAGCTGATATCTTAATAATAAATAAAGTCTATTAATACTAATGTTAACGTTACGCGCAGTAAGCATTCATTTGATTAAATAATCACTTTTCTTACTAACCCTATCTAAACACACATACACCTAAAACATATATTTTATTAAATGTATGTCGCTAATTTGAGTAAAATAATGTTAATATTCAAATTTTAGTAACTTTCTTTAGACTTTTATATTTAATATATCTGATTAAGATTATCTGTCAGATTGGTGAATTGTATATTGTCCGCCGAAAAGTGCGCCGGTCATCCACGGAATGATTTGTTAAAATTAAACTAAGTATATTAACACTGTGTAATTTTAAAAGCAAGTAAACGTTAAATAAGATAATGTTCGAAGATTTTAGGACATTATTAAAACACTATGATTTTCTTATGTGTATAGAAGATTATGTAAAGATAACCAATATTGAGTCAGATTCACATCTTATCTACTAGAAATAACTTGCAATGGCGTCTAGTTAGGTTCATTAAACACAAAAGAACTAACACACAGAAATTCATGCATAACTTAACGTATTACTTTTATTAATACTTAATCACATCGCTGTTTCACACGTACTTCCGTCAAATAGACTCCACTGAATATAAATATATTCGCTCCATCTGACAAACAGCACAAATGACATCTCTTTATGGTAGAGATCCCTCGATGTCGGAAAATTTCCTACTCTTCCTCGGACCGCTTGCCTTTGGAATCTTTTCCCTTTCCACCTATTCCCGATAGTGCAACCATAACGAAATGTAAATATTATGCGACCAAACATCGTGCTACGCAACTCCCAGACAGGTTGCACGTATAAATCTGACTTCTATCAAAGTAGCCCCTTAGCTTGTTTAAGGTGAATAAAAGTATATATATATATATATATATATATATATATATATATATATATAGTCTCGGAAGTTTCTCAACCATTAAAACTATATTAAAAAAAAAAAAAAAAAAATTATAGTCCCAAGTATTCCAGTGGAAAATACTCATGTAAGTCAATTTATTTTTTACAGTTATTATATTAGTTTATTTCTAACACTATTTTAAGAGATCATAAGTTGTTTACTATGAAAAACGGTTTCGGGAATTTTATGTTTATATATATATATATATATATATATATATATATATATATATATATAAACATATGCCCCATACCGGGCAGCAATTAAGTTAGCTATAGCCTTTTTTACAGAAAAACAAATAAACAATTTCTATTTCACATTTTTGTAATTTGGTCAAAAATAACTAACAGATGATTGGCATAGTGTTACTTTATATGTTAAACTGTTGAGGATATTAACGGTGTATTAAGATAGTCACCATTTTGTTGAACGAAAAATAGGTTATTTTATTTGATCTTTTCGAAATTCAAAGTCAAAGGAATTAGATTTTGTGCAAGCATAAACATGAATTCTCCATACAAAACAGGTTGTATAGCATAAATATGAATTCTCCATAAAAAACAGGTTGTATAGCATAAACATGAATTCTCCATTAAAAACAGGTTGTATAGCATAAACATAAATTCTCCATAAAAAACAGGTTGTATAGCATAAACATGAATTCTCCATTAAAAACAGGTTGTATAGCATAAACATAAATTCTCCATAAAAGAACACGTTGTATAGCATAAACCTGAATTCTCCATAAAAAACAGGTTGTATAGCATAAACATGAATTCTCCATAAAATAACAGGTTGTATAGCATAAACATGAATTCTCCATACAAAACAGGTTGTATAGCATAAACATGAATTCTCCATAAAAAACAGGTTGTATAGCATAAACATGAATTCTCCATAAAAAAACAGGTTGTATAGCATAAACATGAATTCTCCATAAAAAACAGGTTGTACAGCATAAACATGAATTCTCCATTAAAAACAGGTTGTATAGCATAAACATGAATTCTCCATACAAAACAGGTTGTATAGCATAAACATGAATTCTCCATACAAAACAGGTTGTATAGCATTAACATGAATTCTCCATAAAAAACAGGTTGTATAGCATAAGCATGAATTCTCCATAAAAACAGGTAGTATAGCATAAACATGAATTCTCCATAAAAAAACAGGTTGTATAGCATAAACATGAATTCTCCATAAAAAAACAGGTTGTATAGCATAAACATGAATTCTCCATATAAAACAGGCTGTATAGCATAAGCATGAATTCTCCATAAAAACAGGTTGTATAGCATAAACATGAATTCTCCATACAAAACAGGTTGTATAGCATAAACATCAATTCTCGATAAAAAAACAGGTTGTATAGCATAAACATAAATTCTCCATAAAAAACAGGTTGTATAGTATAAACATGAATTCTCCATAAAAGAACACGTTGTATAGCATAAACATAAATTCTCCATAAAAAACAGGTTGTATAGCATAAACATGAATTCTCCATTAAAAACAGGTTGTATAGCATAAACATAAATTCTCCATAAAAAACACGTTGTATAGCATAAACATGAATTCTCCATAAAAAACATGTTGTATAGCATAAACATGAATTCTCCATAAAAAAACAGGTTGTATAGCATAAACATGAATTCTCCATACAAAACAGGTTGTATAGCATAAACATGAATTCTCCATAAAAAACAGGTTGTATAGCATAAACATGAATTCTCCATAAAAAAACAGGTTGTATAGCATAAACATGAATTCTCCATAAAAAAACATGTGGAATAGCATAAACATGAATTCTCCATAAAAAAAAGGGTGTATAGCATAAACATGAATTCTCCATAAAAAACAGGTTGTATAGCATAAACATGAATTCTCCATAAAAAAAACAGGTTGTATAGCATAAACATAAATTCTCCATAAAAAACAGGTTGTATAGCATAAACATGAATTCTCCATAAAAAAACAGGTTGTATAGCATAAACATGAATTCTCCATAAAAAAACAGGTTGTATAGCATAAACATGAATTCTCCATATAAAACAGGTTGTATAGCATAAGCATGAATTCTCCATAAAAACAGGTTGTATAGCATAAACATGAATTCTCCATTAAAAACAGGTTGTATAGCATAAACATGAATTCTCCATAAAAAACAGGTTGTATAGCATAAACATGAATTCTCCATAAAAAAACAGGTTGTATAGCATAAACATGAATTCTCCATAAAAAAACAGGTTGTATAGCATAAACATGAATTCTCCATATAAAACAGGTTGTATAGCATAAGCATGAATTCTCCATAAAAACAGGTTGTATAGCATAAACATGAATTCTCCATTAAAAACAGGTTGTATAGCATAAACATGAATTCTCCATACAAAACAGGTTTTATAGCATAAACATGAATTCTCCATACAAAACAGGTTGTATAGCATTAACATGAATTCTCCATAAAAAACAGGTTGTATAGCATAAGCATGAATTCTCCATAAAAACAGGTTGTATAGCATAAACATGAATTCTCCATAAAAAAACAGGTTGTATAGCATAAACATGAATTCTCCATAAAAAAACAGGTTGTATAGCATAAACATGAATTCTCCATATAAAACAGGTTGTATAGCATAAGCATGAATTCTCCATAAAAACAGGTTGTATAGCATAAACATGAATTCTCCATACAAAACAGGTTGTATAGCATAAACATGAATTCTCCATATAAAACAGGTTGTATAGCATAAGCATGAATTCTCCATAAAAACAGGTTGTATAGCATAAACATGAATTCTCCATACAAAACAGGTTGTATAGCATAAACATCAATTCTCGATAAAAAAACAGGTTGTATAGCATAAACATAAATTCTCCATAAAAAACAGGTTGTATAGCATAAACATGAATTCTCCATAAAAGAACACGTTGTATAGCATAAACATAAATTCTCCATAATAAAACACGTTGTATAGCATAAACATGAATTCTCCATAAAAAACAGGTTGTATAGTATAAACATGAATTCTCCATAAAAGAACACGTTGTATAGCATAAACATAAATTCTCCATAATAAAACACGTTGTATAGCATAAACATGAATTCTCCATAAAAAACAGGTTGTATAGCATAAAAATGAACTCTCCATTAATAACAGGTCGCATAGCATGAACATCAATTCTCCATAAAAAACAGGATGTATAGCATAAACAGGAATTCTCCATAAAAAAACACGTTGTATAGCATAAACATGAATTCTCCATAAAAAAACACGTTGTATAGCATAAACATACATTCTCCATAAATAACAAGTTGTATAGCATAAACATGAATTCTCCATAAAAAAACAGGTTGTATAACATAAACATGAATTCTCCATAAAAACAGATTGTATAGCATAAACATAAATTCTACATAAAAAACAGGTTGTATAGCATGAACATGAATTCTCCATAAAAAACAGGTTGTATAGCATAAACATAAATTCTCTATGAAAACAGGGTGTATAGCATAAACATAAATTCTCAATGAAAAACAGGTTGTATAACATAAACATTAATTCTCTATAAAAAAACACGGTGTATAGCATAAACATGAATACTCCATAAAAAACACGTTGTATAGCATAAACATGAATTCTCCATACAAAACAGGTTGTATAGCATAAACATGAATTCTCCATAAAAAACAGGTTGTATAGCATAAACATGAATTCTCCATAAAAAAACAGGTTGTATAGCATAAACATGAATTCTCCATAAAAAACAGGTTGTATAGCATAAACATGAATTCTCCATTAAAAACAGGTTGTATAGCATAAACATGAATTCTCCATACAAAACAGGTTGTATAGCATAAGCATGAATTCTCCATAAAAACAGGTTGTATAGCATAAACATGAATTCTCCATACAAAACAGGTTGTATAGCATAAACATCAATTCTCGATAAAAAAACAGGTTGTATAGCATAAACATAAATTCTCCATAAAAAACAGGTTGTATAGCATAAACATGAATTCTCCATAAAAGAACACGTTGTATAGCATAAACATAAATTCTCCATAATAAAACACGTTGTATAGCATAAACATGAATTCTCCATAAAAAACAGGTTGTATAGTATAAACATGAATTCTCCATAAAAGAACACGTTGTATAGCATAAACATAAATTCTCCATAATAAAACACGTTGTATAGCATAAACATGAATTCTCCATAAAAAACAGGTTGTATAGCATAAAAATGAACTCTCCATTAATAACAGGTCGCATAGCATGAACATCAATTCTCCATAAAAAACAGGATGTATAGCATAAACAGGAATTCTCCATAAAAAAACACGTTGTATAGCATAAACATGAATTCTCCATAAAAAAACACGTTGTATAGCATAAACATACATTCTCCATAAATAACAAGTTGTATAGCATAAACATGAATTCTCCATAAAAAAACAGGTTGTATAACATAAACATGAATTCTCCATAAAAACAGATTGTATAGCATAAACATAAATTCTACATAAAAAACAGGTTGTATAGCATGAACATGAATTCTCCATACAAAACAGGTTGTATAGCATAAACATAAATTCTCTATGAAAACAGGGTGTATAGCATAAACATAAATTCTCAATGAA
The DNA here is from genome assembly GCA_963556195.1 of Sepiola atlantica. NCBI lineage: Eukaryota > Metazoa > Mollusca > Cephalopoda > Sepiida > Sepiolidae > Sepiola > Sepiola atlantica. The sequence goes on from OY744523.1 coordinate 155,702,398, forward strand.
AAACAGGTTGTATAACATAAACATTAATTCTCTATAAAAAAACACGGTGTATAGCATAAACATGCATATCTCATAAAAAACACGTTGTATAGCATTAACATAAATTCTCCATAAAAAAAACAGGTTGTATAGCATAAACATGAATTCTCTATAAAAAACAGGTTGTATAGCATAAACATGAATTCTCCATAAAAAAACACGTTTTATAGCATAAACATGAATTCTCCATAAAACAGGTTGTATAGCATAAACATAAATGCTCCATGAAAACATGTTGTATAGCATAAACATCAATTCTCTATAAAAAAAACAGGTTGTATAGCATAAACATGAATTCTCCATAAAAAAACAGGTTACGACATGCGTTATACAGTATATTGAGAAATATAAATTATGGATTCCGGCCAACACTATGGTCCTCATTTAGTATACAACATTATTTTAAATGACAGAAGTAAACCAGTCAATCTGGCTGATGTTTTGGTTGAACCTCAAGAAAATTGCTAACAAAGGTTTTTGACTTGGACATTGGGCATGAATAACCTCTCGTGCAGATAAAAAAAAAGTTTACCAAAATTAGCCTTGCGGAAAAGGGGGGAAAACGCCATCTTTACAGATTGCCGCCGATTCTATCCGCCCCTCTCTCAACTCAATTTCTGTAAATTCATCTTCAAATATACACAATGTAGCAATGTGAAATTGGATAAAACCAACAGTTTTTATAAAGTTAAATAAAATTATAACTTCTTATGCCTAATTTTTGTCTCCTTTGATGTATTACTGCAAGAGCTTAATAGTCTGTAATATTCTAATTTCAATGAACTGTCCTATAATAAAGAAACATTCATCGTCAGCCAGCAGAACATCGATTCCATTAACAGAGCTTCTGAACAACGTGGAGAGAAGATCATAATTCAGATTCACAAGAAATGCGGACAGCGTTGGATCAATCGCAAATACATAGAAATTGACTGTAAAACAGGTCCACACATGAAGAAATGCTATCCCGTGCAAGCCGCTCGATGTGTGTGTTTAACTTTAAGAAACATTGTCTTTCTTGTGGTTCTTGAGTAAAATCTGATAGAAAGAACAGAGGTGTTCATATTTCCTACTAAGGACAGATTGTAAAAGGTTTGTGAGAAAGTCCGAACAAATGATGGCTGGCCATCCGCTGTTACACGTAGAATAGGTCATGTAGATTACCTTGTTTCAGAAGAAGCACGTAATCACAGAACATGTTTTGCAAATTTAATTCCAATAAAAATATTCTTAAGGCATTTTCTTCTGCTGATTCTTCTAAAAAAAACCAAAATCTTGGTCGACTAGAGAGAAAGCAAGCATTTCTGGAGGTTGCTACATATTTGCAGCCAAATGACGAGGAGCAACTCACCATTGTCGATCTTGTTAAGAAAATGGAGGAACTTCTCGATGACACTGGCTTTTAACCATACAGTCTCTCATACATAAAATCTCGATTGATAGAACATTTCAAAGACAAAATCATTGTGACTGAAATTAATGGGAAACATAATGTTGTTACATTCTTAAGTACAGCAAAATCTATTCTCCATAAATTCTATGCACAGAACCGTTCAATCGACAATTCAGAATCAAGGGCCATCAGAATCATAGAGACAGCAGCCAAGCTTATCAAGAATGACGTTAACGCTATACAGACAAGTTCAGAATATTACCCGTCTATATATGATTTTTAATAGGATGCGATTCTTGAATATGTTCCTAAAACATTATTGATCTTTCTCAGGAAAATATTTGCAGGCAAAGACAATGATTTGAAACTTGCATCAGCTGGTCAAGTGATAATGTAAGCTGCTAGACCCAGAGTTCTCCTTGCACCGTTGCATTTTCGTTTAGCAGTGGAAATGCATAACTAATTTGGATCGAAGTTCTTAATTGACACTCTGTATAAGCATGGCTTCTCTTCATCTTACCCGGAAGTTCAGAAATTCGAAAAAAATGCTGCTCTTGTTCATAGCACTGAAACTCTCTCCCCTGTTGAAACTGAATTTGTGCAGTTCGTAGCTGATAATATGGACCATACCGTAAGGAGTATTAATGGATTCAACATATTCCACAGTATGGGCATCATAGCATCTTTTACGCTCGGGAAATTTACAGCAAAGCCAGTTTCAAGGATGCATGTCCTTTCAGAAGATCTAATAAGGGTTGGAATGGTAAACATCAAGTACCTAGATTCACAGCACACCAACAAACCACCAGTGACATTTAAAGAGCTCCAGCCCAGGAAAGTTGTCGATTCCACTGCTAATGTTGAAATCCTTTGGGAGGTTTCACTAATTTAACATCCGTCCAGACCCGAATCGTTTTTTGCCAATGATCGACATGGACCCTGATAACCCAACCTGCGTGTACTCAGCGTTATGTTACATTATCCAGGAAAAACAAAATTACACACATTCTTACATTCGATCAACCACTTTGGTACAAAGCAATGATGATAGTCGAGTCACAGCCTAGTTCCAGTTCCCTGAAATCATTTGCCTTGCGCCTTGGTGGGCTCCATTCACAGATGAGCTTTCTGGAGTCAATTGGTCATTTGATCATAGGTTCTGGATGTCAGGAACGTGTTGAACTTGTGTATGCTGAAAACACAGTCAAGCACATGCTAAGTGGCAAAGCAATTGCAGGAGCCATTCGTGCTCACTTCTTAGTTGATACTGCTCTGAATGATATTTTTGTTAGCGAAAGCCTATGATTTGCCAGTTTCACATGTCACTGAGCATGGTACACCTAACACTGATGCAGAAAGTCATTTACTCAAAATGGAAACCTGAAGGAAGCGCAGGGGCTATTAAAAAATCTCCTTGATAGGACTGAGCCATTGAATAATGTTCTGTCATCAGAGTGCCCAGGATTGACCACAGAACTAACCATGTGAAGGATACGCTGGTTGACCAGCGAACAGCGAAATTGTGGATTGAATACCTTGATATGGTGAAGATCCTACAATTGTGTATCAAGGTAGAGTGCACTGGGAAATGGGAATTGCACCTTGACGCTGTAAGGTAAATGCTGCAAATAGTGGGGCTGCCAAAAAGCCATCCTGAAGTGTACCAGAAATTTTCTGAAGAATTACATGTGATTAAACGAAGTGATTGCGACTGGGCTGGTTTGTCGACGGATCAGGTTATTGAGCAGGTGCTAATGAGAAGCATGAAGACGTCTGGAGGTCTTGCTCATAGTCGAGGAATTGACGACATTCAACGATTGGTTTGGACGATATCACTGCCAGCGTGCGCTGTAATTAAGTGTACAATGCAAGAACTAGCGGGCATTCGTTATGACACTAGTGACCAGCACCATGAAGCAACTTCAGCAAGAAAATAGCGATATGTGAGGGATACATCGAAGCTCCTTGCGTTACTCCAGACATATGACCCTTTCACGGAAGATCCGTCAATTCACAGCATTTCAAGTGGATTAACTGTAGAACAGAAGGTGAATGGGGACAGAGAAACCTCCATAGGAGAGGCAATCATAGCTCCAATGGTTGGAGAAAATATCCACGAGTACACTTTTAAAAGAAAGGAATTACACTCGGGTCAAAAGTTCTGCTTAGCAAAAATGAAGAAGTTGAGACTGAACCACAACTCATATTCTAGAGCCTGTGTGTGCGATCTACCAATGAACCTTTAACTCAGCAGCAGCAAGAACATTTCTAATATGAGCTTTCTGTTTACTCACGTGCACTTTTTGATTCTTTCGGACTACCGCGAGAGGCAAAAAACGGCTTTGGCAGACGCAATATGGGAACTGACTTCACCTGTACAATCAGCCCCATAGTCTTCAGATCCACAGTATCTATTAGTTGGTGGAGCAGTACTTCACCGCTGCTCATGGAAAAATGTAACACATTTGACGAGATCTGTGTCCAATACCGCAGATTATTCACAACTAGATATGGAAAAGCATGCATTGTTTTTGATGGGTATGAAAGTTGTCAAGGCATTAAAGACGCGACTCACTGACGCCGAGCACGGGGCTCTGTTGGTGTTAATGTGTCACTTACCCCTTTAATGATGTTCAAATTAAAAAAGGATGTTTTCCTAGCTAATTAAGAAAAAACACAATTGTTCATCAACTTGCTGGGAAATAGTTTGGAGGAAGCAGGTTGTAAAGTAGTCCATGCATATCGAGAAGACTGCATCTTTTGTAAGTTAATATAAATATAGAGGCAAACAAGCCTTCAAAAACCATGTATTAGATGCGAGTAATTAAATCAAAAGAAAAATAAAAATATTTCGAAACATTTAATAAAATAATTCAAAATACCTTCCGTTTTTGTTTTTTTCTTCATCTTGATTTTTTTTTTAGCTAATATTTCGCTTGACAAAAACAAGCTTCATCAGAGCCAAGACAAATAAAGGTATAACCTTTTTTTTTTTTCCATAATTTACTTCCTGGTGTTGGTGAAGTGTCACGTCCGGTGTTGTGGACTATTGCTAAAAAAAAAAAATCAAGATGAAGAAAAAAAAAAAACGGAAGGTATTTTGAAATATTTTATTAAATGTTTCGAAATATTTTTATTTTTCTTTTGATTTAATTACTCGCATCTAATACATGGTTTTCGAAGGCTTGTTTGCCTCTATATTTATATTAACTTACAAAAGATGCTTTATAAAATGAACTTTCCTAATTTATATATATATATATATACATATGTATATATATATATATATATATATATATATATATATATATATATATATATAAGTCAAGACGGTTTTTCCCCTGTACCTTCGGCGTGGTAGAACATAAAAACATGCATCATCCGCTACTAAACTCACCACTTCAGTGATCATATTCACTTGACCGTGCTTCAAGAAAATTATGACTGTTTTCTACATCTAACAAAAATATTACCTTCCGCCAGCCATCACAGACTCTCACAAAAACATACTCCATATAAATGGCAGCAAAAACTTTTCTCTATAATATTTTCTACTCCCACTCTCCTACTTAACGCTTGGAAATAAATGACATCGGATAATTTTTTGAATCATCACCGTAAATATTTCATTTCATTCTTCTATTAATTTCATACATGATATACATTATTCCTACATACATAAATAACCGCTCTTTGATATTCCTTCAAAATTACTGAATATCGAAGTGCAAATACTTATTTATTGTCCGTCGTTACTTATAATACACCCTTACGCACATTAATTCAAAATGGCGTTACTTACTTATCAATTTCTTCGAAGTAAACTCATTTTAGTTGCAAATCTTCGATTTCACTCGTATACTTTGTAATGACTAACGAGACCAGACGTAACTTTGGAAAGCTTTATTCAGCACAAAATGTCGGTACAGTATTAGTACTTCTATTTATAGTTAGTAGAAGCAGGAGAGTTCTTCAAAGGGGAGATAAGTCAGAGTAAAGAAAGTTACTCGTAATTATTCATTACATACTTACTTTTTATCTCTTATATTTTAAGGCCTTAGGCATTTTCATCCATAACACTTTCCAGGCTTCAAACTCACTTAAAAACAACTCATAGCGTAAAACGTTTAAAAACAACCACTTGCTCATAGTACTTATATAGAGGGCCTATAATAGCTTCTGAACACGACGCTGACCAGTAATACAAAACACACAAAACAGGTACATTGTTTCACTTTTGGCTATCCCTACTTACCAAATAGTATTCAGACAATGTCAAAACGTAAGTATACATTCTTCTTCTTATTTTCTTTCATATCATTTCGTTCCTGTATAATTCTCGAATAAATCGAAACTTTAAGTGATTTTTATTTTACGTAATTTTCAATATTTTCTTTTTTTTTAACTTTAACGTTTACCTATTAAAACCATACACTTTCTATGTCTCAGTGTCCTTCCTTCTCTATTTATTTATTTATTTATTTACTTATTACAAAAACACAAATAAAATAATCTCTTAGTGAAGAAGAAATTCATCTAGACTGTGAAAAGTTTAGGACTCTCCACCCAAAAGACTTTTTCATTCATTTATTTACTTACTACAACAGAAAAGTTAATTTAATTGGGTTTATCTTTCCTTATTCACTTTCAAGTATTAAAATGTAATTAACTTTATAGGGCAGTATCTGTTAATTAATATTAAACAAAAACAACTATTCTCTTAGAAAAGAAGACATCCTTATAGACTGCGGCAATTTTTACTTTTATCCGAACTAGATTTATTTGGGACGGCCCCCTCTAAGCTATTTCTCTTTATTTATTTATTAACTACAATAAACAAACAGGTTTATTTAATTCGGTTTATTTTTACTTATTCACTTTTAAGTTTAAAAAATATACTTAACTTTACAGTGCAGTATCTGTTAATAAATCTATTCTCTTCTCAGTCAGTGAAGTACTAAACTTATTCATTTCTCTCTGTCAGTGAAGTATAAATCTTTCTAGACTGTGTCAATGTTTACTTTATCCCTCAGGAGATGGATTTTCAACACATTAAAAGCCACCATTGATTTTGTTGTTGTTGTTGGTAATCATATTTACTTACAATCGTAGTCGAGGGGGGCCAGTCACACCATTCTATTTTGTTTCATGCAAAACATTGATAACGCCGATACTAACAGCCTAATATCAGATATTCCAGAATGCATACGTATATAACCCAATAAAAATGTACGTTACTAAAATAAGATTTACTAAGAAAAATTGACTAAACTGGCAAATACTAGAAATATACCGATATTTTCTGTTTCTTTATTTAATACTGTTTTTACACTCTATGTGTGCAGTGTCTTATACAATGTATATATATATATATATATATATATATATATATATATATATATATATATATATAGATAGATAGATATATATGTATAAATATATATATATATGTGTATAAATAGATATATATGTATAAATATATATATATGTATAAATATATATATATGTATATATATATATGTATAAATATGTATATGTATATATATAAATATATATATATGTATATATATATCTATATAAATATAGATATATGTATATATATATATATATCTATATGAATATATATATATATATATACATATATCTATATAAATATATATATATAAATATGTATATATATATACATGTATATATATATAAATATGTATATATATGTATATATATATCTATATAAATATATATATATATGTATATATATGTATATATATATATATATATATATGTATATATTTATGTATATATAAAAGTAAGTCAGACGATTATTTGAGTAAATGACCTCACAGCCACTACATTACACATTTTTTGTACCTGATAATCCCAAAATGTACTTCATTTAAGTACGTATCACGTACGACGTTGTTTTACTTCAATCGTATTCTTTTAAAATCTATAATCCGTGTATAGCTTGTATTTATTCGTTTGAAATTGCACTTGTAAGAATAACCGAACCAAGGGATTATACGTATTATTATAAGAACGAATGACGTGAAACTAAGCTCGGAAGAAACGACATTATTCTCTATTCCTTTCTCTCCCTATGCTCTCATATTAATCCTTCTAGTATGGCTCCTGTTTCGTAGGTTAAACCACAGATGTTATACAAGTACGTTTCTGGGAGAGACGAGATGCAGCTGAGACTCGCTCAATCTGTGAACCTGCTTTCTCTAATTGTTTTTGTGGCGCCGTTCCAACAATTAGTGGACACGGCTGCCGACTTGTGAAAGTCAACGCCAACGAATCAATAGAAAACCGAATAAGGAAAACATGTCTTTTATTTACAGCTTCCACACAAGCAACCACCTAACTTGTCCCTTTACTAGCTGAAACACCTGTATACGTTGGGGCTCTCTATCTCTCTCCCTCTCTCTCGCTATATATATATATATATATATATATATATATATATTTGTTTTGTTTATTATCTATGTAAGTATACGTTTCGTCCTTTATAATCGGGACTCATAAGCATAGAGATATGCCTATTCACTACTGGTCATGCAATTCGAAAGCCCGGATTCCGAGTACTTTTACAACTCTAATCCCGATATCTAGAACACTTCGGTCAACGCTAAATAAACGGTGATAATGTTAATACTTTATCCGAGGCTTGACGTCATAAGAGCGTTCGACTTAATGAAAGGAACGCTGCATTTATAGCTAGCAACGTCATGCTGTGTAAATACTACACTTACCAGACGGGTTTTCTAGGAGCTACAAATAATATAAGAGTTTGACAATATAATGGAAACACTTTAAAATGTTAAATAAATTTATTTCAATACAGTGGAAATACAGCTTGTGAAGCTCTCGGATTATGCAGATAGTTGTTAAGCTCTACTATAATTTTGGGTGGCGTAGTTATGTGCTCTTTTTCAAAATTTCCACAAGAGCTCTACGATATATTTCAGACAGCTTCGACTTTCTTCCAGGAATTCGTTTAGAGGAGGATGGTTTCATTTCTCTTTCATAGGCTGTTATCACCTTCGAGACAGTCCATCTCGATATGGCAACCATATCAGCCACTTCGTTTTCAGTAGCACCTGACATATGACCACCGACAATTTGCCCTCTTTTAATATAATAGGTCTGCCATTTAGATTTTTATTACTAATATACAGTATATGAAATAAAAATAAATTCATCAGATTAATTAAGGACAACAATAACTATAAATAAAAAAATGAAACCAATATTTTGAGAATGTTTTTTTTCAACTTTTATAACTGTTTTAAAATTGATGCAAAAAAGTGTTTTCTATTATTTTATCCAACACCTATATATATATACGAACTTTCTAGACGTCACATTAAACTTAAGTAAAAACACCTACGAACCATACCTAAAAGATAACGCCAACCCAATATACGTACACCCAAAGTCTAATCACCCCCCATCAATCATAAAACATATCCCGAATTCGATCGAAAGTAGGCTTATAAACAATTCTAGCAACGAAAGCGTTTTTAAAAAATCAATCAACATTTACAATACAGCTCTAAAAAATAGTGGTTACCATAATACCGAAATTAAATATAAAAAATAGGACACCAATAATTACAACAAAATTAAAAATAAAAACAAAAGAAAAAGAAATATAGTCTACTATACCCTTCCCTATAACCAGATGCTAAAAACTAAACTAAGCAAAAAATTCCTAAATCTGATTGAAAAACACTTCCCCGTAACCAACCCTCTACATAAAATATTCAATAAAAATAATCTAAAACTATCCTACAGCTGCTGTGAAAACCTAGAAATGATAATTAAGGCACACAACAACAACAAAATACTAAAAGACAACAACAGAGAAGAAAAAGCAATCTTTGAAGCATATATCCCCATGCGAAGATTTTACCCCAAGCCCAACTTTCCACAATGGTTCACCTCAAACTGTGAAGCTGCTATGCATAGACGGAGCAATCATTCCGAAAATTCGACCGCTATAAGTAAACTACGAATATGCATACATTTATAGCGTCAAGAAATTTTTTTAAAGCAGTGATAGGTCAAGCAAAGAGAAGGTACACAGAGATACATAGAAAACACCTTCAGTCGCAGAAACTCGGTGCTTGTGATTTCTGGAAAATCTTCAATAGTGTGGTGAACAATGGACAATCAACAATTCCCCCGCTATCAAACCACAATGATGTTTGCATGGCAACCAATAAGGCTGAACTAATTAAACAGCGTTTCGCCTGAAACTCACTTTGGATTCAGCAGACAACTGCGTCCATAAATTCCCATTGTGGACTCAAGTTACATTAGATAACATGGCCATCACCCCATCTCATGTCAGGAACATCATAAAACCTTGACACTTCCAAAGCATGTGAGCCTGATCTTATACCAGTAATAGTAATAAAGAAATGTTCTGCTGAACTGGCCTCTGTCCTCTCTAAACTCTACAAAAATAGCCATGCCGAATCTTGCTTCCCTGATAGCTGGAAAGTTGACTCTGTGGTACCAGTCTTCAAGAATTCTGGAAATAGAACTGACCTTCAGAATTATAGCCCCGTATGTTTACTCCGGTAAGATCTGTGAATCATTAATCAATCTAGCGATAGTCTGTCAACTCGTTAATGCTAAACTTCTTTCTAACCATCAGTATATATTTAGGCAAGCAAGGTCTACTGTGGATATCATCTCTGCATGTATATGCAATACACTGGACAAGGCAGGTGAAGCAAGGGTAGAAGTTGTTGATATATCCGAAACCTTTTACAAGGTCTGGCTTAAACGGCTTCTCAGGAAAATACATTCATATGGTATTACTGCACGAATATTTACTATAATTAGATCCTTCCTTACTAAACAAAATAACATAAATGCAGGTGTACCACTGTGATCAATCCGTGGGCCTTTATGTTTCAATATTTTTATAAACGACCTATATGATGACTTTTTGTCTGGGATGGGTATATTTGCTGACGACATCACGCTCTATTCTCGTCATGTTGGCAAAACGGACGCGCACATATCAAGGGTAATGGCTGAATTCTTTAAAATTGCCCTCTAGTCTGTAGTAAAATGGGGTCATAAAGGGATTGTAACATTTATTGATTCCAAGACAAAGCTTTTTTTCCTTGACCGATTACAAATACATTCCTAACCACCGATTGTCATGGCCAATAACATTCTACCTGAAAGTCCGTTCAAACCCATCAGCCTAACATTCACAGGCAACATGAATCGTAACAAATACATAGAAGACATTGCCAAGACTACTGCAAAGAAGGTGGCTTCCCTCTACCGTGCTAGACAACTTCTCACACCTGACAGTATTCTATATATCTACAAAGCCATCATCCACTCATACATGGGGTATTGTTGTCACATCTGGGCTGGTGCACCATTCGCTAGAATCTTCTTAGAACAGATTTTTTTAAAGTCGCTAATTTAATAACTGTCAAAGCTCCATCCCTTGTCCTATCGCCGCAATGTTGCATCCTTGTGATTGTTTTACAAGTACTTTAATAGATTGTGCTTCGATGAACTTTCTGCTCTCGTGCCCCCTCAACGTAAATACACTCGACCAACCCGACACTCAGTTAAATCCCATCTATTCACTGTGGAAGTCCCCAGATGCCGAAGTGCCTTCGACTCACATAGCTTCTATCCTCGTGCAGCCGGTCTTTGGAACTACACCTCTGCTCCCTGATTCCACGACTTTACCAATGTACCGACAACTAATGTGAACAAGCATCTCGCTGCACAGCTTCCAATTTAGGATGAACTCCCCTCAAATCACATTAATTCTCAGTAACCATTTACGCTTACAGTGACAGCTTGCCTTGTTTGGTGTGAACTATGTTATATATATATATATATATATATTCGACAGACAGATTTCTGAGTTCGACAAAGTACACCTGAAGAAGGTCGGAGATTACATCGACCGAAACGTTGTGATTAAAAAAAACCCAAGATGAGAACAGTAGTTCGAATATACCAAACTCTATGCATAGCAACTTAGAAAGATACACGATTATGACGTATTCATCATTAAGTAAAAGGGTTCCAAACATTTGACATCAACAATAAATTAGAGATTTATTTAATGCCCTAATCTGAAATAATAATCTCCTTAATGATTTATATTCGTCATTGTTAAACCCCTTTAACTTATAGCAACAAAGAAGATATGAACGTAAATAAATTATTATGAATTATTCTTAATCTACATTTTTTTCACTTAATATTATTATCCACCTATCGTATATAATAAGTTTATTTTAAACTCTCATATGCTTTTAACTTATTTATATATATATATATATATATATATATATATATATATATATATATATATATATATATGTTTTTAATATTTTACTTTTCACACACTTGTTTTTAAATTGTTTGTAATCATATAATATCAATCAATTACCCCCTTTAATTAAATCATACTCCTTTTTTGAAAGTATTTCATTTTTAGTATACCAGTTATATATTGCCTTATTTTTAAATACATTCACCTTTTTAAAAATATATTTTAATTATATGATTAATACACATTTAAAATGTTAATCCGTAGATTAGCAAAAATTGCTTTATATATATTAATCCACCCCTCATGATATATCAGGTTGGAAAGAAAGTAATGTCGTATTTTCTTTTACTTCATCACTTTGCTGCCTCCTAAGTTGTACACAGTTCTAGATTTTTGGGTGAAGTGGTGTCTTAATATCTTGCTTTACTTTTCAAATATAGTAATTAGTTTGAAAATATTAAGTTTAACGGTCTTAGCCGTCAAAAATGGATATTAGTGAGGAGCGTCTGAGGAATTGCATGCTCTATAAATTCATAAATGGAAACTCAGCATCAGAAGCTACAAGAAATATTGGAACTGTCTATGGGATAAATGTTCTGAATAATCAAAAATGTCAACGGTGGTTTGAAAAATGTTATGCTAGAGACTTTAACTTGTCGGATCGGCGATGTTGTAGAAGGTCAAATTCAATTGATAAAAACGTCATTAAAGACACTGTGGAGGCTAATCTAAAGTTAACCAGCAGATAATTAGCTGAACAATTTAGTACAACCCATAGCAAAATTATGTCATTCCTTCACGAGTTAGGAAAAGTTTCAAAACACGATTTTTAACCGAGGCTCAACGAAATCAAAGATTGACTGTTTGCATATCTTTGCTTTCCAGGAATCATCGAGAACCATTTATCAAAGAATTGTGATTGGAGATGAAAAATGGATTCTTTACAAGAATACTCAACGCCAAAGACAATGGTTAGACAGAACCAAAGTCCACAGCTTGTTCCAAAACAAGGACTATACCCCAAGAAGGTTATTTTATCTTTATGGTGGGACATGAGAGGACTGATTCATTATGAGTTACTAGAGCCTAAAACAGTAAAATATTGTTCGCAGCTGGATGATCTAAGAATTGCTCTATCAGAAAAACGACCAGCAATACTCAATAGAAAAGGTGGAGTGCTTTAGCATGATAACACGAAACTTCACACAGCAAAATTTAATCAAGAAAAGGTCATGAGTTTTAATTCGGAAGTTTTGCCTCATCCGCCTTATTCACCTGACATTGCTTCATCCGACTACCATCTTTTCCGGTCGTTGCAGCATCACTTAAACAATAAAATTTATGAAAATAACGACCAACTCAAAAATGGCCTAAATTTGTTTTTCTCTAAAAAATCAGAGAAATCTTTTGAAGAACGCATCAAGAAGCTAGTTGATCGTTAGACAGAAGTCATAGAAACTGAGGGGAATTATTGTAAATATTAAAAATACCCTAATGTGAATGTTTCAGATGAAATAAATGTGTTGGACAAAAACGACATTACTTTCTTTCCAACCTGATATTACCTATGTTTTCTAAAAATAGTAATTTAAATTCATCTGTTAAGTGTATTAGTTTTAATATTTTGCCATTATATAGGTTTCATGCTGATATTTTTTATCTAGAAACAACGCCTGAACTTTTTATATACTTTTTAACCCCCAAAATGTTTCAAATATTTTTAAACATAATTGTTCTAACGCGTCTTACATAAATTTCACATTCAAAAAATAAATCTAAATGCTAGATTATTGTTATTATTATAAATATAGATGGTTTACTTAATTTTCATGATTTAATATTAACATGTAGTCACCATGTACGAGAACAATAAGTTAACTGGCTTACGTATCATGGGGTTGCCGGTTGTTGGAGGTGGCCGGGTACTTTTGTCTTGATGAAGTCGAAACCTGGGAACGTTATTAGCTCTGCTATTATTCCTTCTCCTTGAAAGTAAGTAATTTGCATATCTGTCAATTACGGATTATTTAAGAGCATTTTTCTGTTTCTGGAGGAGTCTGTTTTTGCATGTTCTGGCGATGGTTACTTTTCATGAGAGTTCCTGTCTTCACTTTCAAAGAATTCTTGTGAACAAGATCAGAACCCCTTTTCTTGGTACATGACTCCAGACAGAGTTGGGGTGGCGTTACCCGCCTCTGTTGACCTTTTCTGCTGTGCTATTCACGCGTTATCCCGGATGGACCAGTTGACATACTCGCTCAGATCTCTCGTCTGCAGACCAAGATTCGAAGCAGACTGAGAAAGTGTCGTGGAGAGGAGGATACCGCTCGGATGTTTACTTTATTAAAGGGCCAAATCCAGCAATACAGAACAGAGATTGAAGCACCTCTTACCATCTTCCAGAGGTAACGCAGAAGAAATAGATAATATATAGAAGAAATGAGTTTCCACAGGGAAATAGAAGAAATTACTTCAGTTCGAATTCCAGTGGATGGTAGTTCTTTCCCAGATCGGACTCTCTCTACTGATTTCCCGTTAGGCAGCCGTATGCCCTCTTTCACGGTGAAACATCTGAAAGTTTAAATTGTGGGACCCACCTTCAGTGGTCTGGAGCTGGAAAGGGACCGCATGGGATTTCGTAATTTGTTCACTTTCTTTGAGAATTGCGTGGCGGGTATTGTCCACGATGACGAGAGCTTGAATTTTTCTAAACGTTCCCTGTCCAACAAACCCTTACTATTAATCAACCAACTGGGTGGAACTAACTCTAATTACCAGATCCTTATAACTGAGTATTTGGATGTTGATGAAATTATCGATAATATTTTAAGAACATTATTGACTACTTTCCCAAACGTGAAAAGTCCTATTCTGACCGTAGACGTTTTTTGTCGAGAACGGGATAACTTCTCGACGAATTAAGAAGATCCTTTGCATGCGACTTTTCTGACAATCTTTTCGCTGGAGCCCGACTCCTTGCCAAAATATTATTCTCTAAGATTCTCTGAGAGATAAACGGATAGGTGATTCAGCTATATGGGAGAAGGATACCTCCATTGTATTCCGTTCTAAAGAAAACTGGTGAAGCCATTAAGCGACTACTTATCAAGGGAGTCAATTACTCTGATCTCATGTCAATATTAATCAGCGTTCTTCTAGGAACCCCCTCTCAGATCTAGAAGCACTTATGTTCACAAAGAAACCTCATATCAGGTAGCTTCTGACTTTGAGGTCTCATGTAACCTACCACCCATAGTATGTGTGACCATTGGTAGAAACAGCCAAACCGTCTATTGGATACTGGGAGCGGACGCACATATTTATCAGGACAGGTGTTGAAACCATTGGGATGCTTGGAATCGTTTACACCTTAACTGTGACCTAAAGCTGTCTAAACTGCTAAGAGAATGTGATAAGGTTATTCAGGAAAGTTATTCTGCATGCTGATGTTGGCACTGGACATCTGCAACCCTTCCCAGTCTTGGTGGATAAAACGTTAGATCTGTCAATCAACATACCCCAGTTGGATTTTCGGGAGGACAACTGCTCCTTCGCCGGAAGATTTGACCAGAGTCTATGTGATGTTTCGATCAAAGTCATAATTTGACTTGATCTCACTAGGTGCGTAAGCGTTTTTCTGTTAGTACCCTGTCTGCAAAATTGGGCTTTTTCGATTCAGGCATGAATTGTGCTCTTTGGTGAGGGAGAACCTTTCCGCTCTGCTGACCAGTCATTGCCTGGTGAGGGCTCTCGTCTTCCCTTCTAATCTGTACTACGTCATAATACTCCAGTTGAATCGTAAAACTTATGTTTCGTTTTATAATCTGAAGCCATATATATGGACCCTCTTGCTGACTTCTTTTTCGACAGTCATATCTAGCGGGGGCTCGAACTGATGTTCAGCGTATAATCTTAAGAACCTCCAGAGCATGACCAGGAGAAAATAAATAAATTCCATGAGACTATTGTCCTGAAGGACAGTAAGTATTATGTTCAGTTCCCTTGAATAAGTTAACTATGGTTCCATCAAACCATGCCGTATCCCTGCGTATTTTAGATCGTGTGGTACGAAACCTGGATAAAGTGGGGATACATCAGACATTTTTGGAAGTGTTACGAAGTGTTGGCAGATTTAGTTTTTCTATCCAAAGAACAATTGCAACAAGGTTGAATTGAGCTGCAAGGTTGAATTGTTTCTGTCTTAGAAACCAGATGGCAGTGAGCGAGAGAAGAGTTTTGGCTATCAGTACAACCTACTTTTGGAAAAAATGCCGTGCTGCACCTGTCAAAGCCAATGCTGATGCTTCAACAATGAGAAAGATACTATCCGAAGCAGCTAAATTGTTTGACCTCCTGCTAATTTTTGGGAGCTCGTGTTCGGTGTATGAATTTTATGTCCACTCCTATGTATGATTTTTTGTTTGTGTTTATTTATACTTATATATATTTACATACATATTTGCATGCATGCGTGTATATATATATATATATATATATATATATATATATATATATATATCTTCCACTCTGTGTGTGTTTATCCTTGCTAGTTTCTCTGTCTTCTTCCCTCTTATCGCCTTTACCCCCTCCGCCTACCGCCTCCCATATACTAGCCGAGTAGGTGTGAAAGTGAAAAATAAAAAGATAAAAAATACAAATATAAAAAAAGAATAAGAAATAAAGAAAGATACTTCACCCACCTGTCAAATCATATTTCAATGTCACTAAAAGTATTCTCATATAATCCAATCAGATCATCGTTTTCTTTCTCCCATGCGTGTGCCTTCAAAATAAAATTATTTCCAAATCTTCACTTTTTTCTCAACGCGAACGAAACTGGTAAAATCTCTCGTTTTTTGTTTTTCTCCTGCATTTTAACATGTTTTTCCGTTTGTCATTTTTCACACACAGATATCCAGGGAGACGCGAGAGCGCTCTATGCCTTAATAGACTTCAAAAACAGCTTATGCTAGAAATATCATTTCTTTGATCAATATTAACTCAAAAACCAATAAACCACATTAATTAAAACTTTGCACAACATTTTGTTTTTGATAGGTTCTATAAGTGTGTAGAATTTCAGCATCATTAGTCAAGACAACCCAGAGATCCAGAAAGGTCAGGCATGATTTTGTGTTATCCATGTGTACGTACGTACATATGTGCCACCCTGTATCTCATCAACTATTTGATGGATTCAGCTGATTGTTGGTAGAGATAGAGGTTCTAGGGTCTAGTTGTTGGCATTTTAATTTTATTTACAATACACCTTAGTTTTCCAGAAAATTCCCAAAAACCTTTAAAATGACCATTGTATTGAGGCATAGCCTTTACAAAAATAGTGACATTCCATGATAAATGCCAGTATACTGAAATCATATGCCTTTAATAGGGTTAAGATGAACATTCATATACACTAAATGTACAAAAGCAAGGAAATTCCCAAATTTTTACACTTTTATTGTCATTAAGGGTATGCGAGCACAACAGGGCTATGTATTTTACTAGTAGGAATTTTTCTTCAGCGCACCTCACACACTTCATCCACTCATGCATAGATATTTATACTGTAGTGATGTGATAATGAAATGGTTTGGTTAATATGTAGTCATACCCTTAATGACAATAAAAGTGTAAACATTTGAGAATTTCCTTGCTTTTGTACATTTAGTGTATATTAATTTTCATCTTAACCCGATTAAGGGCATATTATTTCAGTTATCTGGCATTTATCATGGAATATATATATATATATATATATATATATATATATATATATATATAGCATAATATAAAATGAAATAATAAAATAAAGTGCTAATACTATTTTATTAGAATTCAAAGTTAATGCTCTATCCAGTATATTGAGCTTCTGTTTTTATCCGGATGTTTCACTAATTGAAAGATATTAGTTGCCTCTTATATCTTCTGTTACATTAACTTCATATATATATATATATATATATATATATATATATATATATATATATATATATATATATATATATATATACATATATATATATATATATATATATATATATATATATATAAATGTGATACTTAGAAGGCAATACAATGCAGAGGTGTGACGGATAGACACAAGCTGGAACAAATAAGACATATAATGATGGAACAAATGAAATAGTTTCAACCTCAATACAATGTGTACATACACATATATATCTATGTATTTATTTATTATTATTTTTTTCCTTTCACAAACACATATATCTGTCTATCTACACAATGTTACAATGTTATGTAATACCTGTATCAAGATGGTCTGGTGGAAATTCCGTATGATATAATTTTTTTTTATTTTAATATTTCGGGAACTCTTCTTCTTCTTCTTCTTCTTCTTCTTCAGAACCGTGCTCAACTCAAGTTCAAGCGTGCATATGAAGGGTGTAAGATTCAGTCTCGCAGAAAATACCGGTTAAATTTTAAATTCAAAACCAGATTCAAAAATAAAATAAACTTTTTTAAAAAAATTATTATTTATTTATTTTTTTATTAATATTTTATTTATCTATTTTTTATCTAATTTATTTATTCATCTATTTACTTCATTAAACTATTTTTTTGTTTTTACTTTTAGAATCTTGCTTTTTTGTCGTTAAATCTTAAATTCTAATTTAATTTTTTTTTTTAAACCAAGTCTATTCGTTTAAATTAATATGTCGGTTAATACTGTCATTAAACATTCCATTATCTGTTCGTTTTAAATTATTGTGTATAATAATATTTAGTTTATTTATTTATTTTATTCTATTTTTAAATATGTATATCTCATTAATTAATTCAATATTATCTGTTGAACAGAAGAAATATCTTCGTTCACGTTACTTTTGACTTTCACAAGTCTTTACCGTTGATGCAGGTCAATTTACATGAGACACGTTAGATGATACTTTATATGTTTTGTTGCAATCTTACAGTTATTTTGACTCAGAAACAGGAAGATACATTAACTGTGTATCTTATCAAATTTACATATTTAGATATTTAACCCTTAATACTTGATAAAAATTGAAAATGTCATTGATAAGGCATGTACTTTGTCTGAAGTGCTACTATGTACGTCACGATAAGATCCATCGGCCTTAAGCGTATATATGCACTCATCTATTGTGTCTTATTCAATTTTAAACGCAGCAGATCAATTCGATTTTACCAAAGCTTGTTCAAAAACCGTCCATTTCTTTGAGAAATGCATTCGGGAGATCAAAAAATAAATAAATATGGTTTATTCATAACAAATTCCAGTACATCAAGTTCAGATTTGAAGGGAAGGCAGTGGAACCCCGGGGTGGGATTTCCTAATTTAAAGCCATACATTCAACGCATAAAATAGTACAAAAGAATCTGTTATGTGTGTTTGTAATCTTATATCTTCAATCTCATCTATAGTTGTAAGTAAAGTGCAATATATCAGGCTCAGTAGATGAACGGGTCTATAGACGAATTCACCTTTTCACTAAGAGATTCTTTGATAAATAGCAGAGATCTTTCATTTATAGTAAATTTACTGCCTTAAGTACACGCATATATATATATATATATATATATATATATATACATATATTGTATATATATATATATATATATATATATATATATATATGTATATATATATATATAAGGATATGCAAATGAGGAATATCGAAATCTATTTTAGTGTGTTTGTAGATTTCTATATATACAGTATTTCAAAATATTGTTGGATCATTATACTTAAGTAGCATTAGCTATTTTGATTCCAATATATGAATGGAAAAGACTTTCGCAATCATAGATATATGTATATATTTATATATATTAATATATATATATATATATATATATATATATATATATATATATATCTCAAAAGCATGATTGAAAAGGAAAAAAGAAAAAACAAAATGATTTATATATTCGTAAACATTTTGTGTTTATTTCAAGACTTTCTCAAAGTAATTGATTTGTATATATATAATTCCGCGTTTTGCATACGTATCACATAATTCATAATATTTTTGTTTGTATCAGAGTTCACTACGCACATAAATATTATCGACGCTCACCCGTGCGCACCGATCCAGTTAAATGTTTATTACATAATTGCTATGGTGTGATTCTGTCCTATTCCGAGACTATTTGGACTCTTCTAGACATTATATATCGTGGAGTCTTTATGTAACACAATATTCTGGACTTCTGTAACTATGCACTCTTGCACTTATACATTCATGTCGTGTTATTTATTATATTTAAGATATCAACAATAATATAAGTCAAAATGTGATGGTAATATAAGTCAAGATTTGATGTAGCGCAATTCTTTCATCTAATGTTTTGTATCTAAATAAGTTTACACGAACATGATGTGCTAATGTTACTCAGCGTGTTTCCGAGAAAATATATTCTCGTTTTATAAAAAGAAAATAAATCTACAAAAAGAAAATAATGTATATGGATTCCATTAATGTTAACATTTACACAGAAATATCTTCATGTTACTTAACATACTGGCTAGAGTATATATTTAAAAATTAAGAATTATCCGTTTATTAGTTAAAGAGATTAAAAGTATTTTCGGGGTGAGGCGCACCTCTTAAATGGCCAAGTTAAGAAAAAATAATGTACTAATGTAAGGCACCGGGTTACTTACAATGTATATTCCAAAATACATAATGGTCGGTTCATAAAAAAAAGTAAATTATATATATATATATATATATATATATATATATATATATATAAGTATAAATTTTTATTTATACAAACATTATTGGTTACATATGTGCATGTATGTTTCGGTTGCACTTTTCCAAGAAAGTCAACCTCATCAGACCAAGAATTTTCTCGAAAATTCTTGGTCTGATGAGGTTGACTTTCTTGGATAAGTGCAACCGAAACATGTATGCACATATGTAACCAATAATGTTTGTATAAATAAAAATGTATACTTATAAACAGCTCTACTTGGTATTGAGCACTTTTTATAAACACTTGAGTTTCTACGGATTTACATTTACAGAAACTAATACAATACATGTACGATATATATATATATATATATATATATATATATATATATATATATATATATATGTAACGGAAGTTTCTCAACCATTAAAACTATATACCAAAACAAAAACCCCCCAAAAAACATTTTAGTCCCAAGTCGTTCAGTAGAAAATCACTCATGTAAGTCAATTAATTTTTTGTAGTTACTATATTAGTTAGCTTCCAAGAATTTACACTAGTCTTAACATTATTTAAGGGATCATCAGTTGTATATATATAGTTGTATATATGCCCCTTCTAAATGTTAACATTTACAAAAATTAATAATGTACTCATGTTACTAACCATATTTGCTATAATATCAATTTAAAATTCATAATGATCCGTTCATTAGTTTAGGGGATTATAAGTTTTTTGTTAGAAAAATATATTGTAATATTTTGTAAATACAAAATCATATAATATCCATGAACTGAAATTTGTGAATTTCTTAAGCATTATTTCGGCTTTTGCTGACGATTAGGTTCAGTGAAATAGCTGGTTTAAATTGATTCTTCATTTAAAGTATCGGTTCAAACCGTGTTCGGGTCACATTTTTCATTTGTTAGATTTTCTGTGTTCTCTTTTCTGTGTGTTTATGCGTGCCTATATATGTGTTCATGTATATGTGTAAGCCAAAGAATACATAGAGATTGTAGTTTTGTCGTATATACTTTTTCAATAAATATTATCTGTATAAATTGCTTTGATTTGCTTCTTATTTCAACTATTAAAATATTCTATAAAAATGTAACAGAATCGATTTGTTTTGTCAGTTTTTACATCGACTTTTTTACTATTCGAATTCATTCCGGCCTTTCAATTATGACTGTTTGTTTTGTTTCTCTTTTATTTTCTACTCATTTTCTACTCATGTTTTACAACCAACAACAGTTATACTGCATTATGTCGTATGTAGTGTAGACTGCCTCTTTTGATTAGTCCTCGCATTTCTAGAGGTGGTCATGTCCGTCTCTTGGTCTGCCAGTTTTAAGTTTCAAATAGAATACCACTCAGTCAATAAGGCATAAGTTCTACGTATCATTTTTTTGGTGTGTCAAGCTTATGTTAGAAATAGCATTTTTCTTAGTCTGTCAGGCTTATGTTAAAATATAGATTTTCGTTGGTCTGTCAGGTTTAAGTTGAAAATAGCATATTCGTTAGTTTGTCAGGCTTAAGTTGGAAATGACATTTTCTTTAGTAACCTTTAAGTTTTTTCTTTGGTCTGCCAGGCTTAAGTTTAAATTTTTTTTATTTTACTTTTATCCACGCCAAACAAGGCACATTGCCACTGTAACGTAAAGGCCTACTGAGAATTAACGGCCAGTTATTCACATTACATTTTAATTCCTGCATGTAGTACAGTCAAAGAAAACGGGGAGCGAGGAAGGAATTACAACGCCTAGCAGTTTAGGAAATAACATATTAGAGTAGAAAGCCATACGGAATCTGGGGACATCAACAGTGAAGGGATGGGATTTAGATAATTGTCCGGTCGGTCGGGTATATTAACGTCAAAGGACACTAAAGCACTAAGTTCGTCGGAGCACATTCCCTTGAAGTATTTGAAAATAAAATAGTGATGCAACATTGTAGCGATGGGACAGAGACTGGAGCTTGATTGACAGTGCGGAACCTATAACATACGAGACTCGATTTTTGAATCCTGTCTAAAAAGAAGAGACTAGTTGTTGCATTACCTGCCCAGATGTGACAACAATACGCCATGCATGGGCAGATGGCGGTTTTGTATAGATATAGGACACTGGCATGTGTGAGAAGTGTTCTAGCACAGTAGAGGGAGAACAATTTCATTGCAGCAGCCTTGACAGTATCATCAATGTATTAATTCCAATTCATGTTACATCTGAATGTTAGGCCAAGGAGTTTAGATGATAGAATCTAAGGTATAGTTCTATAATCCATGACAGTTGGTGATTTATAAAGTTTCTTATAATTGTTAAAAGTAAGGAGCATTAAATGTTACCATACATTTGTGGACTCATTCTACTACAAGCTGAAAGTAATTTTCTAAGAATTCAGTTATTGCCTTGAAATTGTGCACGTTTGTTTTGCCCACATGTTGAGAATTAAACGTAGTGTCAACAAAAGATATACCCATCTCTGACACAATTTAATCAAGAAATTCGTTTATGAAAATCAGAAACAATAACGGTCCAAGGATCGAATCCTGGGATACCCACGCATTAATGGCATGTAATTTAGATGTACGATCATCGGGTAAAACCCAGCCCTTTCTTTTGGTTAGGAAGGATCAAATTCATGAGAAGACTTTCATGCTAGACTTTGTCAAAGGCTTTTGATATATCAAACGCTTCCGTCTTAGCTTCACCTGCCTTGTCCAGTGTATTGTATATGCGTTCATAGATGACCGTTACGATATTCACAGTAAGACATACTTGTCTAAATCTATAATGATAGTCAGAAAGAAGTGTAGCATTAACTAGGTGGCGAATTATCGATTAGATGAAAATAAAAATGTGTAGGGTTGTTTCAATTATATCTCGATACCCGATGATTTTATTAGGCGAAAAGATTAAATAGCATCGATGTGGGTTATAAACCAACGGATATTTGTGAATGCCTAAAGATAAAAGGCGAATTGTATTTTTAGGTTAGCGTCTGATTTAATTTTGTTGCTTTTTTGTAGTGCCATGTTAATTTTTGGATATAGTGGATTGGGCAAAGCTGGTGTATGTTTGATGCCAGTAAGCTTACACGAATACACTATTAGCCGAGTCTTCAACTATGGGGTTGTGGCCTCGAGAAAAGTCCACCGAAGATAAGTGCAGCGTTATATAGCACTATATTTACCCCGATATTATACAACTGTTAAAAGATGAGCCGCTCTAATCACTATTTTAAAGCTTGGCCCCTGTACTACCAGTCGAAAAAATAAACAGCCGAAAGCTGTAAACCTGTACTCTAAGCCTGTCAGACCAAGATCGACCCAGACTAGTCATGTTAAACTAGAGTGACACAAAATTGTCCTCAAATTGCCAGGTGGAGAGAAAAAGAGACGGTGCTCTTTGTCCTTGTCAGGAAACACGGCCAAGCAATGGGTGTATTTAAGATGTCAGTGTGATAGTACTTATGCGCCTGGCTAATAGACAAAGAAGAAATGCAAAGGTCGGGTAATAGGCTGAGCCTATCTACTCTATAAGCGATTTTGTTCGGGTCTGTAGCTCTAAGAAGGTTGTCGACCAGAGATAAGTAGGTCCCTCATTCCCTCATAAAAGTGCGGAATCACATTTTCGTTGCTTAAGTTGTTCCGTTATGTAAAGTTTTGAAATAGCACTTTGCATCGTTAAACGCATAAATGGACGCATGTTAAGAATATTCGTTTGTATTCGATTATAGGACTTTTATTGATTTTAAATAAAACTTTACACTTTTTTCATCTTCATTCCTACATTTATGTAAGTCTCAGCGAAATAGTATATATAATTTATTATTGAAAACGCTAGTTTTTAATTCTTTTTTCTTGATCTCTTTCATCTTTTATGAACCCAATTTATAGTTAAAACATATTTAAATTCTGATATTAGTTCATATGAAATTCACATATTCTCTGCACAAATTACTATAATACGCAAACATGATATCATAAACTTTCACTTTTTAGACAAACAATGATTTATCTTTCATTCTACTTTGATATCTTTTTTTTCGAGCAACTGCCTTTTGGAAATTTGTACCCGTTTCCTGATTCTACGACAGTAAGAGCGTACACAGATTTAAATGTAATGTGAACTAACATTTTACTGCCCAAGTACACATTCAGGTTTCCCCCTATAAATCTAGCTCTACGACAGTTCCATTATTACTTGTTTGTGATAAATAAACGTCAAAAATATGTAAATGAAAAGCGTTTTACCATTAATAGCCGATATTTTAAAACATTTAACAAAATAAAAACAAACATTACAATATTACATTGTTATCTGCAGTTAGTTAAGATTCGTGTAAACAAATGTATATTATGAAGGCTTCTAATTGTCTTCTACATGTTAAGTGATTGTTAAATTATTTGTAATATTTGTCACAAAAGATACATTATTGACGTCCTTGTTCTATAACCCCATAGAATGATGTAGCACGGCTGTGTTTCAATTCGTCTTTGATCGCAAAATATCTGAGTGGCACGTCACATACACAGCTGTTTTTTTGTGCACAGGTTTTGTAGTTGTAATTTGTCGGACTATTAGTCGTAGATGTGGCGACGGTGTAGACATTGTCAGCGTTCCTTTCACTATTTTCCTGTTCAGCAGTTGAAATATTTGCCGTGGCAATAAAAACGATATACACATCTATTGCCATGATGTGTACAATTGGTAGGTTTGATTTGTCACAAATTATCTTAGTGTTCTTTACAGAATTAGTACACACATTGTTTTAGTATCGCTGGCCAAGATAGGGGGAGCTACGAAAAACACGGCTTGCTCGGTATAGACCCTACTAAAGATATATCAAGACTTGTGACATTACTACCTTTAACACGTTAGCTAAATCTTGATATTGGTGGTCTTACATTTTGTGGAAATTTCTATTTCTTCTTCATCTAACCCATTACTACATATCCATTGTAATGTCGATTTAGCGTTACGATTTACTGTCTTGTCCTATTTGAACTATCCAAAAGTCTAGTGTCCATATTTACGTTCATAGTACAGTTTGGCGGATTTAATAAGATTCAGTGCGTATTCTGCGTTCGAAAAGTGTTGTTATACACAATCTTCCCAAAATCATTTTCAAACTGAAATTGCAGATGAACTCAATAAGTGCAAATGATTTATCATCATCAGTTTTGAATGGTTTCAATTCAAATAGTTTTTGACGAAGAGTCGAGGTAACTCAATCGGAACCAGTAAACTGAGTTCCAATCCATTCAAATCGATGAACATTTGAAATGTCATGATAACATCGAGTTCTATCTCTACTCCCGCTATGGCTAAGATAACAGATTGTTTTGAATTCATAATTTCACGATATTGTGTTTCAAAAGTAAAAACAGAATAAGAATGTGTATGTCGCAAAACAGAATAAACAGGAGTCGAGCAATAAAAAAACAGATGAAACACTTTCTTTACAGGATATATTTTATCAATATAATTTAATACATTCTATTTTAAATGGTGCACCAATCATTATTGGAATATTTGTTACAACAGATGCATTATTGACGTGATTGGTCTATAATTCAATGGGAAGATATAGCACAGTTGTTTTATCAATTCTTGTTCGATCGCTACCTTGATATAAAAAAACACATGTTTGATAACTATATATATAACTATATATATAAGTATATATATATATATATATATATGAAGAGTTCGAATGCAAAACGCGATAAATCAAATTTATTTAAATTAAGCATAAGAAAATAAAAGGAAAATATATTAAATGGTCAAAAAGCTTATTTAGTTGAAAGCAAAAGTAAATTATTCCTGTATAATTTAATTCAAAATAGTATTTCTGGGTGTGGTCAAGTGTTGAAATGAAACACTTTTTGGGGTGATAAATGGCGTTTATCGCGTTTTGCATTCGAACTTTTCATATATATATATATATATATATATATATATATATATATATATATATATATATATTTGTAAGTTCTTTTGTATGTAAAATCATACTTTTCATATCCACTTTTCATATTCACTTCAATGTCCATATTTCGGCGAATACCTGTATTTCCTCTTGAAATATTCCGAAAAACAAAACATTTTTATTTTTTGTTACTTTTAAATTTTCTCATTTATAATGTTTTTTTTTAAGTTAAAACATTTTACTCATCGGCGTGTCATAGCCAGATCAAGAGAAAATATATAGACTTCAATCCAATATTTCTGATCATCAGAGTATAGAGTTGATTTACAAGTAATAGTAAAATATATTATTAAAAAACCCAGAAAGAATGAAACTAGAAAAATCTAAGAAAAAACTTGACAAACAAAGACTGTGGCAAACCGAAATAGATTAGAACAAATCACATGAAGAATAGGGACAGAATCCAAAAACCTTTCTACAAAAAAAGAAACAACACCCTAGATTTGAAACGTTTCAAATGTCGAGTGTTGTTGTTTTTTGCATGATCAGTAAACTTTGATTTTTCCTGTGGTTATTGAAATGCAACTATAATATATATATATATATATATATATATGTATATATGTATATATATATATATATATAGATAGATAGATAGATAGATAGAACCCACCAAAATGGTATAATGTTTAAAATAATGGGTCTACAAAACATACACTGTTGTCTAGACTTCATATTCCATAATTCATAATGATAAGTTTACGTATTTAACCAAACACGTACGGATTATTAACGCTCACGCACCTATCTTTTGAAACATGTATATATATATATATATATATATATATATATATATATATATATATATATATATATATATATAGTAAGCAATGACTATATATATGCCAATTAAGCTACACAGAGGCTCCCGCGTTTTATCCCCGGGGGGAATCTTCAGGCGAGATGCATAAAGTTATTTTTGTCAGGTGTTTTTATATACATGGCTTGCTAGTTAACCAATCAGTTGTTGTGTCAATATAGCGGGCGAATTTATTTTTACACGTGGTTTCTTGTATTTCTATTTTAGGTTTTAATTTTTAACTTGTTCAGTTTTTTTATACATTTATATATCATCCTAAAGTAAAATTATTTCTGTGTAAACAGCTGTTTGCTATTTCACTTCTAGGATTTAATAGGTTTGGGGGATCTTTAAAATTTAGGATTGAATATTTTTCATTCAGGCATAATCTACACGGGTGTCTAATTTTCTACATGTCTTACTATTTTCCATTCAATTATTGGTGAGTGTCCATTTTCTTTGAGCTCCCAATAATGGTTTGCTAGTGCTGTTATAGTTCGATGTTCTTTGTTTTTAAATGTGATTTTGTGGTCATAGTATCTGGTCTTGAAGTCTAGGGATGTCATACCCACGTAGTATTTCTTGTTATTTGGTCTTTCGTTGGCAAATACTGTTGCTTGGTATACAATACTTTTAGTTAGGCATTTATTTTGTAGTGGACAAAGTTTACGAGTTATGCAGTTACATCTTTTCTCTTCATTGCTAACTTTTTCGTTTATATACGGGTGGTTATTATTAGTGTTTTGTTTGTTTCTATTAGTATTGTTTATATTTTTGTTCTTCGTAGTGTTATTTTTGTTATATTTTCCACTTTGTTTATTGTTTTCCTCTCTGTTGTTGTCTTTTAGTATTTTGTTGTAGTGTGCCCTAATTATCATTTCTAGGTTTTCACAGCAGCTGTAGGATAATTTTAGGTTATTTTTATTGAATATTTTATGCAGAGGGAAGTGTTTTTCAATCAGATTTAGGAATTTTTTGCCTAGTTTAGTTTTTTGCATCTGGTTATAGGGAGGGGTATAGTAGATTATATTTCTTTTTCTTTTGTTTTTATTTTTAATTTTCTTGTAATTATTGGTGTCCTGCTTTTTATATTTAATTTCGGTATTATGGTAACCACTATTTTTTAGAGCTGTATTGTAAATGTTGATTGATTTTTTAAAAACGCGCTCGTTGCTAGAATAGTTTATAAGCCTACTTTCGATCGAATTCGAGATATGTTTTATGATTGATGAGGGGTGATTAGACTTTGAGTGTACGTATATTGGGTTGGCGTTATCTTTTAGGTATGGTTCGTAGGTGTTTTTACTTAAGTTTAATGTGACGGCTAGAAAGTTCGTTGCTTTTATGTTAGCCATTACTTCTACTTTTAGGCCAAGTCTTTTCATTTCCATATGTATAATTTTCTTGAAGTTTTCTCCTTTGACTTTGTTCGAGTCTCTTATTATCGCTAATCCATAATCTCTATAAAGGCCGATATCCGTATTATCGAATATACCTACCTAGCTCTACTTACGTATCGAGCACTGTTGAAGTAAATACTGAAAACTGATACATAAAAATATATCTCCTTATAATATTGTCACATCTGGGCAAGTAATATTCTTTTTTTAGTAATATTGTTTCATTTCATGAATTATTCTAATATTATTTTATTTTTAAAATCCAAAAGATTAATAAGTAAATTAGTTTTGAAAAAAAAAAATTAGAACAATTTTTGAAAATGAAAAGGTATAATTAAACAAGAAAAGTGTGTTATGTTTAACAATGTTTGCATCAAAACTGCTACCGAAATACACACACAAATTATATATATATATATATATATATATATATATATATATATATATATATATATATATATATATATATTCATCCACGTCATCTCCTTGGATTAAAAGTAGACTCAATTTATTCCCCATTTGCATAACAGTGCTTTATTCGAATTACAATCTTCCGAAATATAGTGTCCCTAGCGTCGTTTAACTATTTACTGTGATATGGAATTTAATTTAACTACATACCGAGGTATCAGAGAAATAAATTTATTTGTCCAATTTGTTATTAATTTTGTTGCAAATTGACCTTCTTTAGACATTGGTTAGTTTATCTGTGTACTTACGAAAATTCTGTTTTAAAGATAGATCATCTTTAAAACAGAATTTTTTAAAAAACAATATGTCATTGTATCACTAAAAATTAACAATGCCTTGAACCAGGTGTAAACAAGTGTAATACCTTTGTATATAGTCTTTATTTAGATTATATATATATATATATATATATATATATATATATATATATATATATATATATATATATATATATACGAGGCTTGTGTAAAAAGTATCCGACCTTAGACAGAAAAGTTATTTCAAATACGTGACGGGGTTGGTACCATAATCTTCTTCAAAGAAGGCCCCTTGTGCTAGCCCAGACTTAGTTCACTGCCGGAAACACCTCTAGAAGTTTTCCTTTGGAATGGTGTTTATTTCCGCCGTTGCGTTCTGCATTATCTCTTCTCTAGTCTCAAAACTGGAACCTTTCAGTGGCGTCTACAATTTTCGAAACGACCAGAATTCACAAAGAGCCATGTCTGGAGAGTTAGGAGGTTGCCGAACGACTGGAATCCTATGTTTGTTCAATAAATATTGGATTAATTGAGATGAATGTGCGGGGTGTTGTCGTGATGCAGTTGACAGTTTTTCACCGTCCACAGGTCTGGTCTTTTGCGCCAAACTTCGTGACAGAGACACCGGAAAACATCTTGATAGTACTCCTTTGTTACTGTTCGTCCTTCCGGTGCGTATTCATAATGCACAATTCCACGAATATCAAAGAAGACAGCCAGTATCACCTTGATTTTGCTTCGAACCTGTCGCGCTTTTTGGGGCCTTAGAGACTCGGGATGCTTCCATTGCGACTACTGTTTTTTTGTTTCTGTGGCATACCCGTGCACTCATGACTCATCTCCAGTTATCACGGTGTTCAGTAATCCATATAAGTGTTGGTGGTTTCAAGAAGGACCTAAGCAACTTAGAAACAGAGGTCTTCTTTCCTGCGACAACAACTTGGGCACAAATTTCACAGCAACACAGTGTATGTTCAAATCATCATGCACAATTGCATGTGCGGAATCTTTACTTACTACGACCTCTTGGGTGATCACCCGCACAATTGAACGACGATCTTCCATCCCACAATTTCGCAACATCTCAACAACAGCTGCACTCCGAGCAGTTTGCTGC
This sequence comes from Sepiola atlantica, assembly GCA_963556195.1. Taxonomy (NCBI): domain Eukaryota; kingdom Metazoa; phylum Mollusca; class Cephalopoda; order Sepiida; family Sepiolidae; genus Sepiola; species Sepiola atlantica. Next base: position 155,732,895 of record OY744523.1, read on the forward strand.
CTGTTAGAATGCTACTCTCTTTCCGCGTATGTGCGGCCATTTTCGAATCGGATGAACCACTCCTTAATTTGTGTTACAACCATCGCATCTTCTCCAAACACCTGCTGAATCTTACGAATTGTTTTGCTTTGAGAACCACCAAGCTTTTGACCAAATTTGATACAGTACATTTGCTCAACACGTTCAGTTATCTTGACGACGAACACATTATGTGGCATCTCACTCAGTACAGGCAGCGACTAACACACAGGTATATGGTGATAAAATTTACACATTACTGTGTAGTGTGACGCCGCCCTATCTTCTCTATTTTGCCAAGGAAAAAAGGTCGGATACTTTTTAGACAAGTCCCCTCTCTCTCTTTCTCTCTCTCTCTCTTTATATATATATATATATATATATATATATATATATATATATATATATATATATATATATATATATATATGTATAGTTTTGAAAATATTGTTATGGCAATTAAGCTACACAGAGGCTTCCGCGTTTCATCCCCGGAGGGAAAATTCGCGTTTAAAATATGTATTAATGGAGAGGCGGAAGTATAAAATACGTGAGTGAATTTTATCGACGAAGGTAGGGGAAGTTTTTAAAGTAGAAGATGATTATTAACAAATTGATGTGTGTGTATAAAATGGTATATTACACATCTTCAGAAATCTAATATTATGACTTCCTCTCCCAAGATGTTGGTATTATAATCGTTCGTGTTTATTAACTGAAATTAGCAACCACTGGGCGGGTTTCGCCTACGAAGGGGGACAACCAGTCGGCCCAGCTAAGAAAAGGTTCTAATTTCCTAACTTTCCAGAAGAATACACAGGGTGGCTATCATCATTAACATGGGGGTAGGGACCACACCCGAAGAAAGAGCCATCTACAACAGGGTTTATACAATAAGTCATTACTCTAAAAAAAATTCTACATAAGTTGAAATTTATTTTATTTCGTTCCGGAATGCATGTCCTTTCATTTTTCTTTTATGATATTCAGAAATAAGATTTTTAATCAAATGAAAATGAATTAGTGATTTGTTGGTGTTTGTCCACTATTTTTTGACGCTTTTGTCTGCGTAAACATCCGTTTTTTTATTTTGGTGCGTGGAAGTTGGATCAAGAATAAGACCGAATTTAGAACAAAGAATCACCAATTTAATTGCAATGAAAATGTTTTTCTTACAAAAGAAATTAGTGACAGCGGGGAAAGTTACGTGACGCGGCATGATGTCTGCAGAGATGATTAAAAACAATCGCGGCGGATGGAAACGGACGCATGAGAGTAAAAAAAAATTTGATTAGAAAAACCCCAAAAGATTCGTGCAAAAATAACTAGGTAAACGAACAAGTGGGAAACTAAAATATAAGTATGTATGCGTGTAAGGAGAAATACCACATCAGACGTGATGAGAATAACTAAAGATATCTATCTATGTAATCGATTCATATAGTTATGTAGCTAACAATCTCTCTCATTTTCTTTATCTCACTCCTATCTCTCTCTCTCTCTATATATATATATATATATATATATATATATATACATATATGTATATGTATATATGTATATATATATATATATATATATATATATATATATATATTTATTTTGGTACAGAAAAATTAGTACAACATTCGCACCGTTGGTTTCAAGCACAGAAGGATTTAGCCACCCTTCTGTGCTTGAAACCGACGGTACGAATGTTGTACTAATTTTTCTGTACAATAATAAATAAATATTTCGCTCTTAATTTTTAATTTTTAACTTTAATTCTCAATTAATCGAGCACTCTGCTGGGATTTTTCCTGCTATATTACAAAGAAGTGATATATATATATATATATATATATATATATATATATATATATATATATATATATATATAATACGGATATGAGTGAAACATATTTATTTCCCCAATACAACAAACAAGGTAGGTAGCGCAAACCACGGCAAGCAATTACCGGAAGCCGTAGATTCGAGTTTCGCTCTCCTAAGAGTTCTTCAGTAGGACACATCCGCAACCAGCATTCATAATCCTGGTTAACCGTATGTAATACGACATTTCTACAAACTAAGCTATTGAGAAATCGATGGACATATCATGGCATGTACTGTCTTTGGCTGTCATTATTTGATGCTTGTTTTTATTATTGCTGATATATATATATATATATATATATATATATATATATATATATATATATATATATATATATATATAATTATATATGTCAACGTTATTATCGTATGTATACAGGGTGGTGCAAAAGTGGAGCATTGGTTTGTTTAGGTGATAGAACAAACTACAACATTTCAAGTAATTTACTAGGCTTTTCTGATAAATAATACATTTACTTGATAATTTTGTTGCAGTAGTTTTTAAAAATTATATCCTTTAAATGGCCACCATTTTCGGCCTCACAAAGACGGGCTCTAGTTAGGGGATTTTCCATTACAGTCCTTAGAATAACTGGCTCTAGTTCTTGGATTTCATGTCTGATATTGTTTTTAAGCTCTTGAATCGTTGTAGGCTTGTTCACATATACCCTTTCCTGAAGATAACCACAAAGGAAACGGCCACGAGCTGTTAAATCCGGTGAACGTGAAGGCCAGTTAAAAATCAGAAAATCTGCTAATTAAGCGCTCGCCAAACAATCCCCTTAAGAGCGCCATACTTTGCCGGGCAGTGTGGGCAGTAGCTCCATCTTGTTGGAACCACATTTCTGGGTTGTCCTGAACAGCTGGCCTTAAAAAAATGTTCAATCATTTGTTGATATCGCTGTGCATTTATCGTCACCGCGACACCTTCCTCGTCTTTAAAGAAATATGGACCGATCACTCTTTCCCAGGTAACACCACACAATGCAGTACATTTTAGTGGATGTAATTCACGCTGATGAACGGTTCTTGGATTTTCAATGGCCCATATTCTGCAGTTTTGCTTATTTACGAACCCGTTCAGATGAAAATGGGCTTCGTCGCTCATAATCAGCTTATGGATGAACTCATTTTGTTCTCTGGCTAATTGCTGAATGTGAACAGCATAAGCTACGCGTGATTGCAAATCTGTGGGTTGTAATGCCTGTACCAATTGAATTTTGTATTGAAACAGATGCAATTCACGCAAAATTCTTTGAAGTGACCTTCTGGACATCCCAATCTGAGTGGCTTGTCTTCGAGTTAAGGTGTCTGGATTTTCAGCAAAGCTATCCTCAACGAGTGCTACATTTTCCGGTGTCCGTACTGAACGTGGTCTGCCAGATCGTGGAAGATCACTGCCTGAACCCTACTGCCGAAATCGGGCCACAAGACGATCAATTGTGGTCTGACTGGGAGATTGTCTGAAATTATAATGCCGACGATAGGCTCTTTGGGTTAAGATTATTGAACGATGGTTTCCGAAGTAAAGTTCAATAATTTTGGTTCGTTGTTCAGTGCTATATTTTTCCAGGATAAATTATCAATGTTTATATCTGTAATATTCTGAAAAATAAAGAGAAAATTAGATTAAATGTGAAAGTTGTTACTGGTTCAAACTAATGCGTTACTTTTGCGCCACCCTGTATATATATATATATATATATATATATATATATATATATATATATATATATATATATATATGTAAACGTTATTATCGTATATATGTATACGATCATAAAGTTGACACATATTTATATATACATATATATATATATATATATATATACATATATGTCAACGTTATTATCGTATATATATACGATCATAAAGTTGACACATATTTATATATATATATATATATATATATATATATATATTGTGTGTATTCAGGGCAGCATTTTCTTATTCATGCAAACATTGTTAAAAATTAGAGAATTCGTCTGTTTAATTATACCTTTTTTCCAATTTTCTTTTAAAACAATTTTTCCCTTTGTGATAGATATCCAATCATTATCATAAAAAGCACCATTGCACGCAAAATTGCTATATTTAATGGTCATAAATCATGCCCTATTTATTTAAAACTTTTATGGTTTGGTTGTGACGGCCTTGACATTGTCAAAAGAATTTCTTCTTCTACTCAACGTTGTTTTCTAGCAACCATGCTGAGAGTAGTTTACACGACTCGAACCGTTTTCTGTTTTTTTTTCGTAAGGATGTTTGGCCAGCCATTCCAAAAAATTCTGTTATTCATCAATTCCTGTGCCAGTGTTGAGCTGACTACGTTGGCAAGACATCTCAAAGATTAGAAATTAGAATATACCAACACATTCCACGTGATATTCGTTTACACAAGATTTCGAAGTCATCCGGGAACTTTCAAGCACAGGAATCAGCCATCAGTAATCACCTGGTTAGTACAAGTAGTTGTTCTGACAAGTATTCCGATGGGTGGTTTTCTGTTTTACACAGTGACAGGTCGAACTACCATCTCAATATTATTGAGGCGTTAGTTATTAACAATTCACGCCCTAGCCTGTGCAGACAAAAGATTTTTAAGCATCAGTTGGAGATCTTTAATGATTCAAAGCGACCATAACGTTGAGAGATTTACGCTTTTTTTCTCAATCGTTTTCTCCAACTTAAACAATTTCCCCCTCATATCTCATTCGATGTTCTTAGTTTTTAATTTATCATTCTGACGTGTCCTCTTAGAAGATCAGACGATGAAGCCTCAAGGAAAATTTTAGCAATTTTCTTTTTTTCCACCTGCTCGTTTCATTGATTTAAAAATGTTTCCCCTGAAATTTATCCGACAATTATTTTGTACGCGGAATTTACACACACACACACACACACACATATATATATATATATATGTATATATATATATATATATATATATATATATAATATACATTTTTTTCATCTAAGCATACATTTAGAATAGTAATAGAAACTAACTATCTATCTATATATATTTAATTATATATATGCACATATATTCAAATATAATATATATATACAAGAAAGGTACTATTAATTCCTCTAACAGAACAGTTTTGCACCATTTTATATCGAAGACTAAAATCAAGACAAAATATTACTACTAATTCCTATTTTGATTCGATGAAATATCTAAAATCCAAGGCTTAAACTGAAAGCGTCTATAATAAGTGATAATAAAAAAATGAAAATTTTGTTTTATTAAATCACCAAATATTTCAAACTAGGAATATATAAATAAACTCTTCTTCTTTCCTCAACTCAAGGAACAGTGCAAAAAAAAACTTTGCATATTTTTATTATTTTCATATTTTCAAATCTGTGCTTAACAGTAAAACAATGTTACTGTTTTATCCCTATGATCTCTTTTGATGATAAAAGCGTTATAGTAGAATTTTGAAGATCTATGGATTAAGGAAAGAAAAAAGTTTATTTATATAATTCTTTTTGAACTATTTGATGATGTAATAAACATTGTATATTTTCTAATTTTGGTTCTAATCACCTTTTTTCGTATATTACTGCTTTATTGGCCTTAGTCTTGAACATACAACAGTTATAGGTAGGAGGAAAACAGTAAGCAGAAAAAGAACTTCCAGCGGTTCCTGTAAAGAATTGTTGTAGACCCGTGCTTGGGGTCACAAAGATAACAACCACAAATTGTAACAGGTTAAAATATACAATGTATTTATTCATAGCAATACAGTAACGCCACTACATGTGGTAGGAGATGACCGGACTCCTACCATGCGGTAAAACATGAATAGGAATGTCCTCTGTTTGAGTCTTTGCAACCATGGTATTTATTATAGATGGTTGCTTCTATTAGTTCTTCAATAGGGGTGATTTGTACCCCCACAACACCCCCCTCCCGAGCTTTTCATTCCCCTGGAATGATCGTATAGCTCTTTTTCCTGGGATTGATCTCTATGGGATCGATCCTTTTTCTTTTTCTGGAAGTATTTCATTAAACCTAACCGCTACTCGTCATTTTGTTTCGGTACTATCAATTTTTGTTCTCGAAACCTTTTTTCAAGTTCTAATTGTTGATTTTGTTGAAGTTTTATAATTTTCTAAAATCTGTTTTGAAAAATCATCCATTGTTTTTTTTTTTCCAATTTTCTTTTTCCTGTTTTTCCTCGAATTATCCCGTAACTTTCTTGAGTAATCCTGGTAGCCAGTTTGTCGTGACTGGTATAGAATCAAAATCCTCACGTATGTTCTTTACTAAATTTCTCGTCGCCAGTGTTGTAGACCCGTGCTAGGGGTCACAAAGATAACAACCACAAATTGTGACAGGTTAAAATATATAATGTATTTATTCATAGCAATACAGTAACGCCACTAAATGTGGTAGGCGATGACCGGATTCCTACCATGCGGTAAAACATGAATAGGAATGTCCTCTGTTTGAGTCTTTGCAACCATGGTATTTATTATAGATGGTTGTTTCCATTAGTTCTTAAATAGGGGTGATTTGTACCCCACAACAAGAATCTATTAGAATAAGAAACTATATTACAATTATGTATCAAAACATCGATTTGATGAAGACCACTAGTCTAACATTTTAAGACATTATTTAAAGATAACATTTTATTTTTATCTTTATTATCTCCCCTATTATATGTCTCTCTATATATATTTATGTTATATAAGCGACATAATCCGTTTCTAGAAACTTCTTTCTTCTACAAACAATTTATTTTGAAAGTGAGCGTATTGTATATTGTATTTTAAAAGTGATTGCAGTTTTCTAAATATTACTCCTTGCAGATGATTATAATTAGTGAATATATTCCTAGTAAACAATTTTATTATGTAGACGAACTAGGAAAAGGTGTGTTCAACTATTACACACATTTCTAAATCAATCAACATTAGAAAACAAAACAGAAAAAAGAATGACTTTAGTTTTGTTCTCCAATGTCAGTTATTTAAAAATATGTCTATAAGCTGCATACGCCATTCTCTAGTCCTCTCTTAACAGGACCAGCTTGACTTCTGATTCAATAATGTGTTCTCCTTCATGTTGAAAAATACTGATTATTAATTGAAATAAATAATGACTCCTTAAATAAATGCACAGATTTTGTAAACTATAATTCACGTCCATGCAGTGTGCATTGTTTTCTAACTAAAAGTATGTCTTTAAAGAGAGTAAACACTTTGTTAGGGGTGGGGGTGGAGGAGGAACAATTTTTTGGGGGTGGTAAGGAATTTTTTTTTAACTAAAAATATTTATTGTGGCTGGGAAAAGTAAAAGTTATGCGACTGGGAGCTTGTACAGCATACCGTCCCTATGGAATACATTTTATGGGGATTTTGCAGTATTGCGCCCGTATGAAATATGTTTATTTCTTCTTCATTAACAGGGCCACAAAGGAACCATACGGGTTCTTTGATATCACAGGGCGATTGTAAAATTAGAGACCAGATTTTTAGGGGCATCCCAAGTAGGGAGTTATGCAGTGAGATGCTTGTTCGCATGACATTTTAAATTCTGCCTGTAAGTAAAGCCAGGGAAGCACGGAGAAGGAAGAGAATTCCAATGGAAACAGTTCAAAGAAAAAAGCTATTTGGTTAGATATTAATATTTAAAGAATATTAAAGTTATGGAATTGAAATATCAGTGCTGAACATATAAAATTAATTTTCAGAATTTTTAAAACAAAATTAAATACAAACTCTTTTCGGATCTTTGTAGAGACGTGGTGTTGCATAATATAATTTTTTTCTGTCTTGATAAGAAAACTATCTGAATTCACTAGCTTTATTCTATTTACTTTTACTTCTATCATTTAACTTTGGAAAATTATTTAATCTGCTGTAATCTAAACTATTTTTTCAAAAATTTAAAAATAATAATTGAAATATGCAAAGTGTAATTTTTTTTTTAATGTAGCCAAATAATAAATAATGTTATCTATTTTTTATTTTCGTAAGTTATTGATATAGTGGAAATTCAACGCCTCTTTTTACAGTAACCTGTATAACTTACTATTAATAGTAATATGCCTTTTAAAATAATAAATGTCTTTCAGGACACGACCATCGTAATAACCAGGCCAGTGCACTGGAACATGACGTCATGCTATAAAGTAGCAAATAAGATCTGTATTAATTTACTCCTCTCCAGGAGTTAGGCACAAGGCCAGTTTTTATCTTACTCCCACGAGTAAAAAATTAAAATTTGTGAAAACGAACAGTTTCTTTGAATATGTGATTGTTTTTCATAACGATCAGTTTATTCACAATATATTATTATTTGAATATCTGGCTTATTTGGTTTCATTTTCGCACACATTTTAGATGAACTGTATTAATTAGTCTTAAATCATATTTTCATCTCGAAATAAAAGTTTTGTTAACTTTATAAAGACTTAGAAAATGGAATTTTTGTGCAGACCTTAATTGTTGGCGTCCATGTTTTAATTTCGTATAATTCTCTTTCGCGCTTGACATCTATTAAAATTACTTACAAAAATGATGGTGATTGCGTTTATTTTCACATCTATTAAAAGGAAAAAGATTTTACTTTATTATTTTTTAAATGTTGTGTCTGAGTCTTCGCTTGACATCTATTAATAAGCTACTTTTATTTTATTTTATTCATAAAAGGAGGAAATCATGCCTGGGAAGATGAACTCGTGACAACAGAACATATACCACTCCACCCCCAAATATTGAGCATTGAAAGCGATTACATTAGTCTGAAGTAGTATAATAAACCAATACACTTACTAGATCTAAGAGTATAGTTTCGGTTTCAGTGAGACAGGGAATACAGCAATGGATTCCAAGTGAGTGAATGAATAATCCTTAGGGAGCAGCCTACTCGTCCTGATGACTTGCTGAATTAAGATGGACACTCACGCATGCGCCTCATTGCCTTTCCGGTGCTCTTGATAGTGGTTCTTACTAACCACTATCAATGACGTCACAAGAAAAATCGACCTAGTGCACTGACCTGTCTTTACGACGGTCGTGGCCAGGGTCAATAATATTAATAAAAAATTATTCTCTCGTTCTCCGTAAAAATATTTGTCATTGTCAGAAAATATTTATGATTCATTTATTTATTCAAAATTGTAGCAATTTAATTCTATTTGAAGTGAAAGATATTTGGCAATAAAAATAATTGTCAACTAAATAAAACAAATGAAATGCATTATTTGGAGTAGTGCTATTTTAGTCGACAAGATAACATAATTTTATTTTGGAAAGGATCAGTTAAAAATGGGCAAAAATTTAGAGTATTATTATATAGATAATATTTATTTGAAGTCTATGTTTAGGAATCATTTTAATATCATGAGCCAGATTTTAAATCTTTCTAACTGATTCGTGTGTTCTCTCTGGTTGCATTTACCTGCCATTAAACTACTGATATCCAATGGCGTTTCTTAAATGTGGCATTTCAATGAACCTAATAAATATGGATCAAATAGAAACAATTGTTTTGAGTGTTGACAAAACGATATGCCCACAAAACGTATTTATAAACCAATCATAGACAACACATGTACACTTTCGGCAGATACTGACGCACAATTGACATGGCATAACAACTATCACCAATGTTTATACTAATATCGTAAATTTAAAACAAAGAAAAATATATAAAATGTTATTTTCTCCTAATAGCAGCAGCCTGTGTGCTTGACTACGATGATCATAGTTGTGATTTCAAATTTCTACATAGATGCGCCTAGCCACACAGACGACTCATAAAGAATAAAATAGCTGCCTGTGGATTACACAGACACATACTTCTTTGTATGTCTATACTTTAAATAAATGTTTAAATCTTATGTAATTATGACAGTTTGACCAAATTAAAACAGGAGATGACCTTATGCCAATTTTCTACGGGATTGTATTTTCATTCGCTTTTTGTATCATTGTTTTAAACTTATATGAAAAATAACGCAAGACGAGACGAAACTTAGAATCTAGATTTTTGTTATCTTCAATGTTCTTGCATGAAACATCTGTTATCGTTTCTTTATTAAAGTAAAACAATTTTCAGAAAAGAGAAAAATTATATTCAATTGAAAATAATTTTGTTTAAAAATTGTCTATATTATTAATACGCTTAGATAAAAAAATTATTTCTCATACTAAATGTCACACGTACGGAAGATTATTGAATACAAACACATGCAAAATTAGCTTTACTTGATGTTTTAATTCATAAACTTTGAAAGATTTATATTTGAAAATGGAAAACAAATTTAAAATATAATAAAAATAACAAAATGATTTGGTTAAATTTTTTTTTAAATAATTAAAAAGATATATTTTTGTGTTTACAAAATCATTATCTTCGAGGATCCAGGGATATTTTTAAATATTGCTGTCTATTTTGGTCGGAGTTGTAATGCGTATAAATAAATTAAAAGAATATTACTTATATCATATATAGATAAGCAAAATTATATTTGAAGAGGATTGCCATAAGGCAATTATCGTTAATCATCATCATCATCATCATCACCATCTAGTCGTTGTAGCGTCACGAATATTACTGACTATCTCACGCTATCACGTTCTATCTTCCAGCATGCCAGGTAGGTATTCATCGGTGCATTAAGCACTCTGCTAGTTGTCTGATTTAAGTTCTGCATGATCTTCTGTTTTGGCATCCACAAAATTACATGAATGACCATTCCATTCTTAGACCTCCAGTGATGAACAGCAACTCTGGCTTTGCTCTCGTTGATCAGAGCTCAAACACGAGAAAACTGTAGCTCGTGCGGTTTCCATGAGATCTTAAGAGCACCTTGTCAATTATCTTCTCCAATCGTTTGATAAAATTCAAGGTACTACTTCTATATACTAAGCTTATGTAACAATTGCTTCAAAGAAAGCACGTTTTATCTTGGTAGGACGATTTTACATCCAGATTGTTTTCATCTTTACCAGTCTAGCACAGGTCTTGCTGATTCGCACATTGAGTCCGATCTCTGTGCACTGTGTTTGCAACCTTACAGCTAAGATAGGTAAACTCATCAATATTGTTTAGACAAGTCCTATTTAGAGAAGAGATATTTCGAAGAGGAATCTTTTCTCTGTTTTGCTTGTGTTAACAATTTAAAATTTATTTGAGACAGTGTCGTAGAGTTTCTGCTTTTATAGTTGTGCCAGCAAATATTGCAAGGTCATCTGCATAGCCCGCGCCAGTAATTTTTCTCGGCAAGACATTTCCTGTTTCTTGCAGCTACCAATATTAATACCATTTCTTTCAACTTGTCGATTGATATACGAAGGATATACTCAAGACATATTATAAACATATAGGGAGCTATAGTATGAAAAAACACGAGCAATAAACTAAACAAATGATAACACCATAGACTGTGTTTTGTTGTACAAGATCATTATTGCATCAACAGTCTCATCTGGAATACGACATGTCAGAAGAATGTCCTTCATCTTTTGTTTGTGAATCTAATCTACAACCACGAACATAATCCTCCGAACCGTTAAGATTTGTGCAGATATCTTTTATAACGACTATAAAATTACTAAAATCTTTACATATATTTTTTGGCTGAGTTTTATGTTTTGTCTGCGAAACGTTTGATTCACATGAAATATATTATTTAAACTAATTTTAGTCATCTCAAATGAAGTTATAAAGTTTAACGATAAAATCAAAATAAGTAATATCCATTTTATGGACGAAGGTTTTTCAGCCTGACCGGCCAATTGTTGTTGTAAGGAGATAAATAAATAAATAAATAAATAAATAAATAAATAAAAAAATAAATAAATAAAAAAATAAATAAAAAATAATAATAATAATAATAATAATAATAATAATAATAATAATAATAATAATAAGAAGAAGAAGAAGAAGAAGAAGAAGAAGAAGAAGAATGAAACATCTCTGGGACATTGCTAGTGACTACCATACAACGGAACAAAGTGTAGCAGATCAAGCAAGACAGATCCTCAAGCGAGGATGGTTCTCGGAGATGGAATTGACGGAAATCAGACAGAGGGCTAATGGCGAAACAGAGCAGGAAACACCACCAAAGGAGAGACAACAGAAAGAGGACGAGCAAAACATACACACTGAAACTGAAGAGATTGAAGACTACGGAAACACAGAACCAGTGGAGATAGAAGACTGCAGAACCACAGAACCTGCTGAGATAGAACTCAACGAAAAAGAAGCAAGCGAAGTGGAGAACATTAGACGATACATGTTAGAAAACAAAACAAAACTCCCACCTCTCAGGAATGAAGTAGCGAAGAAGTTACAACAGAAACAGAAAGAGTAAACAAACTCCTCACACACATCCCAACAGAAACTATTACAGACCTAAACAACCTGATATATGCTGGGGCTAAATCGGTAAGTATGAAACTAAGAAACGAAGAGAATGGACAAAAGAGAGGACCGACAAAACCTGGATGGGAAATCAGACTGGAAACCCAGATCACCAAACTTCGGAAAGAAGCTAAAACCGTGAACAGAAGGAAGGAGGACATGAAACGATTAAGAAGCAAAAATCAGAAACGCAAGGAAAAACTAAATGAGAAACATGAAGAAATAAAACAAAGGATAGCAGCAATAGAAGGAAGACTGAGACGATACAGGTACAAATCAGAACAGAGCAAACAGAACAGGACCTTTGAAAACAATGAAAGCCAGTTCTACAAAAACGTAAATGGAGAAAAAACAACAACAGAGTTACCGAACCCAACAGAAACAAAACAATTCTGGAGCAAGATATGGGAAGCACCAAAAAAGCACAACAATAATGCCCAATGGTTGAAAAACATGAAAGATGAACTGCAGGAAATCGAAGAAGGAACCGAAACACAAATCAACAAAGAAACGATCAAGAAAACCCTAAAAAAATGGCAAACTGGAGAGCACCAGGCCACGATGGAATACATGCATACTGGTTTAAAAAATTCACGACCCTGCATGAAAGAATAGCGCAGAAACTGAACGGATGTATCCGCAAAACAGACGTACCAGAATGGATGACGGAAGGAAGAACAACACTAATACAAAAAGACCCCAAAAAGGGAACGACCCCCAGCAACTACAGACCGATAACATGTCTACCAATAATGTGGAAAATTCTCACAGCACAACTGAGAGAACAAATCTACCAATCTCTGGACAATCGTGGACTGCTCCCCGAGGAACAAAAAGGATGCCGGAAAGGACAAAGAGGGGCACATGATCTACTATACATTGATCAAAAGACCCTGAAGGAGGTGAAGAGCAGACAAAAGAACATAACCATGGCATGGATTGACTACAAGAAAGCCTACGACAGAATCCCCCAAACATGGATAATTGAATGCTTAAAGATATACAAGATACCAGACAGGATTATTAATCTCATCCAGAAAGCGATGGAAACATGGAGACTAAAACTGACAGCCGGAGGACAATACCTGTCTGAGATAAAAATACAGAGAGGCATTTTTCAAGGAGACTCTCTATCACCACTACTGTTTATAATAGCCATGATGCCACTCAACTACATACTCAGAAAGTGTGATGCCGGATACAGGTTTACGGATACAGAACAAAGAATAAACCACCTGATGTACATGGATGACCTTAAACTGTTTGCAAAAAACAAAAAAGAACTGGAAAAGCTGATAAACACAACCAGGATATTCAGCCAGGATATCCAAATGGAGTTTGGAATAGAAAAATGTGCACTGCTAGAGATCAAAAAAGGAAAACTGGAGACGACAGAAGGTATAGAACTCCCCAACCAAGAGGAGATGAGGGCGCTAGGAGAACAAGACAGCTACAAATACCTGGGAGTTCTGGAAGCAGACACAATCAAATATACAGAAATGAAAGAGAAGATCGGAAAAGAATATCTACGAAGAACAAGGAAACTCTTAGAAACTAAACTATATAGCAGAAACCTAGTAAAAGGGATAAACACATGGGCTGTATCACTAATAAGATACTCTGGACCATTCATAGGCTGGACCAAAGAAGAACTTAGGCACCTTGACCAAAGAACTAGAAAACTAATGACTATGCACAATGCATTGCATCCAAAAGACGACACGGACAGACTCTACGTGAAAAGAAATGAAGGAGGTAGAGGACTGGTAAGTATAGAAGACTGTGTGGAAGACACCAAACAAGAGATGGAGAAATATGTAACCCAGAACACGGAAAGACTGATCACCACAGCAAGAGACACCAGCCCAACAAACAACCCCGGAAGTACTGAACCCAGAAACAAAAAGACAAGAAAGGAAAAGTGGGAAGAAAAACAACTACATGGACGCTTTATAAGACTCACAAGCGATGAAGCCAATGAAAACAGCTGGGCATGGCTAAGAAAAGGACACCTGAACAGAGAAACGGAATCTCTGCTGACGGCCGCACAGAACAATGCGATGAGGACGAACTTTATTAAAGCAAAGATAGATAAAACCCAGGAAAACAGCAAATGCCGACTGTGTGGACAAAGAGACGAAACGATAAATCATATAATAAGTGAATGCAGCAAGCTAGCACAAAGGGAATACAAGAACAGACATGACAGCATGGGGAAAGACATAACCCCGGGAAATGTGCAAACAACTGAATTTCGAATATGCAAAAAAACGGTACAAACACAAACCAGAAACTGTACTAGAAAACGAAAAACACAAAATCATATGGGATATGAATGTACAAACAGACAAACCCATAACAGCAAGGAGACCGGATATGATAATAATCAACAAGAAAGAAAAATCCTGCAAAATCGTGGACTTTGCCGTTCCAGCAGGCCACAGAGTGAAGATCAAAGAGACGGAAAAGAGAAGCAAATATACTGAACTTGCCAGAGAATTGAAAGGAATATGGAACATGAAGAAAGTCAGTATAACACCAATAATCATAGGAGCACTAGGAACAATCCCCAAAAACATGGAGAAAAGACTAGGAGAAATCGGAATCAAATGGATAACTGAGACCATACAAAGGACAGTAATGATCAAAACAGCTACAATCCTGAGAAATGTCCTCGAATGCGGAAACCAACCCACATAAGCAACGAGTGGAGAACAAAACAACAGAACCGGGGAAAATACAACCGCACGAATGAGGCGCAAGCATAGGCTGACGCCACAAAAATTATGGACAGAGGGTCGAGGAGGGAAAGCGCAAACCAGACCTCCACTGGAAGAGCGCGGACAGCTCTGGGACCTTGGGAAGGCTTGTTGCCACTCGGGCCCCAGAGGGGACCAATGGCCCTTATCAGCGGGAAATCGTTGGTAGGTGGCTGTTGCGATTACCGCAAGGTCATCAGCGGTGATGAACGAAAAGAGGTGGAGCATACTGGAGGCCTGAGGAGACTTGTTGTCACTCGGACTCCAAGGAATACCACAGGTTGTCGGCAGTGGGCGACCACTGACGATGACCAGTGTGATAACTCCTAGTGAGTAAATAATAATGATAATAATAATTAGTATTATTATTTTTTTAAAATTTGTATTATTACTATTACTAGGCGGTTTTACACAAGTCAGTATCAGTGATGGCTCACTGACAATAACCAGTAGCGTCACATGGATTCTGAGTAACAACATATCTTCCTAGATCTTCAGAACTCTCCATCTTTTTCGATAGGAAATACAAATCAATTCGCATGAGTACAGCAGCCTTTTTGCTATTGATTTCTCGCTAGCAATGACTGTTGTTTTTTTTCCTGATATTTGAGTGGAA